>PVLD010000166.1:0-358724 GCA_004027595.1 Dinomys branickii | reverse complement strand
CCTCTTCCTCTTGCAGCTTTCCCCTAACTAGTATGTAATGGCCTTCTTTATCTCTTTTGATTGTTTTTGGTTTGAAGTTTACATTGTTTGCAAACATAATAGCTACCCCTGCTTTTTTCTGGGGGCCTGTTGCATGGAGAATTGTTTTCCAACCTTTAACTTTCAACCTGTGGATTTCCTTTTGAGTAAAATGTGTTTCCTGTGTACAGCACATCATTGGATTGTGTTCGTTAATCCCCTCTTCCAATCTTTTCCTTTTGAGTTTTGAGTTGAGGCCATTTACATTAATGGTGATCATGTTATATGTTGGCTTATTCTAGTCATGTTATTTACTTGTTGTTTTCCTTCTTTTGCTGACTGTTTACTTGCTTGTTCTGTTTAAGGAGTTATTTCTAGTGTTGTTCTTGGAATTGAGGTCTCTTTTTTCTCTGTCTAGAATATCTTTTAGTGCTGTTTGCAATGTTGGTTTGGCACTCATGAAGTTCTTCAGTTGTTCTTTGTCATGGAAATATTTTATTTCTCCATTGAATTTGAGGGATAGTTTTGCAGGTTACATCAGTCTGGGTTGGAAGTTGTTTTGTCTCAGAATCTGTAATATCTCGCTCCAAGCTCTTCTTGATTTCATGATTTCCGTTGAGAAGTCTACTTTGATTCTGATGGGCTTTCCTTTATAGGGGATCTGTTTCATTTCTCTAGCAGCTTTTAATATTGTGTTCTTTTGCTGGATATCTGGGATCTTGACTATTATATGTCTCTGTGTGTTTTTCTTTGGGTTATGGATCGCTGGGGTTCTATATGCCTCGATTAATTGAACTTCAGTATCTTTTACCTTGTTTGGGAAATTTTCTGCTATTATTTCAGCAAATATTCTTTTTATATCATTTGTGTGGTCTCCTGCTGTTTCACTCACTCCTATAACTCAAATATTGTTATGTTTTGCCTCATCTTGCAGCTGTTGGATTGACTTTTCTTGTGTCTTTGATGATATTATGAACTTCTTCATTTCACACTCATAAGCTGCCATGCTGTCTTCAAGTTCTGAAATTCTATCTTTGGTTTCATTTAAGCGGTTTTGCAATCTTTCAGTGAGTTTTCAAATCCTGGCATTCTCTTTGGACCTGTTTCAGTTTTGGTAGTTCATTCCCAAATTGATCTTGTAACTTTTCCATTTGTTTCCTATTTTCTTCTAGTCTTTTATCTATTTCTTCTCTATGTGTATGGAACATTTCTTCCATTGTTGTTTTCAGCTCGTTTTTTGTCTGAGAGATCATTGCAGGTATGTGGCTTATTTCTGCTTTAGGCTCTTTTATGGCCTGTTGGAGTTGTTTCATTTCGGATGCAATCGTTTCATAACTTGCAGGTATGTGGCTTCCTGGTCCCCCTGTATCCTCACATTCTAAACTTGTTCTGGGTGGGGTTGAGTTTTGAGACTGCGTTTTGTTCCTCAGTTTTCCCATTTTTGGGTATCAGATTCAAAATGTGGAGCTATAGATTCCCCAGGCAGTTCAGCAGGCAAAGGTCTGCTGCAGAGGCTGCTCCAATGATTCCTTCTCTTTGGGAGAATATCCCTTAAGCTGTCTGCTGAGATTTCCGCTTCTACTCCCTACCCCGAGACCTGGCTGGGGCACATAAACAGCTCGCCGCCCCAGGGACCTTGCAGGCAGGGGGCCACTCAGGTGTTCCTCCCTGGGTGGAGCTCCTCCCCCACTCACAAATCCCGTTGGGGCGCCCAGCCAGCTCTTCCGACCCGGGGATCCTGCAGTCAGTAAAGCTGCTTGGATGTCCCTCGCTGGGTGGAGCTTCTTCCCAACTCAGAAAGACCGGTCAGGGCGCCCAATCAACTCACTCTGGGATCGTGCAGGCAGGAATGCCACTCAGATGTATCTCCCTGGGTCGAGCTTCTTCCTGACTCAGAAATCCTGCTGTGGTGTTCACTTGGCTCACCCATTCCAAGATCCGTGCCGGCAGGAGATCCTGGCGCTCCCTGGCGCTTCTCCGCCTCCTCGGCTTTCTGGCAGGAGCCGCTGACCGCAGCTGCCACAGTTCCCGCGGCGCCAGCTGCGGGGGCGGGGCTCTGAGCGGGATCCCGGACTGTTGCCCAGATGGGCGCAGTCTGCCCGAGGAGCGCGTTCTCTGAGTTTGCTCTGCTCCACCGCCTCCAACAACTCCTGGCTACAGCCGCCTCTGAGCCATTAAGGTTCAGGAGCTGGGAGGGTCCATCCCACCGCAATCGCTCTCAGTTGTACGCGGATTCAGCCGAGCTGTGGCCCAAGCACAGCGCCAATCGCCTCGGGCGCCCAGTTCTCAGGACCCACCCACTTCTCGCTGCGGCTTATCCAGCTGACTCTTTAATGCTCAGGCCGCAGAGAGCAACATGATCAGTTGTAATTTCGCATCCGTGGACCCAGCACCTTCGCACAAAGGATCTGTCTCTGGGAGAGTTTCCCTCTGCTGCTCACCTGGTCGCCATCTTCCCGGAAGTCCTAACTTGAACTCCTGATTAAAATATCAAAAGACATTTCTCTTCTTTTGCAATTCCCAATGTTCAGATATTGCTTTCCAAAAATAATTACTGATGAAAATATGTTTTATGTGAAAGAAAAAAGTATTGAAACATGAAAACCATCATGGAAATAAAGGAGAGGGAGAACATACCTAAAGTAATCCCATTACCTGCATTAACTTGAGAATCTAATGGAATAATGATAGATTTACACTAGAATCCCTTAAAGAGAATGAGTTCAAAATCATAAAAAATAGTATGAAGAGTCCCTTTTTAGAGAAGAATGCCAAATAGCAGCTACAGGCGAAATGCTGCCACTGTATAAAATTAAAGATCTAACCAATTTGTAGTTTCCAAGCTAAGAACTGATGTAGCCAATGAGCATCGCTGCATGCTGAATCATCAGATTAAAGGTTGCTAGAAAAAGGTGCTTGGTCATAAATTATAACCCAGCTGATAGCTAAATCATTGCAAAAGGGAAAAAGAATTCCAGGGCTGGGACATAAAAATCATCATCTTAACACAGTCACACAATCTGTCACCAAATTTCTCAGGGCAGCTGTTGGCCTTTGCGCAGTCCATGAGAGCTCCTGCGTTCTCTCTGCACCTTGACCGTGCGAATGCCACCAGCCTCGCAAGGTTTCCAGGGTGTGACAAGCTAGGAATGGTGATCTCAGCGCAGTTTGAGTTTGCATTCCACCAGAAACTGAACAGCCCATGTTTTCTTGTTTTGTAGGCATACATTTTCTGTGCAAGTTCTAGCCAGGCCTTATTCACTTGTCTCCATGCTTTTTACCTCTTAAATCTTCAAACTTAGAACTTTTCACATAGGAGAGAGATCAGCTGACATGTAATTGTGTGGGGCAGTGTACAAGTTTTTTGCTGTTCCCCACAGGTGCCACAGAAGTCACTGTCGTGAGAACACACTCTTCCCGGCCTGCGAGAGAGCAACTAATCAGCTCTTTGGGACCCTCCGAAGGCCTGCACCCCGCTGGGCCCTGCCACCGAGCCCTTCCCTGCTCTTGCCAAGAAGCAGCAATGCCCCCTTCCTTTGTCAATGCTCAGTGATGGGAAGGAGCGAGAGCATCCTGAGCAGCCGTGCAGGCGCAGCCCCCCAAGGAGATGTACTGCCGGAGTGCATGGGAGCAGAAGCGAGTGCCCTGGATGGAGCTTTATGGCCACCTCTTTTGCATCTCCACAGGGCTGAAGGCATCTCTTGCCCAAGGCCTTTGCCCATGGCCTTTGCACCTACTGTACACCATAGTACATCACCCCTGCTTAAGACTGATGTCACTGCATTCATCAAAGTCCATCTCTGCACTTGCCCCGCAGATGCAGTCAGGAGAAGGTGCAGAGCGGAAGGTGTTTGGAAGTTACAAGTGTAGGATGTGAGGGTTGCTCCCTCTGGACAAGGATTTGTACAAATGGAGGAAAATGTTTCCCAAGCACAGCACACTTAAGAATCCCACAGGAAGCTTTTCCATCAAGAATTTTGCAAGGCTCCAGAGGGCAAAAGACAGGGCTTCAATCTGGCTGTGAAATAGCTAAAGCATTCTGGTCAAAGGTATTGTTTCATGGATGGGCTGGCCACTCCTGTCCATTCATTTATCTGTAGTGTTTGTTTATGGATCTTTGCTTATTTTAAAGAGGTGTCTATGCATTCTGATGATAGTCCTTTGCAAGTTGTATGTATGACAGATAACTTTATATGACTGTAGCATGCTTTTTTGCATATGACACTATAGAAGGCATAATTTAGCTTGGATTTTTGAAAAGAATAATAGACTTAGACATGTCAAACTTTACTTTACTTTCACACAATTTATCTAAAGAATATATCCTTGATGTAACCAGAGGTCATTATCTCAATTCTTTACAAGTGCTTTTTTAAACATTTGAAGTTTAACCTATACCTTCCAGTCCTAAATTCACGATAAAATGGATTGACATTATCATCGTATGCTGAATTCTGCAAACAAATAAAAGCATTATATCAATTTTAAATGTATATCTTACTTACTTTTTCATCACTGGGACAAAATACCCAATACCTACAAGTTAAGAGAGGGAAGTTTATTTTGACTCATGGTTGTAGAGGTTTCAGTCAGTCCATAGTTGGCTGGCTCCAAGGGAGGGCAGCACTGTAGAGGAGAAACAGTTAAGGCAGGGCATGTGGAAAGCAGTAGCTTTTCTTATTCTTTCTCTTTTTATTCCGTCTAGGGTACAAGCCTATCAGTTGGTGCTTACACATCCAGAGTGGTTCTTCCTCTTTAGTAAATCTGCCATCCACAGCCAGAACGAGGCTAAACTAATTAATGAACTGATCCAGTACTATACACCTATGATCCAGTATCACACATGCATGATCCCATATACACAAGTAGGATCCAGTATCTCACAACCATTTGGCCCCAAAAGCCCTACCTATGAGTGCATAAGGCTTTGCGTGGATGTGCAGACACAACACTGGACATTTATAAAGGCACCTTTTACTCTGAACAAGTGTAGAATATGTTATGAACTCCAGAGGTCTCTCAGTTTTCTTCCAGCTCTAGGATATTTAGATAATTCAGATAATTTGATTTTGTGAAACAGAAGCAGGTGATTTCTAGAGTCTCAGAGAAAGGCAAAAATAGGGAAACAAAATCATTTCAAAAACATGCTCCATACAAAAGATAGAAATGTATCATAACATGGACTTTTTATGTATTAGGAAGTATTACTCTTACTCAATCTGATCATATTATACATTTATTTCAATGTAACTTAAGAAATTCAGATGAATGTATGAAGACAGGTAGTTGAAATAGGAGATGATGGAAAATAGGAAGTACAGTTTGAAAGTTATTCTCTGTAACTGACTGCATAAACCAACTACCTGTTATAACTATGAGCCCCAAAATTTTAAAAAATGTGTTATTTTTCTCTCTGCCTTTCAGCATGTATCAAAATGTACTTGTAAGGAAATTTCAGAAGGCTCCTTGCTAAACCAAAACTCTGTGAAAGGGGTAAAGCTACATAAGCTTCACCTAAAATATTATATACAACCCACAAGCATTTATGTTTCACTGTACAAATGTTAATCCTTAACTCAGACGTTGTCTCAGCAAACGAGGGAAAACTGAAGCCTGTTAAAACCCAGACAGTGCAGTGGAACCAAGGAAATGGAGAAAAGTATAAACAGATCACAAAGTTAACCTTGCAGTGAAGACATGTCAACATAAACACTGTCTTGCTTCTCATCTTCCTCCCACTGGTGTCAGTTGTGTGAATTGTGTGTAGCATTCATTCTGTTTCTTATCACAATCAGTCCATCTTCCTACTGTTGCCGCACAGTGTGAGTACTTGTGTTCCCATGTTCCTTGATGCTCTGTTCATGCTGGGAAACACTAGCCATGTTTTCCGAAAGATTTCTACTCACAAGAGCAACAAAGCAATGTAAAGAGTGTATCAATTGTCTGTTGCTGTGTAACAAACTACTCTGAGACTTTGGCCCTTCAAGTTGCACACATTTGTCACTTCTGCCATGTTTGATCACACACAGGGCTGCTCTGTTGAGGCAGGCTGGATGAAGACACAGCAGTCCAGAGAGGTCTCCCCCACATGCTGGCCCCAGCAGGGGATTGGGCTATGGAGTCTTCATTCCAGAAGGCTTCTTGATCTTCAGGCCTGGAGCAGGACATAATAGAGTCAGGGATCCAAAGACTGACAAAAGAGTAGGACCCACTGCCCAGGATTTTCAAGTCTCTGCTGGCATCAGACCTGCTAATTTGTTAGGATCAAGTCATGTGGATGAGCTAGGAGTCCAGGTCAGGAATAGACTATGTCTTGTTTGAAGAGTTACAGGATGGAAATAGATGCATACACACAGCAAAGTCAGGGTGCACAGGGAAAGAAGATGATCATGGTGGCCACTTTTCTATGTTCCTACAGAAGGAGCTTGAGTAGGATCTATCTTCACAACAGAGGCAGGACAAAACAGAATTTATGAGAACAGCATTGTAAGTGTATTTTCTGACTGAATATAAACCAAGTTATTTGGAAGGTTGAACTGTATTCTTAAGTAAATGTATTAATCACTTTCCCATCATTAGGACAAAATACAAAACATACCCAAAATTGAAAGGAGCAATGGTTAACTCTAGACCATGATTTTCGAGGACTCCACCATAGCATGGTGTAAGGCATGGCAGGGGAGATGCTCACCCCATTCCAGCCAGGGAGCAGAGCAAGATGGGGCCAGAGAGCCGGGCAGAAGGCACCCTTCCAGTCCAACTCAATGGCCGCCTGTTCTGACCTGCCCCTGACCCCGGCACAGCACATTCTAATCAGGGAACTCACCAGTGAATGGCCCCATAGGTACAGCATCCCAGGATCGAACCACCTTCCACACAGGCGAGACTAGTGGGAGACATCTGAGATCTAAACATTGCAATTGCAACTAGTGCTTGACCTGAAATATACGAGGACTGGAGTTGACTTTTACAGTGTCATACAGCTCATATTTTAAGATTCTGTAGTAGGATCATTGAAAGATTATTATTTTCTAGGTTCCAATATCATTTAAAACCTAAAAGGAATGTATTTCAATTTACCTTTCATCATGACTAGGGAAAGAGAGAATCTTCTTTGTAAGAGAGAATCTTCTTCCAAATTCCTGCCATAGAGTGGAAGGATTGCTAAAGATCCCAAACCGCATTTCCTTCCCAGCCAACTCTGTGTCCACTGGGGATCTTTGCATGTCTACCATATCAACACAAGTCAGAGCTTGTGTAAGTCAATGGGTGGTTAATGGGGTGTGAACCTGGATGTGGCACATGGTGTGGGAGAGTTGTCAGTCTGGGAAGAGGTGAGTTATTCCTGTGGGTAAGGTTCCCCTTGGACTCTGTCTCCTAAGTACTGGACATGAACTAGGAGCCTTTCACAACTTCTTAATGGTAAGGACATAAGATTTGCAAGTAAGTGTAAATAAGAAACATTCCTCAGAAGTGAACTATATTTCCTGGTGAATTGTCACACAGAAAAGAACATGAGAACGTGGGAGAGGGGAGGCTCCTGTCAGACCCACATTCAGTACTGGCCTCTACAGTGACAAGCAGTTACAGATGGGCTGCCCCATACATCTGGTGACTCACGAAGAGCTCATATTTGACTTTGACCTCTAGATCTGTCACTGGAAAATTGGTGACCCTTAGTAACTAGTTGTTTAACTTCTGTTAGCTTAAAAGTTTGAATCAGGGAAACCATCATCAGCGTGATAGAATCAGCATGATTTGGGAGAGAGTCACAAATGTCACCTAATAACATATTTTATGGCCATTATTTGTAGCATGGTGGTTATTAGTGTTTCTCTGAAAACAGTGGGGAAAGCACTTGTCATCAATGAACATAAACTGTAATACCAGCAATATACGTATGGATTAACACTGAAAGGCACATGCATAGCTAAAATTTAAAAGCTGGGATCAAAGAGTAAAGTCTGAAAATTCTTCCTAATATGCCCTGTGCTTTGCTTTCCAGTCCTCATGGACTGGTAGATTTCCAGGCTTTTGGTCTTATGATGGTAACTAATCCCATTACTTCTAATGTGGAGCTAGATAATCACTTCAGCCTGCAGGCTCACCTTCCAGAGATTCACCCTGGGTAGGAAAGCAGGGAGACGAGTCTGAAAATAAGTATTTTATAACTTGCCTTGCTTCCTGCTTATTGTCTCGAATAATTGACCAGGTGTTCACGGAAGCCACCTTTGAGGTTTCTAAATTCTTTCCATCCTCTCCAGACCCTTGGGGCAGAGCTCACCTCAGTGAAAGATCAGATTCCCTGAGAGCACAGGAAGAGACCTGTTTATTAGAGCACTAAGTGCCAAGTGCTTTATTGGGAACGAGGGGGGTGACCGCCTCCCGCTCCACAGGAACACCACGGAGTCCTGTTGCTGTTTCTGTTGGAGTTTAGCTGCCTGCACTTAGAAGACTGTAAAGTGACCCTGCATATTTCACATGAGAAGTAGCCACAACAAACAAGAGACACCTTTTTAGAAGTAACTAGCTGTTTTGTGTAACCAGGAAAATCCACAAAGAAAAAGGATTGACAGAATGGTGCTTTCAGAAGCACCACAGGAATAGCGCAATACCAGTGCTTAGTATTAGCCAAGAATTAGACATTCACCTTGCATCGAATTGCCAGTGTACCTGGCTGCAAAAACTGATCTTAATCCCATGCAAGTGGAAGAACTAGAAAGAAAGACCAAAACAGAAAATCTTGATATTATGTTTATAAATGCTAATTTTTTCTAAATAAGAGAAAATATGATTGATGTATAGTGACCTTTATAATTATAGCCTGGAATTTATGGTTCTTCTAACATCAACATTTCAACAATATTTGGTGGTGACCCTAGAGACATCTCCTAGTATGTCAGTTGTGTAAAAAGACATCAGATTTTCAAAAAACTCAGTTATGATTTTGACTACATATTAAGGATGATTGATCCATATTTCCTTCCCTCTTGCTCTAATTTCTTATACTTCTTTTAGTTTAAATGAAGTGTAAGGCATTTTTAACACAATTATGAAGAAGAAACAGCATTATGTAGATTAAGATTTACAAAAATATATTACTTTAAATTTATGTTTGTTTAAAAAAGGTACAATCATTGAAAATTCTCTGCTAGTATATATCACTATGGAAGTAACTGTTAAAGCAGCGATTGCTCACTGTAGAAGCAGAGAATGTTATTCTAAACTCTTATGTTCAGTCAATCTCATTTTTACCCATATAGAATCAACTACTCAGAAAATTTTTTAAATTAATCTTTTTTAAAAAACAGTTTCTTTCTCTTACCATGTAAAGTTAATTTCACAAGTTCACTCCTAAAATATCTTGGTAACATAATAATGACTAGCATTTCAAACAATATCTCCAATTTTTTTCAGAAAAATTAATTTAGATTAGCTTAGTGTGGATACACAGAATACAGTAAGAGGGGAGGAACTTCACCTTTGAAACACATGCGATTATTAATTAAATAGACAGGGCATGAGAAATAACAGCCCTAACCTATATTTACAATTAGTGACTCCAAGTTGACCTCTACAGACAAATTTTCTCTTCTAGGACAGCTGCCCCTTGTGCAGTGGTTAAGGGAAGTGGCATAATAGCCATGTGTCTCCTAATAACAGGGGGTGGCCCTGAGAAATGCATCATCAGGTGATTCTTTGTGGCAGGAATGGCACACAATGCACCTGTGACACCACACACTGAGGTGGCTCAGCCTGGGGCACACCAGGACACAAACCTGTGCAACAGGTTACTGCTGTGTGGTACGGAACTGGCTCTCACACTGCAGTAAGGACCTGTGCATGCAAAGTATCTGCACGCAGCAAACACAGAGTCTAGACACTGCACCTTCAGACTCTCACTGACCAAAGATGCCCTTGGCTGAGCGAATGGGAAGAACACCTGAGCAGAGAATCAGAATCACTTCTTCCTCTGCAATAGCACAATTGTAACTATTCCCAAGGAAGCAATTTCAGTAAAATTATTAGAAGAAACCATCCCAAAACTGTACCAGTGAGAACATTTTCATTCAATTCTAACAATTCAACTAATGCATGGTTCAAGCAATCAATATTTGCTCTCAAAATAATTCAATTTGTTTCTTTTTCTTGTTGTTCATTTCTTTCTCCCATCCCATGGACTTTCTTTTTACTTTTTTGTAAGATTACAGTTTTCTGCCCCCCTTTTGAAGTTCTCAATTTACTGTCAAAATCAAAACATTTCTGTACAGAGTTTGTTTTCTGGAAGACATCACCATGTAAAGAACTGAAATGAAACCCTTTTGGCAAATTTTTTAAAATATACTTTCACATTATTAGTTTGCAAATTAATGTGCATTGTAAGAATACTCAAGCTGAGGAAATAATAATTTCTGTGCTTTCCTATAGGTGCTTTTCAGTGGTAAAGAACATACAAAGCAGATAACTCATAAAACATAGTTCAATCACTGACTTGAGTTTGTTGTAGCATGTTAAATTCTCCTTTCTTTTTACTAGATCTAGACTACTAGGTAATTAAGTTTCTAATATGGCTGAGGTGATCTGAGTGGATTGTCAAAGAAAATCCTGGAAACTCTAAAGCATGAATACCATTTCTCTGACCAGGGAAACTGAGCCTGTAGGAAGGGCAGATCAGCAACTCTGGATCTTTAGGCTTTAAAATACGAGGCATTTCTACCTCCTTCTCCTTGGTATTTTTCATTTAAAGTCTCATTATATATGCTTATGTTGTGAATTTTGCACTTATTTTCATTCTTTGGAAGTATAACCTTCTAGGATATACCTGAAAAGTTTATAATTGCAGTGAAGCTGTCACAAATTTGGACCAAGAGCATCTGTTTTTCTTATCAGCCTTTTGCTTGACAAAGGAAATGTCTTGTGAATGGATTTCACAATTTGGACCAGTGTTTTGGAAACGGTTTAGGAATTGTGTCTCTAAGACTGCTTGTTTATCTGCTTGCAGTAAATACAGCTGAATAACTAAAATTCAAAGCAGATTATTGAGCAAACAAATTTGACCTTGGTTATCATAACACTCTGGCCACTATCCAGTAGATCTATTTCTTCCTTACCTGAGACACTGGGCATTAAAATGAGTGAGGGAGTATATTTTATTAAATATCTGAGAGTGTTCCCTACCATGGACTTTCTTTTCCCAGAGCACAACTACTACCTGCCCAAGAAACTTCTCCTGCTAATTAACTTTTGACCCATGGAAACATCAGAAATTGTTAGCTTTTTTTGTCAATGGTTCAAGTTCTGAAGGGAAATAGTCACTTAATATTGTCAAACCACATGATACAAAAAAAATGTTGACCAAGAGTTAAATTATATCAGAAGCACAGCAGGAAATTGTCATAAACCAATCTGGACTTTCTCAACTCTGGCTTCCTGGTAGCGAATTAATTTTAAAAATATGAATAAACTGGATCCAGTTGGAAAATCTGTTGCATCCATGACTATTGGGTCTGGAAGTATATCTCTTCAGAGATATTTCTTTCATATTTTCTCCTGCTCTATTTCATGTCCAAGCAATAATTCATTTGCACAAGTGGATAAAAACAGCAAATCTAAATAGGGAGTAATAGTGGGGAGTTGTTTAGACATCAGAACACTTTAAAATAACATAGCTGTTCTGATATGGTTATCGTGCTGGCTATTTCTGATGGTTAGATGATGTTAGAGGCGGAACAAACTTTCAAGATAACTATTTTGCAACCCTGTCTCAGCTGTCATGGAATGCATTCATCACCAATGTGATAGACCCAATATGCACACACTGAAAAGATACCATAGAACACATATAAGTTAGAAGATGGAAGTTCATGAATGTAGTTCTTGGTGCTTGCCTGAATGGTTCGTACAGAGTATCAGGAGCTGCCTGGCCCAGAGGCCTGTGACTACCCAGCTACTGGCTTCTCAAGCAGCCTTTCTGCTCCAGGCACACAGGAGGAGATACAGGCAGAGACCAAGAACCTGGCTTGAGCCACCTGTGCTCCATGGCCACCCCTGGCAAGCAGACCCACCTCCCTTCTCTGTGTGGAATGTTCTCTTCATAATCTCTGCTCCAGAGAGTGTTCTGAGGGTTGCACCAGGAATTCCAGGACAGGGCTGTGTTTTATAAGTTTGCTAGAACTGACACACAACAGCCCTATCATTTGTCTCTTATCAAGTGCTGACTTCATATGTAGATACTCATGACTCCTGC
The DNA here is from genome assembly GCA_004027595.1 of Dinomys branickii. NCBI lineage: Eukaryota > Metazoa > Chordata > Mammalia > Rodentia > Dinomyidae > Dinomys > Dinomys branickii. The sequence goes on along the minus strand of PVLD010000166.1, from coordinate 346,459 downwards.
CCACTTAGTGTAAGTTGAGGCACTAATGTAAAAGCGTGCTTTGGCACCTGGACCTGTTCCCACTTTCACTGTATCAAACAAAAAGATAAATGACTTAGAGGCATAATCTTTGGGGGAGGCAATGTGAAAGGCATACATCTACTATTAAAAATCTGTGCTAATCCATTTCAAGTTTTCCATACCTAGAATAATCATTGGCTAAAATCAGCTAACAAGGCTGGGCATAATCCCAGAATTTGGGGTGAGTTCAAGGCCAGTCTGAACTACATAGCAAAACTCTGGTTCAAAAAACCAAAGATAAATAAATTCAAATAAAATAAGCTAACAAGAAACACTGTAGCCACACTTGATCTTTTCCTTAAATCTCTACACATATTCTACTAATTCTTCATTACAAATATTTGCATATTTTCTGTCTCACCAAACTCCCCTAAAGCAGAAGAGCTGCATCTAAGTCATTATTGAATATTTGCATAGCTTACACTATCAACTCAATTAGCATTTGTGAAATCAAGTTTAACACGCAGGGAAATACAGAATTGTAGGAGCAGGTTTCACAGGAAAAAGAAAGGGTGAGAAAATTCCTTAGGAGGGGAGGGGCTGGGGCAGCAAGGACCCATGAAGACAGGGTCCTGCTCAGGAATCCTGAGGCTGACTGGATGGAACTGGCAGGTGTGGGTAAACACGTCCCATGAGAGCGGGTTTGTATTGGGAGGGGGTTTACATGAGTGTTGTGTTGCACAAGGGTGCAGTTCACAAACATCTTGAACTAAAATGTATGTGAGAAAACAAACAACTTCAGTACTTGACATGATAGGCTGCTCCAAAGAATGCACAAAAATGGAAAGTGACCTTAGATGACTTCAGTCCATCTATCAATTAGCAGAAACATAGATGAAAACTTTCTCACACTAGATGGCAAGGATAAGATATTGCTCTGCTATGAAAAGATTAACAAGATCTTAAACCGAAGAGCTGGCAGTGAGCAACCTGCATGTTGAACATGAAGTCTTCTCCGGTTCATAAAGGCAAATCCCCTTGAGACCTGCACTGTTTCCGCCTAATTACAAAAAAGCATCGCTGATCATCTTCTTCCAGCATGGTACAGAAATACGAATTCACCTTCAGAAAGTGTGTTCATCGACTTTCCTGGAGGACCTGAAAAAAATAACCGATACTACAATACTGAATGGTACATCTGTAGAATTAGAATCAGCCTGACACGCAAAATTACCTTTTCAGAAAAGAATCACGCAGTCATTTCATAGCCAGATGAAGAAGCCAGAATAGCCTGAACATTTTCTTTATTGGTTCTCTCAAATTTTTGATAGTTGAAATGAAGTCCTTTAAAATGAAATGTTATCTAATTTTTAAGTGTAGTAATTAAGTTGTTCCTAGACTTCAACCCTGAATTGTCCATTTTATTGTAATTGGCCCGTGATAAATGCACTTGTTTACAGAGTGCACAGATGTCCCATTACTTGTATCTACTGCATAATTTTAGAGCCACTGACCAGCTCCCCTCAATGAGTGTAAGGCTTACATACTGCAAATGTGTACTAACAGAGGTTAAAATTTAAAAGAATAAAGAATAAAAAAGAAGAGAAAAAAGAAAATAAATTTCCAGAACACCAAAAAATTCCAGTCAAAGTAATTATAGCCATCACCATATGCATAACTTCCAACAGTACCATTCCATTGTGATCAGAATGTAACAAATCAACTTAGAAATGCACAATGTTACTGTCAGCTGCAGCCACTGCTGTACAGTGGGACACCAGAGCTGAGTTCCCCTGTCTCAGTGAAACTTTGTGTTTATTGGCCAAAACCTGTTCCTTTCCATCTCCTCTTATCCCCAGTGAAACTAAGCTTATACTTCAGTACTGCCCAGTACAGTGTGCTGATACATGAGCTGAGATGAGATGTGCCAGCCAAAATACTCATGGCACTAATAGGTAAGGCAACAGAGGGAAAGTAGTAGGCAAGACAAAACTTTCAAACTACAAGTTTATAAGTGGTGAATTTGAAAACTCCAAGTGAATTATGCAATTTGCACTAGCTTTGCATAAACCATTCCTCCCATTTTTTCACAAATGTATACATAGACACATATATGCCTTTGTGCATCTATATGTACACACACACACACATCTCCAGCAGAGACACTCAAGCAGTAGAATCAACACAAATCTCAGATTTCATGAAGCAAAGCTGGCGTTCTCACTGAGAATACATATTCTGAATGAATCTTCCATTTTTATTTATTTCTCAAATAAAGAAAGTAATTTGGAGGATGCCCCAGGACCAAACACTTACTTTGAAAATATAAGAATAACTCTTTGATTTCTGGTGAATTCTAAAATCCTGAGTAAACTCTATTTGACATTACTGTCTCAAAAAGTTTTTTTCTGGTACTGTTTGTTTTGCAACAGCGTCTCACTACGTAGCCCAGGCTGCCCTCGGACTTGCGGCTATCCTCCTGCCTCAGCCTCCCAAGCTCTGGGACCACAGGTAGGAAGCACCATTCCCAGCTCAAAATGGATTTTAAAGTTTGGTTTATACACCAGCATTGGAGTAGATGACAAGAGAGAGGAAATCGTCCAGCAGATACCTATTAATGAGCATGTACTATGCTTCAAGTGGTAGTATTCTTCAGGACAGTGAAGAGTTTGATCCTAAAGGAACTGGGGCAGCAGAAAGGGTCTCAGGATGGGGGCTGAGCCCCACGGAGCACTGCCACTGGGTCAGTGATGCTGAGGAAAGGGCTCACCCTGGGCTGGTCTCTGCAGCCGCCCTTCACTGCAGCCTCCTTTCCTTCGGCAGGCTTTGAACCCTCAATTTTATGTATAGAAGATGTTACGAGCTATGGCATGTGATTGCTTTATACTTTCAAGTCTCTGTTATTTCTTTTTCATTTGCGGATCCAGCCACCCTGGAAATAGCAAGACAGCAGTTGGACCCTACCGTGGTTCTCTTGGCTAGAAGCTTTCTGGTCTAGGAAGAGCCCCAAATTCTCTAATTTGGGCCTCTTTCCTCTAAAATGTACGTAATTCTTAGGAAAATTAAATAATATCACACAAAAGAAAATGTATAGAGTTAAACCTTAAAGTGATAGGGTAAAAATAGTGAGCTGCTTCTCCTTGATGGAATACAGGAAACATCACAGCATGGTCCCCGTCATGGCTGCTATTCCAGGAGAGTGTCCCCAAGATGGGTTCATTTGTAAGTGCAGCAAGGTGAGCTTTATACACCTTTGACACAGATATATGATGTAAAGCATAAAACATTAAACACACATGCAGAAATCCAAAACGCACATGCACACGTACATACACAAACATGACTTTTACCTCAGAATGCGAAGGTAGACACCTGACACTACTGCAACTGATTTACAGCTGTAGACATTTGTAATGTGAGGTCCACTCCCGTGTGTGAAAGCTCGCAATGTGAACGTTTGTGAGTTGGGACTTTCTGTGTTAAAATATATTCTTTTTTTTTAGAGACAAAAGAATGGAGACACATAAACTACAATAACACAAAAACAATAAAGGAAATACAAAATTATAGAGATGATAGTAGGGAATTAGCACTGGATGTCTCTTCCCAATGTAAGAACCCGAGGGAGTAAATAAACCAAAAAGTACAGTTATTACCAGATGGAAGACGACTGATTGGGTGGGAGAACAACAGAGATGAGGGTAGAGAAAACTGATTAATCGAACGAGCTATCGTCTGTATAACTGAGTAACAAGTACAAAGATAACATTATGTAATACAGCATCCAGTGCTAATTCCCTACTCTCTTCTCTATAATTTGGTATTTATTGCTTTGTGTTAAAATATATTCTTATAAATACATTTCCTGAATTGGAAATATGTACTGCTTTCATATTACAAATTTATTGGAAATAATTTTTATGCTTCTGGGTCAAATTTATTTTACACTACTTTCACAGAGTGAAGAACTTCAGATTCCCATAATGAAGTATTTGCAAATCACATTTAAAAAATCTCTAATTGCAGCCTTCACTGTATTTTGCTATACAATGAATGTGTTACAGACGGAACATGGTAAAAATTTGAACAGTAAGCACATTGTTGAAAGAAATATAATGCCATACAATAGAACAAAAACCAAATTAAATTTTCTTCCCACAGGTTTCCTTGTGTAGAGCAACTCTGATAACTGTTTCCTGTGTGGAGAGGTATTCTGTGCAGTTCTTCCTCTTTTTATTGGATGAGGCAGGATTTCATTCTATGGTCAGTCTGGCTTTGAACTCTCTATGTAGCTCCAGCTATCCCTTACCTGTGGACCACCCGCCTCCGCCTCCCAGGTACCAGGACTACAGAACTGTGCCACCATGCCAGGCTGTGCCATACACTTAAAGTACAGTAACTAGATCTTATCTGAGGCATTTTCTCATTATCATCTCAGGTAGAGTTAAGTTGGTATAGAGACTTAAGTGAAACATTTTCCCTGTAAAAATTCAAACAACTTCACTTACTTGTCAAAAATATTAAAATAAGATATACACCAAATGTAGAACTTCTGTGTGAAGGGAACATTAACAGAAATCTTAACTGTAACACAATTTTATCACAATGTAGTACAGGAAATATTTATTAATTGCTGAGAAACCACCATCTTTTGGTGAGTGTGTGCTCGCAGCATGTGACTGAGGGCTGGTGTTCAGTGGAACATGTGTGTGTGTGTGTGTGTGTGTGTGTGTGTGTGTGTGCATGCGCATGCACACACACACACACACACACACTTGGCATCACACTACATCATGTAGGCACCTATGCCCAGATGTGAGCTCAAGTGAAGATGCCTGACACATTACAGGAAATTCAAATACACTTTGAAGTAGTTTTAAAAATGTAAATTGGACAAAATGAGTAAAAAGAACTTGGCCTATTGACATCAGAGCAAAAGTATATCTAGTATGCTCTACTATATTCTAATTGAATTATTAATTTTGTTTCAAATATAATTTTAAGTACTCTATGTATGTACATATATATAATTTAATAAAACTCACAGCTAGTCTTCAGAATAGCAAAATGCTCCTGAGAATCACAGTTCTGTGGTAAATTATTTTAAAAAGAGTATGCTTTTCTAATGTGGTGCTGCATTTGATATCACTGAGTTGGTATAAAATGCCATTATTAATTTTTCATTTCTCAAGTGCAGAGTCAACGTTTCATACCTACCTTATTTCCTCCATTGTTTCACAGGGTGAGTGTGCCGCAGAAATACCTTTAGTCAGGCTGTGGTGGCTTGGCTTTAGCTGTGTATTGGGGAAGGTGACTGGCTCAAGGGTGCTGCACGTACAAGGTCTCAGTCTGCTGAGGAGCTCATGGCGGGTCACTGTGAGGTGTGAGGCTGGGCGGGGCGGGCCATTCAGGCCCTGACCCGGGAGGGCGCCTTCCTCCTGGCTCCTCCTTTCTGTCCTCCTCTCCCGGCCACGTGGTGCAAACAGCTTTGTGTGCCCCTTTGCCGCGGCATTTCTGTCTGAGGGACAGCTAACATAGATAACCCTCTGCGCCTCTACGCTGTGAGTGTCGGAGACTTTGTGCTGGTGACGAGAAAGTGCCTGTGACAGAGCCCGAGGGAGCTGTGGGAGGAGAGCACATCTGAGCTGGGTTTCTAGCAGCGACCCCCCCAAAGGTAATCGTTCTTCTTCATTAACTAATTCGGGACCAAGGGATTGCTGCGGCTCAGATCTGCAATGTTCCCTCAAAGCTTCAGGTGTTCAGATGTGGCTGGAGTGTAGGGGCGCTATGATTATCAGAGGATTATGTTCACTGTGCTGCTAGAAGGTGAGCCTGGCCCGAACAGGCAGGTCACGGGCCAGGTGACCTCTGGGGTGGATCTCCTTCCTTACTCCTCCCTTCTCCCGGCCTCCTGTCTTCCGTGACCCAAGCAGCTCTCCTCCACCAGAATTTCCCATCATGCCTTCCTGCCTCAGAGCCCGGAGGCTGTGGACTGACCCTCTAAAATACATGAGCCACAGTGAACCTCTCTTTCTTTACATTGTGGGTGACAGGTATTGTGCCCCAGTGACAAGAAAGTGGCTAAGACAGGTATTGTGATCACATGACCTTAGTGCCCTGTTTAGTACGACGACACTAACACCAAGTAAACTTGACCCCTTTTCATCACTCAGTTTTGTAGTTAACAAACTAAATGCTGAATATAACAATCAAAGATACCTATAGTCTCCAGTGGGGTAAACTCTTTGTGAAGCACTAATTCCTGCTTCATGGCTCAGTCCAAAACCTACTTCAAAACAACCATTTTAAAAAAGAAAGAGCAAGTCAGTTCAGTTTTAACAGCAGACCATGTCCTTCCTTGTCAAAATATTGTTATCAGAAGAGCAAAGATTTTCAGCAAATTGCGGCTTTTCTGGGACCTAGCATTTACATTCTAAGAAAAGAACTACTGAAGCAGGAGAAAAGATCCAGGAATCTAGCAAGAGCGGACAGGAATGATGGATCAGTGACTGGCAGTGTTTGTCCAGGAGAAGCCTGCAGCAGCATCACCTGCAAAAGCAGTGTGGGTCTCAGCTCTGGAAGAGACCCCTTCTGCCTGCAGCCTCCCATTAGAGAAGAAACCCCTGCAGCACTTGCCCTGTGTAGCAATGGTGTAGTCAGGAGCCACTGTTAGTTTATTGTGAAATACTGAGCTACCCTGACAATGACCATTCAGAGAACAACCACACCTCAGGCTCTCTGAGGCCACACCACTGCAGTGAATGGTCTGCAGGGATCCTCAGGAGATAAGACCATGCAGAAGGCAGAATTTCAGAGCTTGAAGGTAAGGTTAGGGGATAAGCCTTGCAGATGCTAACACATAAAAAATAGGAAATGATGAATAAAATATCCAAGAACTCTGGGACATGATCAAAAGACCAAACTGACAATATTTTCTGCATAAATGAGGGTGTTGAAGTACAGACCATTGAGAAAGAAAATATAATTAAATAACAACAAAAATATATCCCAAATCTTAGGGAAATATAAACAGTCAGGTATAGAAGGTATTTGGAACCTCAAACAGGCAAACCAAAAAACAGGCAAACCTACAAACCCTTATGGTGAAAATGACAAGTTTATGAAAGGAGTAAAGAATATTAAAGGTGCATTGGAGGAACTGGAAATCAGGTGTAGAGGCAAAGCTGTGAGAGCAACAGATTTCTCAGGAGGAAGACCAAGAGGGGATGGAAAGATGTACTTCAAAATACTGAAAGAAGAGAACTGCCAAGTGAGATTACTGGCCTTCAAAACTGAAATCAATAATGGAGACACATAAGGGATAGAAACATATGACCAGTAAGCTAGTAACACCGAAGACACTTAAAGGCATCACACACAGAAGTGGAGGAGTACTTCTGTGAATTTGGAGCTACTGAGAATTTGGAAAGAATCAAACATTAGAAAGACAACAAAATGTCAGGAACTTATACATAGCTTTCTACTATAACTCTGAGTGTAAATGGACTTCATTCTCCCTTAAAAGATCCAAGCCTGCAGGTTGGATCTAAAAACTGGACCAATATCTTTGCTGCTTGCCAAAAACAGGTATTACCATCAAAGACATCCTTTAGATGAAATCAAAGGATGGGAAACAACATTCCATGAAGCTGGAAACTGAGACCAGGAGTAGGGATTTCCACATCCAACAGAAAAGATGCCAAGAAAACATTAGCCAGATGAGGTAAAGAAGGCTACTGCTTGCTGGATGGGAAGAAGGAACTACAAATATATAAGAATTGTAAATACATATGCACCGAAAGTCAGGATACCAATTTCATAAACAAACACAACTTAAGAGGGTCCGCGGAGCCAGTACAGTGATGGTGGTGGGTTTCAGGACTCCATTCTCACCCACGGACAAGTTATCCTTCCTAAAATCAAAAGTAAACATCAGAATTGAATTGTAGTGCAGATCAGACTTAACCAATGTCTACAGAGCATTCCATTCAGCGAGCACAGAATATACATTCTCCTCAACTGCTCATGGGACTTCTCTGAAACAGATCATATTTTAGGCCATAAAGGAAGCTTAATAAGTACAGAAAAAATGGAAAGAACTTATTGCATCTTATCAGATCATCATGGAATGAAACTAGAAGTCATCAGCGAGAGAAACCACAGAAATGATACAAACCTATGAAGACTGAGAAATTCACTTTTGAAACAACTTTGGGTCATTGAAGAAATTAGGGAAGACATTTCAAATTCCTGGAATCCAGTGAAAATGTGATTAGGACATACCAGGACTTCTGGGATACACCAAAGGTAGTTCTAAGAGGAAGACTATAGACTTACTCACCTACAGTAACCAGAGACGTCTCAAGTAATTAATAATGATGAATCTTAAGGTCTTCAAAACATGCAAACTCAAACCAAACCCAACAAAAGGAGAAAATGATAAAGATCAGAGTTGAAATTCATAAGATAGGGACTAAAATAATGGTACTCAGTATCCTTAAAACAAAGATGTATTTCTTTGAAAAGATAAATAACATTAATGAATTCTTAGCTAAACTAATCAGAGAGAGGCATAAATCAATATAATTAGAGATGAAAAAGGAGATCTCAAAATAGACACCACTAAAATCCAGAGGGATGACTTTGGAAACTTACATTCTAATAGAGAATCTAGACAAAAATGAATGTATTTCTGAAAAACATGTGATACCAAAACTGAACCAAGAGGAAATAAAAATCTTGAAATGACATTAGTTTTACTCTATACCAATAATGTAATATCTGAGAAAAAAAATCAAGAAAATAATTCCAGTCACAATAACTTCAAATAAAATAAAGTACCTAAATAATCAATGAATAACTTCTATGATAAAAATTTCAAAACACTGAGGGAAGAAATTAAAGAAGACCCCAAAATATAGGCAGAGTCTCCTGCTCACAGATGGGCAGTGAATATTGTTAAAATGCCCATATTAACAAAAGTGATTGTTGCAGCCACTTTCCTCATTACTGTGAAAACTTAGGGGAAATACCAAGTTTGAAGGAGAAGTTCATTTTGTCCCACAGCTTCACAAGCTTTACTTCACAGCTGTCAAGGTCAAATGCAGGAAGAGCAGGGTGGAATGGCTGACACTGGAAATCTGCTCCAGTCATGGTAGCCAGGAAGCAGAGGGAGAAGCGAGGGGCCAGGCACGAAAACACAGCTTCCAGGTCACATGCTCAGGGTGCTCCTCTGCCCACGCTCCTGCTGGAGAGTCAGCATAGCATCCACACGAGCCAGTCAGCTACCAAACACATGAGGCTTCTGGGGCCACTTCAGATCTAGACCACAGCAGAGGTGTACTGATTCCATGTGTTCTCCATCAGCATAGCAGTCACATTCCTCACTGAAACAGAAAACGCAATCCAAACATTCATACCAAAGCGCAAAGGACCCAGAATAGACAAAGCAGCACCAAACAGAAAAGGCAAGGCTGGAGGCTTCAAAATACCTCATTTCAAACTACACTACAAAGCTGTAGTAACGAAAACAGCATAGTACTGTTCTGAAAATAGACACATACAACAATGGCATAGAAGAGAGGACGCACCTCACCCATCTGATTCTGAATGAAAAAACCAAGCATACACATTAAAGGAAAAACAGTCTCCTTAATGAATGATGCAGAGAAAAGTGGACAGTCACCTATAGAAGAAGCCATGTCCCTTATACAAAAGTCAATTCAAAATGGAAGAAAGACTTCTGTATAAAATCTAAAACTTTGCAACCGCTAAATAAAACATATGGCAAACACTTGAAGCCATAGTCACAGGCAATGACTTCCTGAGCAGGATGCCATTAGCACAGGAAATGAGGGCAAGAATCAACAAGTGGGACAACATCAATCTAAAAGTCTCTGGACAACAAGTAAAATATTTGTCAGAGTGAAAAGACAGCTTTAGGATGGAAGAATAATATCTGCCAGATTCCTTTCTCAGAGGGAATTAATATCTGGAAAATATAAGGAACTAAAAATGAGAACCTTAACACCAAAGAATCAAATAGACCAATTAAAATACGGCAAATGATTTGAACAGATACTTTTCTAAAGAAGTAGCACTCTCTAATAATTATATTACTGGAAAAAAGTTCAACACCTTTGGCTATGAGAGAAATTAAAATCAAATTGCATTGAATTTCTATCACAGTCCATTCAGAATGGTTAACCTCAAAAATCAAAAGAAACAATAAATGTTGGTGACAATGTGGGGGAAAGGACTCCTTCTGCACTGCTGCTGGGAGTGTAAATTAGTAAAATCACTGTATAAATCAGTATGCAGTTTCCTCAGATAACTAACAAAAGTGTTCATCTTTGACCCACCTATACCATCCTTTGGTGCTTATCCAAAGCAACTAAAGCCAGCACTCTATAGACACCTGCACACTGTGTTGATTGGGACCCAAACAGTGGGATTTGTAGGGCTGCCCTTAAGAGACAACTGGATAAAGAAAAATGTATTGTGTGGAGTATTAGTCAGCCATAAGGAAGAAAGAGATTCTATTGTTTGCAGGAAAATGGATGGATCTGGAGACTGTTGTGTGGAGTGACATGAAGTGGACTCAGAAAGGCACAAGCGGACCGATCCCACTAATATGTAGGAAGGGAACAGAAGGGTGGGAGTGTCAGGATGGGTCAGAGGGTACAGTACGACCCAGACATACAGACTGAGACTTCCCCACAGAAGGGGACCCTGGGTGAGAGAGCAGGATGGAGGGGAGACATGGGGAAAATGATTGAAGTGTGTCTGTGCACGCACACATCTGCCATATAAAATTTACTCATCTGTACGAGCAATAATAATGACTGAGAAAAAGATGCTCAAAAGTAATATGACAGGCAGGATAAATAAGTTATATTCCTTATCGTGTATGCTGTCGTGACAAAGGTAAAATAAAAATATATGTATATATATTACATATGAAGAGGTAGATCATTAGAGGAGTCATTCATATTAATTTTACATGGAAGAATTCTAGCGTGTCATCTTTGAGCATCTATATACACACATGGCAGTTTGAAAGAAAGCCTTAAAAATATCAAGGAGCTCTGAATTTCAGACAGCTGCAACTGACAATTGGTACAGTCTGGACTTAAATGTTTCAAGATTGAAGAGGAAGAGAAAAAAGTGTCCAGTCTGCAAATAGGCAGACGTCATGGGAACTGACACAATCTAGGGACAGCCATCCTTCCGTGTCTGGGGGCCAGGCAAAATTGCAGCAGAGGGCTGGGCCATGCGGCCTCCCTGTGCTGCCCGGTGATCCATACCATGCACCTGCTGCCTCACAGAAGCCTCAAGCTCTGAGTCCAAAGCATCATGTGACCTTGAGTGACACTCCAGCACTTCCCCAAGGAGGGCTCCTGGGCTGGAGCTCAGCCCCTCCTTCCACTGGTTTCCCTGGTGATGGGTAGCTTGCACAGTGTATGAGGGAGACTCCTGGGGAACTCGGTGTGTGGTACAAAATGCTAGCAAACAACATTTGGGAACCAAAGCTCATAATTAAAAACTGCTGTTTTCCTTATTGTTAATGTATTGAAAGCCCATAGTAATTACCACTTAGAGGTCTACTGCTTTTAAGAATATGACCTTAGAGACCATAAAATTAACAATAGCGCATCACATGTATGAAATAATAAAACTGAAGTGTGAACTGCTGGGGTGTGTGTACACATATAGACTGCACAGTCTGAGTATTACCGTTTTAATATTCAGGTCAGCTTTCGTGTGTTGTTGATGATGCCCATGCATTAGGATATAACTGAAGGGGGTTGTGATTCAAGCTAACTAACTAGTTTAACAAAAAATTGGAGCAACCAAAATAAGCTAGAATAAATCAAATGGTAAAATGAATTGTGCAGAATAATTAACAGAAACTATAGCTCAAAATAATCAAAATCTTCTTTTTGTCTGATGGCATGACTGATATTCAGTTTAGATCTCTGTAACATTAAATACATGAAATGTAGCTGGCTGGTACAGTACCCAGCTAGTATGCATGAGGCCCTGGATCCCATCTCCAGCACCGTAAAAAAAAAAAAAAAATTGATTTGAACATATGTGTTCCATGACATTTAGACGCACATTCAGCTTTTAAAATATTCATTTATCTAAACATAGAAACATGTTCAGCTGTTTGGCACTTGCACTGACGTGGTTTCAATGTCTTAAAGCATAGGGAGGAAAGGGAAGCATTGGGGCTGGGAAGAGAGAGGGCCATGCAGAGTTTTCCCAGAATTCATTTTCTGAATATTTGATTATTTAGCTGTAAAACTCAAGTTTTTAAAGAATTAAATGTAGCAAAAGACAGAGAGATAGATGGAGAGTGCGTCAGAGAGCTTTGCCAGAGGACAGAGGAGCCGAGGCAGAAGACCTTGTAGCATCATTCAAGCCAGGAAGCTTCTCAGGCACGTAATGCCTTCCCTTCTGAGCTCGTTGGAGCCTTCATCTTCTACTGCCAGGCCAGTGCCTGTCAAGTTTCTGGCATTGCAGTCAAAAGGATCTGTGTTACTGCTGCGTGTCAGCAAGGAAACAGGAGGAACGATGTGGGCAGATGTGTGCAGAGCGACAGTTTCAGTGGCCACTGCGGCAGGAGGGTGAGGGGTGGGGCAGGCACCTGGCAAGGTCGCCCTGCAGTGGTCTGCTGTCAGTAGACCAAGGTACTGGTGCTGGTGCTAAGGGTACATGTGACAAGATCTAGTATGCGGTTGCTTGGGGAATTAGGAAGGAGGAAAGAAAGAATCTGAAGTAAGTCGGGATCTTCCCTGAGGCTTGGTTTATGCTCTCACCATTTGCAAACATGAGGAGGGAAGGCATGAGGCTGACTGTAGGAGAGGCTGCTGGGTCCTAGGAAGTGCGGAAGTGGGGGCACGTGCAGATCAATCAGGAAAGCAGCACAGGGGTCACACATTCTACCACAAAACTCAAAGGCAGCAGAAGTAATGCAGCTGCACGCGATCAGAATGATGACGGACGGCGGGAAACACGTGTCGCCATCCTACAGGAGAACAAGGCTTACGCCTCATGTAGGGCCACGGCAGTGCAAGAAGCACGTATGTGTGCAAAGTATCTGGAAGATACGGAAACACATGCGTTATTGCGCGGCAGAGTCCGCTTGTGCTGAGATCCCTCACGTCTGCTCCTGTTGCTGTTTACACCCCTTCTCAGCACTCACAGACACCGGACCCGAGAGACTCCCCGGGACGTCTTGACCACATAAGTAAGCACATGCAACCCATTAGCATCTATTAAATTATTTCTAATAAATTCAGACACACCATCTCATAGTCATTCTTTCCAGATGGTAGGGTCCTAATTATTTAAGTGCATCTTCATGAAGGAATCTTTCCGATCCTTTGATCATTGTAATTGGGACCTTAAAGCCTCTGCCTGCTCTTTCACAGCTCTCCTCAGTACCCGCCTCCAGGAAGCAGGCTTGCTGCTCCAAGCGGTGCTCTGAGTCCACTCTTCAAGGTGACTGCACATTGTTTACCACTAAGCAGCTGTGAGAAAAATGCCATCTAAGTCAGTCGGCAAGCACCTAGTTTCCAAGAGAATTCTGGATTGCGTCAGTCCACACGGCCTTGTGCACTACCCTCCAAAGGTCTGCTGTTGGGAAATCAGGCACAAATGCACCACCTGTCCTGCTCTGTGCCAAGTGTGGGAAACAGCACAGATGTAACCACACAGATGCTGCCTTGTGTGAGCAAGGTTTAATTGAAAAATGGCCTCAGTTGCTTCTTAGCATCTTCTAGCTGACTCTTTTTGCTCTACAATGGCAGAGACCATAGCAGCCCAGGAAGGATTTGCTCTCTGCCCCTCTCCGAGTTTCCCAGGCCCCAATCACTGTCGTAAAGGACTTCTATCCTTTATCCTCTGTGTGTTCAACATTAACTTTTCTCCTGTTATTATAGGTAGTTTGCCTATGTAGGCACATTTCTTCGCAATTTCCGGTCATAACGTTGTGAAACACCCTATTGATGGAGACCACTACAAGGCAGCTCTAAGCAAGACTTATGTTAACCAAATGGCTTTACATGTTTATGTGGGAGTTACTGGTCCGTTCTGAGGCTTGTATTGGTGGGTAAAGCACTGAGGCCTCAAGGGACAAGACAAGGCCCCAGCTTTTGGCCTCATCTCCAATTATCTAAAAGGAGGCTGTACCTGCAGGCATCTTGCTTCTTCAGTGGAGGCCTTCCTGAGATAGCATAGTTCTCCTAGACTAGCATAAATTATTACTTGGAGTCGTCCTTAAGGGGATTCCCAAGTCCTGCCCCATTCCTGCATTTTCTTCAGTATTCCCCTCCTTTGTGTGAAAACCTAGTTAATACATGCTGCCCAGGAAAGTCAAGGTCTTAACTCAGAGTCTTGACCAAGAGAATCTTGAAATTAGTGATAGAGTTGGATACTCCTGGAGCTCTAAAATCATTTCAATTGTCTCATTTATATAAGCCTTCACTGTCCACTCACCTACCTGATCAGCCCTCAGTAACTAAGGGTTACAGCCTAGAGTTTAAGCTCATTTTAAACCCAAAAGAACGCAACCCTCACATCTGAAAGGAAAGAATGAATCACTGAATACTTCTGTCACCTAATTTCTATAGAAATCCTAGGTGCATGTCATCGGGCAATTCCCAGGGGCTCTGCTGGGATTACTCCGTATTTGTTGATAAGAGACAATAGTATAATTTGTTTTATTTATACAACTGGCCTTTTATCTCCTTTATTTCTCATGGTGCTTCTGTGATTTATTATGTCATTATTACCTGAAAAAAGGAGAAAGTAAACAGCAGTTACGTTCCTTAACGCCTCCGGTAAAGCAAAAGTCCTTCCTTTCAGTGTTTTTTCACTTTACAGGCAAAACCTGGGGTGATGGCTTGGTTGTTTTCCTGACACAGAAGGGACAGACAAGCTCAGCACTGTGCCTCTCCCTCCCTGACTCCTCAGGTGGCTGTAGGGGGAGGAGCATCTACAGGTGAGTCTCATGAGCGCAGACCAAGCCTCCTCCTCCAGGCCATCACAGTGGCAGCAGTTTCACCTTTAGTCAGTGTGTTCAGCTCTTCTCGCCACGGGGGAGTTTTCTTCTTTTGAGAAAATTAACACCACATTAATATTTAGTATAATCATTAACATAGTCTTCATTCCACTTCAGCAGAACTCATGTATAATAAATACGTGAGTTTCCCGCCTATGTCTATGTCCTTGTGGGCAGCCCAGTTTCTCAGGGCTACACCCCCATGAGCCTTTAGACAGCTATTCCGCGCCCTTTTCTCCCATCTCCAGGCCACACTGCAGCACTTACCTGGTGCATCTTTAATTCCATGATTTCAACAATAGTGTGAAACTCCACTTCACAGATATTCTCCTCTGTCTGCTTAGAAACTTCTTGAAGTGTCTCGTCAGTCTCCTAGAGTTGAAAAGAAAGTTTGCCAGGAAGAAATATGTGAAGGCAGTAAGAAAGGGTGAATGCATGTAGATCCTATAACTGCAACACAGGTAAATTCCTGGCTCCATTTTGGAGAACAGGACTGAATGTACTGTCTGCCTTTCTTTGATCATGAAGAGGTACACCATATTTCTGTTTATATTCCACTTATTCCTTTATAAAATGAATTGATGTTTACTAGAGAAGGTACAGGTATGTGGCTATTGAGTCTGAGAAAAAAAATTGATCTGTGGGTTTGGCTTTCTGTTTAGAAACAAAGACACTCCAATGAAAAGAGTGTCTTTTTGATCCTCAACTTCTAATCTTTGAAACAAACACAGAATTACCCTCAAATGTTAGGTGATATAAAAATTACAACATAATTGCAATCTCTGTTGACTAAGGACCTACAATTTAGTCTGAACTCTAGCAGATATGGTAGGGACCCTTAACACTGTTTGCCTATGAGAAGTTAGTTCAAAACTATAGTAAGCCCCTTTGGAGCTACTAAGGCCCTTTCAGTTGCACTTCTGAGAGTTCAACTCTGGGAAATTTAAAATGGTTTAGGCAATAAAATCCACTTTGTATGGGGTTTTTGCAATGTGGTCCACAGGAGCCAGGTAATAAATGAATTATCTGCCTGCTTGTTCTGCTTCCTTTCCTTAAATTTTAACTTCTTTCTGAGAGGAGAAAAACCCGTTCCACATGTCTGGGCCAGGCTATTTCAGAGGCACTCACATGAAGATCATAGCACAGCTTCCTGGTTTTCCCCAGATGATTCCCAGAAACCTTCAGACATCTGCACAGCAACCTTCTCGCTGTCTGAAGACCCGTGCTAGGTCTTATTTGTCCACAACTTTAATCTCAGGATCAAAACAACATTGCGATTGAAACTCAAATTCAAAGACATTCTTCCCCCATTTGCTTTGTGCTGATGGTGTGTACTTCCTTGAAGTCTCTCCCGGGTACAAAGCACAATAATTAAAGACATGATTCTTCAGGGTAGTTACAGTGTGTTGATGAAAATAAGAAACAAATGGAATGATCTTGGTCATGCTCAGAATGTGCATTTCAGTGGAAGAAGAAACTCAGCTCATTGAGGAGTGAACTCACTAGACGTGACTTGGATCCATTCTTATGATCTGATGTTGGAGAAATGAAACAGAGACATTTTTAAGGTTTCCTCTCAACACTCCCCTAACTTCCAGTGGCCCAGAGAGGAAGACCACCACTGCAACCAAAAGCAGCTTAGGCAAGAGCACAAGTGAAAACTGTAATGACCCTAGATCAACAGAAAGATTGTAACCTTCGAGTTGAGGGGTCAGGGATAGTTACTCACTGGCACACGTAATCTGTTGTCACTTCGTGGTCATGCACACAAAGCCAGAAGCCTGCCACACCTGACACCATGAGCAGCCCATGTCCTCTCCCTGAGAAATGCCAGCATCACCATGGACCTGAAGCACAGTGCAGCGGGAAGCACTGCCCATGTCAGCCCTTCCACAGCAAGGCTAGGGGAATGTGGCCCGTGCACCCTGCACCTGGTATTCTTGTCTGTGTGTGGGGGTGACACCAAGCCTGAGTGTCATGCTACATAGTGTCATCAAGAATTCTTTGCTGGGACACCCAGGGACACCTCTCTGCACATGCCCACCAACAACTGCAGGGGCATGAATATCGCTGAGGGATGAAACATGCCATAGTCTTTGGCAAACCAGCAGTTTACAAATACAGAAACACAAGGAGCCAGTGCTCAAGGTCAAGTGTATGAGAAATGTGATTTATACCCTTAAATACAGAGTGATTTTTAGGGTTTGGAGCAATATACAGAATAATAAAGTAGAACAAAGTATAAATATATAGTAGGCCAAACTAAGGCTAAAGCGAAAACCAGAACATATCACCCAACATAATTCCCAGGAGTTACTGAAACTGGGTTTCAAACATGGCTTTGCAGTCGCGCAAAAGAGACCCATGTGACACAGAGCCCGCAAACTAGAAAACTGCCTCCTCCGGGAACTAGTGCCTGCCCACAGGTGTCTTGCAGCCTGCTCTCACAGTCACGAAGGGACAGAAAAGCCCCAAGGGGCATGCTGCATGTCAGTCAGCATCCACATGCGACTGTGACTTCCTTTTAATGAAAATGTTAATAATATTAAGGTTGTTTATGTTTTACAAAAGCAACTTTTAGTAACTTTATTGTATGAGTGTAGAACTTTTGATGATTTTTAGTAAAGTGAAGAGAGTTACATCAGTAAAACATGATCAGGGTAATATCCTGAAAGTGGAGTTTCATTGAAAATGTAGAATTTGTGTAATCAGGGTATTATCCATGTGGAAAAGGTTTTATTCATTGTAGTCCTGCCCTTCTAGTTTGATAACATCTTCTTGCTCTTAATGTTTTATCTCTTCTTAAAGACAAAGCCACAGTTCCCTAAAATTGTAATCAAAGAAATATTATTATAAACATAATGTATGGTTCATGCATAAAAATTTGATAGCCAAAAGGTATGTTACACTTTCTTTCAGTAGATGTGTTGCCTTAATTTGTACTTAAATCCAGTCGTGTTTGAGCACTGGCTGTAACTCTAGGGGACTTTACTTGGTTTCCTTTGCACACGACTGGGAATCGATTGCCATCTGTTAGTTTCTCAGAAGCTGCTTGCCAATAAGTTCGCAGCACAAGAACAAGTGTGGAACTCAGGTAAGTGATAGCTAAAGCTGGTCCATAAGACTGCAGCAAGAATGTTGGGTGTGGCCACTGGTACCAAGCAGAGAACGGGCTGTTTCAGCACAAACCCTTTCATTTTTATGCCGTTTTTCAGCCTAAGCTTACTTCAGTTTTTATTTTACACTTTTCCCTGAATTCATTACAGATTTACTTTGACCTTATAGTTTTTAGTAGTGCAAAATGACGAAAATGGTGATGCTATTGTTTTCCACAGGGCACACACAGAGAGATGTGTTCTCCGGTCCCTGCACATACAACCAGTGCAAGAAGTCACCGCCACACCACAGCCCGGCCGCAGTAAGCCCTGTCACCTGCTTGCTGCCTTGGGTGCAGATGGAGTGCATTCGGTGGTGCTTAGATTCCACTTTTTGATTCTTCTAGTTCTTCGTTTCAAGTCTAAATGAATATGATGCGGCCACTGCAGTGGTACATGGATCCGCTTTTAGCTCTTTATTCAGAGCCTGAGAAGGGGTGTATGTGAATGTGTGAATGTGCATGTGCATGTGGGTATGTGTGTGAGTGACCTTACACTACAGTAAATTATTTGAAACTAAGATATAGAAGTATGGTTTACCCAGGTTAAATTGATAATATTATATAGACATCATCATATTATATTAAGTACATACATTTTATGCACATAAATACCTTGACAGTGGCCTTTGGTTTGTGGCACAAAAGCAACAGTTACCCCAATCTTAAAAAAGAGGCTTTTACTTTTTAAATGTAAATCCTAAAAAATTCAAACTTACAGGTAAGTGGCACCACAAAGAAGACAAGATTAGACTTTAGGAGATAAAGTCCTGAATCATTTTCATTCAGACAACAAAACAATGAGTATCTTAAATCCATTTTAGTGATTTATAAGGCACAGCTAAAAGTTCTGACATAGTTTCTGTAATTAGATAAGCCTGATGAAATCATAGGCAGCCTTTTCTTTAGCAGAGTCCCATTCTCCATATTGAAGCGATTTCTGCATGGTGACCACACTGACCCAGCGGTGGTGGAAGCACAAGCAGACCCCTGGGAATATGTGCTCCAGGGTAACACCAGTGCTGGGCAGCAGCAGCCAGGGAGATGAGGGTGGCAGCGACTGAGCCCTGGGTCCTCAGTCACCTGGAGCACAAGCTGAAGCTTCATCTTCTCAGTAGTGCAGTTCCATTTCCTGATGGTGCTTTTCAAAGATCATCTAAACACCATCTGTCTTCTTTATGTTACTTTGTGTTCTTTCCAACCCTTTTAAGTGGACTTGCATAGAATACAACTACAGAACTGCTTTATTTCACCAGGTTTCAAGACAGTTCTGCTAAAGTTAATCAATACACTAGTAGATATCTTGGCAAATCTCTCAGTCCAGTCTTTTCTTGGACCAAATAGCAGCAAACGAGGAGAGAAGCAAGGACCAAGTTCTTCTCCTCCAAACTAAGAATCCAGTACCTACTGTAAGCATTTGATGGGTCAGAATGCAAGGGCAGAGTTTATAGAGCAACCTGGACTGCATTTCCTTAACATGATGTGTCATAACCCATTTGCTGTAGTTTGGGGTTTTGCAAGGGGAACAATAGAACATAGGACACATATTTTATAAGATTATTTATATTAGCCACCCAAAGAATGTATACAAAAAGAGAGTGCAGGAAATTTGCCCAGACACTAAAGACAGAAGAATCCAGCTAAGGGCCTGGATCCCATGCTAATGTCATGCATGATTCTATCTGAAGACCTAGAGCCCACAACAATACCTCCCACAAATCCAACTAGAGGCCTAGAGCCCACGACAACATCTCATACAGGCCTGTTTCACAGATTTGTACTGGGAAGGCCCAAAGGTCAGTGGTGGAGGCTAGAAAGTCTATACAAGCAGGATGAAGGATCTGTGCTAGTAAGCTGAGGGATCTGCACTGGGGCCAGGAGGAGATGCTCAAAGTAAGAACAAGTGCTCCTCCAAAGAGAACCATAGCCATACTCAGTGACAATGAGTGCCTGAGTTCCTCCTCTGTTGAGAACAGCCAAGTTCTTCAGGAAAGCCAGTATGACAATGTCCTCCAGGAGAATAACCCAAGAGAACCAGCAGCTCCCTAACAGCTTCCCAACAGCTGCTACACTTCTTCTTTCCTGTTCTGCCTTTATTCTTATTGGCACAATCCTCAGGTGGGCCTCCCACACCCAGCACCACACTGGTTCAGTTCAGCTGGGGGTTACAAGCTGACTATCAGTTGTCAATTCTTTACACTACTTTCCCACAAGTTGTCATTTCTTTACAGTAGAATTTCTGAGAAAATTCAGTTTCATACTTGTTCGTCAGGGTGCTAAGATATACATTCGTCTAGCAATTGTGTTCTCCACTTCCTTTACTGATGAAACATGATGACAACTTTTGCTCTTTTGACTTTTTAATACATTTTGAGCTCAAAGAGAAGACCATGATCACCCATGTTTGTACTCTGAGAGGCGGAGACAGGAAGATCACATGTCTGGCCCACCCTGGATGGCATATCAGTTTAGTGAGACTTCATCCTAAAATAAGAAATGGAAAAAGGGCCCAGGATGTAGCCTCATGTGAATGCCCTGGGTTCAATCTCCAATACTAGAAAGGCAGAAAAAGAGGGAGGGGGACAGACAGAGAGAGACACAGGGAGAGAAAAAGGGAGAGAGGGAGAGAGAGAGAGAATGCCCTCTTGTATGTGGCAGTTCAGCTCACAAAAACAATAGATCAACGTCATATATGTCAGTATTTTGTATATTCATTTTTATACATATGTCAATATTTCACGTATGCAATTTGTTCAGAAGAAAACAAACACCCAAAATGTGTACAAAGCCCAAAGTAAATTACTGTCAAGCCAGTCAGACTTGCTTTGCCAACTTCAACAGCCAGCCCACCTCCTACTTGCAAGCTTGCCCTGGAGTCTGCCCAGAAGGTCGTGAGATCTAGTTTGTGAACAAGCCAAAGAGGTGCTGTTTGAGACTCGGTAACTAGTTGGTGACACTTTTCACCAAGAATCTGATTAACTTTCAAACATTTCAGACAGTGTAAACTGTTGCGAATTGAATAGTTTTATTACATTTGTCCAGCTCTCTCCTTTAATGAACTATTTATTTTTCTAGTTAAGGCAAGAAACACAGTTTTTTAGAAGTATAACTATCAGGATCGGTAAGAGCTCATTAAGCGAGTAAAAAACTCTATGAACCAGTAACATTTTCCACTTTTAATTTCTCAATATAAGAAAGAAATCATGGACCTTAAAGACCTCTATTTTCCATTCCAGTTCTAACACTTTTTGACTGTTTGCCAACAAACACTCCTAGTTTCCTCTGTATTTCATAATTAGCCTTAGGTAGTGTCTGGAAGCTGTTGGATTTCCTTCAGAGCAGAGTGAAATGATTCATGATGTCCAGATCACTGTGGATACATTTACATCTCACCATAAAACTGTTACATTACCATAAAATACTCATCCTTTTGTATTTATTTTATTCCTAAATACACAATCAGGAATGACTGAAACAGTGCACCTACCCCTAATCTAGCAGCACACATGGTAAAGTTCAGGGCTACCCACCTGTTGCTACACAATGCAAGAAATCTGCACCTCACAGAAATTCGTTCCTGGGGAACAAAAGCAAAGTAGAACATTCAACCTCCATCAAAAACACTGATTCATAGGCATCATACTTAGCTGAGCAATGTTCTAATGATCTGAGCTGAGATCAAGTAGATGGGGTGGGTCCGGTGGGGTTCCATAAATGTAAATATTTGGACTGTACTTCCACACTGGGCAAGCCACAGGAGTAGGCCCATGCAGAAAGGGGTGCTGTCAGTCTGACTCAGACTTGCCTGCCGAGAAGGGTCCACAGGAAGGAGACTCAATAGGTTTCTTTTTAAAACTAGGAAGAAATGATGATCAAGTAATGATGAGATAACAACATTATGATGATGAAACTGAGAAGAAAAGACAAAGAATCTTAGTGATTGAATTGTCAAGGAAGCTGAAGCAATGTAGCCAGGTTTGGATTGTGTTTTGAAGGTATTTGAGGGTTCTTATTTTGGTGTCGAGGCTAAGAAAAGATAAAAGAGAAGAATGATTCCTAGATTTTAGCTTCAGCAAATATGTGGATGATGATGTCCTTTACCGAGATGGCTGTAGGAGAAACCATATCAGAAGATTCCGATTTAGCTTGTTTTAGTCGCTATCTTCATTGCTAAGGCGCAACGCCTGACACCCACAGCTTTTAGGAGAGAGCTTTACTTAGATTCTGAATTTCAGACATTTCAGTCCCGATCAGCAGGTTTCAAGACAGAAAGGGTGTGGTGCAGGCAGGACGGTGGCAAATCGGGAAGTGCCCCACAGTCAAATCACCTTCCTGATATGTGAGGGTTTTGGGTCCAAACCAGAGGTGGACACCAAATTCTATGGTGAAGAGAAATTAGCCTGGTGCCCACTGTTTAAATATGTGTTTAGTACCAAATTTAGACTATATAGATAGATAGATATAGATATATAATTAAACTATACGTACACATATATGGTATATGTTTACTGTTAATTTCTGACCTCATGTATTATTTCATTTTAAATTCGGAGACACGCTTCCACGTCTTTATCTTGCACAGCATGACTTTTCCTATATACTCACCATTGCTAAATACACACATACTGACACTGGTACCACCTCACAGCGCTGCCGTTGCGGGAGGGAGAACACATCGTCCCCTCCCCATCTGAAATTGATACTGTAATCACCTTTATTAAAAGGAAGAAACACAAAAGTGGCAAGAAGAGAAAGAGATGGAGTGGAACTCTGGCCAGCGGCGCTCGCTGCAGAACAAAGGTTGAGCTGCGCGGTCTCCCTGACTCGGTGACGTGCGCGGGACTGAAAGACCGGAGCTGACTTTTGTTACTGCCTAATTTCGTGCTGGCTACCAGGCAGTCACCCATGTTTTCTTGTTTAGCTCTCAGCAAAGGTTTATGAGGCATGTGGAATATTCCAGAGGGAGAGAAGGAGAAACTAAGAGCTCGGCCCTGAACTCCTTGCCCTCGGCACGCACCCGAGCTCTAGCTGCCAGATTCCTCAGACCCGCAGCCACGGCTCCAGTGCAGCCCTCCCTGCTTCAGTCAACGCAGAGAAATCAACTCGTGTCCCCCTGGCCCTGGGTTCCCTTGTTTCCTTTGAAATAAGGGGAAACAACATCTGTCTCATGCGCCTTTCTTCAACTGAATGTACAACTAGTTCACACTGAATAGAAGTGGTAGTTTCACTAATATAAATAACTGACATGGCATTCATCAGAAGGCATTATCATGCAGATAGTGGAATAAATTTCTCAGCATAAATATAAAATATCTCGGAATTCTGATTTGATATTTTTTAACATCAAACGCAAAAGTAGCAACTTTCCATTCCCTTAAAAAGGCAATGATTTATCCTCCTAAATATATTTTTGGTCTTGTTAAATAAATTAAATGATCAGCAAGTATTTGATTGCTCACTTTGTGTCTAGTGAACCATATAATATATATATGACACATACTATATAAATATTATTCTTTTCAAAGCAAGGATAGCAGCTTGCTTCCAACTCCTTAAAAGTATTTTTCAAGGCTGATCTTCTGATAAAGCTGGTATGCCTCACAAAAGCAACTGTTTTAAACAAAATATTTAAACAAAGTTTTCTGGATATTGATGTAGTTCCTTGTTTTTCCTTGGCTAAAAACCAGCAACGTGAATCAAGGTTGCTAAATTTGACTGTTCATAATACCTGAACTTTGGAGCTTTATAATGTTGCTCATCGAATATATTTTAGAAAAATGTACATGAGTGGACTATATACATTTAGAAATATTTTGGTTACCGTTGCTATCAATGTAAAACAAACTCAAAAATTCTTTTCAAAACTTTATTATAGCTTTATATAAATATTGAAGTTTTTGAAATTCAAAATACTTCCCAGATTCAAATTTTCTTTTTTTTTTTTTTTTTTTTTTTTTGCGGTACTGGGGATCGAACTCAGGACCCTGCACTTGCTAGGCAAGTGCTTATTCCACTGAGCTATATCCCCAGCCCCCAAGATTCAAATTTTCTACAGACATAAGCATTTCTGAAATTTGTTTTTTGAGGGAAATGGCTTGCAGATAAAGTTGCTTTTACCAATTCAAGACTAATGCTTAAAAGTGAAACACATGGCGTTAGATAGAGTTTTGCATAAGTCCATAAACAAATATCAACTGATTTTCAAGGTTTTCTGGGATATGATAAAGGAGTGAATTCTTGTTTTTTTAGGGGGGTGGGGGTTGTTCATTTTGTCATAAAATATACAATTTATTTATTTCTAGTTGAACTTATTTTTAACTAGTACATAAAAATTATATCTATTAATGGGTAAGGTATGCTGTTTCCATAGTAGTATATATTGTGCAATGTTTAAATCAAGTTAAGTGTATCTGTCTCTTCAAATATTTCTCCTTTCTTTATGGTGAAAACTTTCAAGATTCTTTCTTCTGACTTTTGAAAGTGGGTTCCCATGGCTGCCATCCCGGTGCCCGCTAGAACACAGCACCGAGTCTGCGGCCTCCTCTCCCGCCTCTGCACATCGCCGTTCTGTGCTCACTCCAGACAGCAGCTCTCAGGCCCTTCAGGAGAATGGTCACTCTGTGCCTGGTTGCTTTTAGGTAACAGTAACCTCCAGTCATATCTGCGTGCTTACAGGCGACAGGACTTCTATGGTGCAGACACAGCATGCTTGTGACCCTCCGTCCGCTGACCAGCACTGTCCATTTCTGGGCCACTCCACAGGTGCTGCCGCAAACATGAAGCACAGCTGGCCCTCGACCAGCTGATGCTCCTTCCAAGGTGTGGGCACCAAGTAGAGGGATTCCTGGATCATATATGTCCTAGCTCAGTTTGTAATTAATTTTGGAAACTTCTGTACTGTTTTCTGTACTTGATGTTAATTTAAAACCCAACCAACAGGGTGAAGGGGATTCCTTTTCTCCACATCCTTGCTTGTACTTTTTAAATTAGATTATGTAGATACCTCCTGAGAGGGACATTTAAACTGAGTCCAGAGAGAAATCTGCTCATGGGTGAAATCCTGGTCTCTTAGATGCACCTGAGCATGCTGGTGACAGCTGCTCCAGGACTGGCCGGGTGGACAGTACACACCTTGGCAGGGAAGACTGTTCCATCACACCCACACCATTGGAGCTCACAGTGAGATTTCCTGTATTTTGGGATTTTAAAACTAAAACTTCCAAAGCATCATTTCTTTGACCAAAGAATACCCAGCAGATTTGCAAATTCTATTTATGAGAGTATAATTGATGTTATTCCAAAATTGCCAGAACAATCAGGGTTCAGCAAATATTCTCACACACTGTCTTGAAGCTAAAAGTCTGCCCAGTGTACTCCCCTTCCTGCATGTTTGTGCTTTGAGTATATTCACCTAGTTTTTACATTTCAATGAACATGTTTAATGATTGCCTATCAAGTGGCTTTTCAATGCCAGGCTACTGGATAAGGGCATAACCTTACGTTGGTTAACAAATTAAACTGGCCCCTTCCTTTCTTTCCTTGCTGTTTTCTTTTCTGTGAAGTACATGTCTGCAATTCATGCAGTTCACGGTCATCTCAGGAGTAGCCACACGTACATATCACAGCTTGCTTCTTCTTTTTCTAATCCCCTTCTCCTTCCCTTCCACTCCCCTCCTCCTCTGGTTCCTCCGCCACCTCTTCCACTCCTGTTGATACTATTTGTTTAGCACATGCTATGGCTTATGTAGTTTACACAGACTGGGGCTATGGTCCTGGTTATGGCACATTGTTATTCTCTCCTCTCCCCCGCCCCTCTGCTCGTTCCCTTGGACTAGTTCCCCATTGGATGGAATCTGTCCCTCTACCCCTTTCTATCCATCCTTTACTCTTCCCTTTGTTTTACTTTGCCTCATTCAAATGAGATACAACACATGTGTCTGATTCATTTCACTCAACACAACGCTTTCCAGGCATATCCATTTCCCCACAAATACCTGAAGTTTGTCATTCTTCATAGCAAGTAACATTCCATTATATATAGGCACCACATTTTCTGTATCCAGGCATCTGTTGATGGGTTTACAGGCTGCTACCAGGGTTCAGCTCTTTTGAGTTGTGCTGCTACAAACATTGGTATGCATGTATGGCTGTAGTATGATGGCCCAAGCTTTTTGGGGAGGTACCTAGCAGGAGATTGGTGGGTCACATGGAATTTCTAATTTCAGTTCTTTGAGAGCTCTCCATACTGATTTCCATGATGGTTGTGCTAGTTTGCATTCCCACCAACAGTGCAGGAGGGTTCCTCTTTTACCACAGCCTCACCAGGATTTGTAATTGTTTGATTTCCTAATGATAGCCATTCTTTAAGAATAAGATGGAATCTTAGTGTTGTTTTAATTTGCATTTCTCTAAAGGCCAGAGATGTTGGACAAGTTTTCATGTATTTGTTGGCATTTGAATTTCTTCTGTGAAGCATCTGTTCTGTGAAGCCCATTTCTTGACTAGGTCTTTAATCTTAGGTGGTTTAATTTTTTTGATTCTTTGTGTATTCCAAATATTAGTTCTCTGAGAAATAGCTGGTAAAATATTTTCCCATTCTGTTGGTTATGTCTTCATTTTATGAATTGACTCTTTTGCTGCCCAGAAGTGTTTCAGTCTGATCTAATACCATTTGGTGATCCCTGCCACTATTTTCTGTACAGTTGGGGTTCAGTTTAGAAAATCTTCCCTACTCCTATATCTGCAAGTGTTTTACCTATTTTTTCTTCCTGAAAGTTTTAATGTTTCAGGTAATGTTTAGATCTTTGAGCCATTTTGATTTTGATTTAGTATATGGTGAGAAATAAGAGTCCAGTTTCATTTTTCTACACATGGACAAGCAATTTTCCCATCACCACTTGTTGAATAGGTTTCCTTTCCTCCACCATATGCTTTTAGAACTTTTGTCAAAAATCAAATAGCTGACGATGTCTGGGATGTCTCCACACCCTCCGTTCTGTCCTACTGATCTGTGGGTTTGGTTTTGTTCCAGTGCAGTGTCACTGTTATCCCTGTTGCACTGTGGAATAGCTTGATGTCAGGTATTGCCACTACCTGCTCTGTCTTACTGTCCCAAATAACTTTCACTATTCATGTTCTCTTCTGGCTCCGTGTATATTTTGAGACTTTTTCTATAAATCTGTAAAGTGTGCTGTTGGTATTTTTATTGCAACTACACTGAATCTGTATAATAATTTGGTATTATACCCATTTTAACAATACTGGTTCTGCCTATTCAGGACCAAGCGATGTCTTTGCATTTTTTGATATGCTCTTCAATTTCCTTCTTTGAGGTACTGAAGTTCTCTTTGTACAAGTCTTTGTTCTTTAGTTAGGTTAATTGCCAAGTGTTCATGTTTCTTAAAGCAACAGAAAGCAGCACTGCTTTCATAATTTCCTTCTCATCCCACCCCTTGGTATACACAAATGTTAATGACTTCTCTGTGTTGATCTTTTTTTTTTTTTTTTTTTTTTTTTTTTTTTTTTTTTTTTTTTTTTTTTTTTTTTTTTTTTTTTTTTTTGCAGTACCGGGGATTGAACTCAGGACCTTGTGCTTGCCAGGCAGGCACTTATGCCACTGAGCTATATCCCCAGCCCTCTGTGTTGATCTTGTACCCTGCTACTTTGCTGAAATTGGTTATGAAATCTAAGAGTTTTTTGGTGGAGTTCTCTGAGTTTTTCATGTAAAGTATCTTTTCATCTACAAACTGATCATTTGAGTCCTTCCTTTCCTATGTGCCCCTTTAAATTCTTCCTCCTGTTTAATTGCTTGGGCTAATATTTCAAATATTATGTTTAATAGAAGAAGTGATAGTTGGTGTCCTTCTCTTGTTCCTGCTTTTAGGGAGAATGCCTTTAGATTTTCCCCATTTAGAATAATGCTGGGGCTGGGGATATAGCTCAGTGGAATAAGCGCCTGTCTGGCAAGTGCAAGGTCCTGAGTTTGGTCCCCAGTACCACCAAAAAAAAAAAGAATAGTGCTGGTTTATCATAGGCAGCCTTTATCATATTCATGGTCTTTCTATACCTGTTTTCTTCATGCTTTTTATCATAAAGAGGCGTTGGTTTTTGTTAAAAGGCTTTTCTGCATGGATTGACATGATTATGTGCATTTTTACCTTGCACTTCTTTATATGGTGTGTTACATTTACAGACTTATGTATGTTAAATTACCCTTGTATCTCTGGATGAAATCTACTTGGCCATAGCGTATCAGCTTTCTGATGATGTGCTGAACTCTGTTGGCTAGCATCTTGTTGAGGTTTTTGCTTTTATTTTCATTAAAGAGATTGGCCCACAGTTCTCTTTGTTAGTTCAGCCTTTATCTGGTACTGGGATCCGAGTGATGCTGGCTCCATAAAATGATTTGAGAGCATTCCATCTCTTTCAGTGTCTTTGAACAACCTGAAGACTGTCAGTGACACAACATCTTTAAAGGTTTTGTAAACTTTAGCTGTGACTCTGTCAGGTCCTGGGCTTTTCTTAGTTGGTATATTCTTTATTAGTGACTCAATTTCCTTGCTTATGATTGGGTTGTTAAGTGTATCTGTGTCTTCCTTGGTTAGTTTGGTCATTTTAAAGTGCCTTGGAATCATTCATTTCTTCAAACTTTGCTCATTTTTCTAATATTAGTTTTCAAAGTAGTTACTAAATATCTTCTGGATTGCAACAGTATCTGTTGTGATTTCACCTTTGTGATTTCTAACTGCATTTACGTGAGTCTTTTCTCTCTTTCCCTTAGTACAGTTAAGAGCTTGCCTATTTTATTTAGTCTTGTGAAGAGCCAACTCTTTCCTTTGTTGATTTCTTTTTTTTTTTTGGTGGTACTTCGGATCGAACTCAGGACCCTGCGCTTGCTAGGCAGGCGCTTATTCCACTGAGCTATATCTCCAGCCCTCTCCTTTGTTGATTTCTTTTACAGGCTTTTTAGTCTCATTTCATTAATTTCACTTTCATCTTTATAATTTCCCTCCTTAGTTGCACTTGGGGGTTGATTTGTTGTAGTTTCTCAAATATCTTAAGATTTCTCATAAGGTTATTTATGTGGGCATGGGCTTGCTCTGTTTTCCCAATGTTAGCATTGATTACAACAAATTTTCCTCTTAGAATTGCTTTCAAAGTGTCCCAAAAGTTTCATCAAGTATGCAGTCACTGTCATTAACTTCAAAAAAAATTTAATTTCTTCTTTGATTTCCGCTGTGACCCATTGGCTGTTTAGAGTATGTTGTTAACTTTACAGGAGCTTTTGCTTTTCCCAAGTTCTCTTCTGTCCTTGATTTCTATGGTCATTGCACACAGGTTGGATAGTATGCATGGGTGGTTTCAGTTATTTTATATTTACTTAAGCAGGCTTTGTGGATCAGTTGTGATCTATTTTGGGAAAAGTACCGTGTGCTACTTCAATGAATGTATGCTGTATTGTAGAGGCATGAATACACTGTAAAGTCTATATGTTCAAGGGTGTGATTCAGCTCTGAAATTTCTTTATTGGCTTTTCTTTAGTTGATATGTCTCTTTGTGAAAGTGGAGTGTTAGATCTCCTAGTATAATTGTGTCAGTGTTTATTTGATCTTTTAACTGCAGCAGTCTTTTCTTATGTAGGTAAGTACTCAAGTATTTGTTGCACCCATGCTTACCTATGTTATCTCTGCTTGTTGGATTTTTCCATTATCTAATATGCCATGACCTTGTTCGACTCTTCTAATCAGTTCTAATTTCAAGTTTAGCATGTTTGATATTAGAGTTGCTACTCTGGCTTGTTTTTGCTTGAAATATTATTTAACATCCTTTAATTTTAAGCTTATGAACATCTTTTGGGATTAGATGGGTTTAATGAAAGCAACTGATGGTTGGATTCTGGTTTTTGACCCAGTCTACCAGTCTGTATCTTTTGATTGGAGAGTTGAAACCATTAACTTAGAGAGATATGCTGAGATATGTTGGTTATTTACTATCTGTTATGGTTGATACATTGTGTCAACTTGGGGAGTCTAGAGGTTTGGTTGAGTGACTCAGCAGAAAGCTAGGGTGCTTACCTTGTGTACATGCTGAGCCTGTGGAAGAGGAGGGCATGGAGAGTGTGTGAGAGGTACACACTCTCCTGGATGGGGGTAGCCGGTTTACAATGTAAGGGAAGGAGAGAGGCTGCTTGCCACCATTCCTCCATTTTGCTGGTTGTTTTTGCTGTGTTCTGCTGCCATGAATGTTTGCCCTCTGCCGTGTGCCACTCTGCCTCTGAGCCAGTCGAGTATGGACTGAAACCTCCACAAACTGTAAGCTAAATAAACCTTTCCTTCTTTCATTTTGGGTGTTGGGTGTTTTGTCTCAGCAACAAGAGAAGTGTAATCAAGACACTATCATTGTCTTTTTTAATCTGTTGGTTTATTGTTTGTTTAAATTTTCCTTATGTTTTCTATTATTTTTATCCGTTGACTTAACTAGTTTCCTCTCTGTTTTTAAGTATGTCCGATTGTGGTTTTTGTCAAGAATATTCTGGAGTACTTTCTCTAGAGCTGGTGTAGCATTTATATCTTCTGAGCTGGTCTTTTTCATGGAAATATCTTATTTCTCCATCCATGTTGAAGTGTAGCTTTGCTCGACAAATTAATCTGGGTTGGAAGTTGTTTGCTCTCAGGGTTTGAAATACTTTATTCCAAGATCTAATCTTCAGGGTTATGCTCAGAAGTCTATTGTGGTTCTCATTGGTTTATCTTTACATGTGACTTTTTGTTCTCCTCTGTCTTTAAAATTCATTTTTTCTGAATATCTGCAAATTTAATGAGGGTATATGTTGGGGAACTACTTTCATTATAATTGTCTGTAGACCACATTAACTTGTACTTTAAAATCTTCTCTAATACATGTGAAATTTTCTTTCATAATTTTTGTGTGTTGATGAATCCATCTGTGCAGTCTTCTAGCTTTTTGCTAACTCCAACTAGACTTAGGTAACTGTTGTTGTTGCTGTCTAGTAGGGGTGGGGCAGAGTCTTCTCTTTTTCTCTTGGTTTCTTTTCAGCCTCTCAAGCTTTGTATTGCAATTCACTAATCTGTCCTCAATATCAGATACTTTTTCATCACATTGGTCATTTCTAGAATGTATGAATTGTATACTGGCTTTTATTTCAGGTGTTTTCATCTGGTATCTTTTACAGGATTCCACACCCTTGTTGAATTTGTTGCTCAAGTCTTGCCCTGTTTTGGTTACCTCCTCCAGTCTTTCACCTTTATCCCTAAATTTCACCATGGGCATATTAAGTGTCATTGCTATAAACTTTTGATTCATTTCTCTTTTAAATCCTATTTTCTTCATCCCTTCTAAGAAAATTTCATAGATTCATTATGCCTGGTATTTGTTTTCTTCTCCCTTTGTGATCCCTTTCTCTACCTTGAGGGAGAAAGGGGGGGTGGTTCTGACATCTTCAATTTCCTTGTTTGCCCATTTTCCTACTCGAAGTTCTCTCTCTCTCCTCTCTCTCTCTCTCTCTCTCTCTCTCTCTCTCTCTCTCTCTCTCTCTCTCTCTCTCTTTAAATTATATAAGGCCCCTTCTCTCTCCTCCCTTTTTGGCGAGTACTGCCAGTTGGGGGTTTGAGAGATGAGGAAGGTACGTGGTTGTGTGAAGCTTTTATTGGGATGGTGCTTGCTTTTAGTAACTTTTGGTTTTGTACATACAGTTCCAGCATTTGCTACTTCTGTTATTTAAGTGATTTTGTCTCTGTCCCTATGCTTTACTAGCCCCTTTCCTATGGAACTTACAAATTGATGTCAAAGACAAAATGAAAAGAGAAACATAATATACTTACATGTAATTAGTGCCAGATAAATAACAAGAGAAATCAATAGAATGTGATGGAAACAAATAAAAATGAGAAGAACATACTGCAGAATGTCAGGTAGCCAAAAACAAGCAAACAATAAAACAACAAAGGACTCTTCAATGAGATTGAATTTATACTAAGACTTCAGGCATAGAAATGTTCCACACATTTAAATATTGGTGTGACAGAGAGCTGGAGAAAAGAGACTTTTAAATAAATCTTCATAACTAACTGCATAAACAAACTCCAGGTTTAAACATGAACTTCTTTTGGGAAACTGGGAAGTGATGCATGTGCCTAAGGCACATGACAGAAGGGACAGTTGTACATGTGGCACCAGGAGGAACTACTAGAGTCAGAGTGCGGCAAGAATCATTCTAAGTAGCACACGGACACAGCCCCTGATCACCTCACCTAAGCTGGGTGCGAGAGTGGTGGTGAGATGACTCGGCCGCAGATCCACTCTAGGAAGAAAAACCTGTGAAAAACTGAAGCTGAAGATCCTCTGAAGTCTTAGATCGCAAGAAGGACTCAGAATTCTCGGAGTAGCCACCTAGAGTAGCCACACCCAGAAGGAAGGACCCCAGAGGGAGAGGACAGGGCCACAGCAGTCCACCTGTGCTCTCCTGAAGGAGAGGTCATGCCATGCCCAGCAGTCAGCAGAGAATGAAGAACATGTGAACAAGCAGTGCCCATGCCCTGCCCACAGAGACAGAGCCCAGACCCATGCTCAAGGTGTTTTTTTGGAAGAAGGCCAGTCGGGCACAAAGGATTGGCCAGAGCAAATTAAGTCCCATCTCCAAGGAAGAAAGTGGCCACTCAGTGACCAGGCCAGCAACTCAGCATCACTGAATCCATCTTTTCAAGACCAGTGCCCAGCAGAGCTAACCTTCAAGCAGACCTCTCACAGGGGCAGCCCAGGCCAGCAAGAGTCAGCCTTCTGGCACAGCTGCTGACCCAGACTGGGGCCCGCAGAGCAGAGAGAAGAACTGGAGGGGCTCAGAGCTTGGCCTCCCAAACTGGGGGCGTCCGTCTTCCCGACGGTAAGCCAGAACTGAACCCTACCATGAGTTATTCCTCCTCTACGCAGTCATCCACCACTCTGTCCTTCCTTTTTCTCATGGGACTCTTCATTTATTGAAGCCTTGCAGAAGTCATTTTGCATTATTTTAGGGTATTTAATAGCGCATTAACATGGATCACATTTCCTAATTGTTATACTTCATTTTTCATGCAAGCTTGCAAACTTTCTACTAGAAATTAGGAATTCTGATTGTACCTTTGCAATTCCACACTCTCTACAAGAGCAAGGGTCATGGAAGCACTTTGGGGTGAAGTATAAAAGAAATATGGAAAGCACACAAATAAGCAGAAATCTTTGTTATTTTTGCACTTTTATTTTTCTCTGTATATTTGGACTACATCAAGTCTTAAATCTTCGAAAGAACAATGCTGTACTGTTGAAGGTCACTGAATGACCTATATTGCCCAGGATCACTGGGCCTGACTCTATACATAATGTTGTTT
Source organism: Dinomys branickii (assembly GCA_004027595.1). Lineage (NCBI taxonomy): Eukaryota > Metazoa > Chordata > Mammalia > Rodentia > Dinomyidae > Dinomys > Dinomys branickii. The sequence goes on along the minus strand of PVLD010000166.1, from coordinate 312,852 downwards.
TCACTTTACAATGTCCTTTCCTTTTAAATTCAAAAATGTTCAGACATCTTAATAACAAAGGGGTTAAATTATTTCCGGGGGGAAAAACTGCCATGTGGAGACAACATCATAATTAGTTGTGCAGGCAGTGCTGTTATTACTTTATCTCCTGGTAGCAAAAGGATCACATTTATTATTGTTTTAAACTTCAACAGTCACCCCTTGGCTTCCTATGTTTGTTTATGCTGGGTTGTGGTCACGATTCCTGCATCAATGTTTACAGATCTCTTCAAGTTTCAGACCACTTCTAGAAAGGTTTCATTCTCTGAAAGGTACGCTCCCTGCGGCCACACTGAAACAACAAAGTAGCATGGTTGAAAAGAACAATGTTAGACATAGGATCTGTTACTATGGATCCATCTAAATCTATTTTTACTGAAAGCATAAATGCCAAGCTGGGGATGCAGTGCCTCCTCCTAGGCTACCCGACCTCAGCATAGGCCTCGGCTGTCACAACAGTGGTGGGTGGACACAGAGGAGGAAGTGGGTTCCAACCGCTAACCCACTCACAAATGCACCAGAGACAGCCTTCGGAGGCAGACCATCAGCTTCTCCCACAATGACTGAACATTTGGCTGAGAAGTTAAATAAACCCCCCTGCCTAGTTTTACCCTGGGCAAAGAGAAATGAAAAGTTGAGCAAACGGCAATCAATTTGATCACTACAAAATAATTTAACTAAAATGTCTCCTTTTCCCTTAATTGCTGAGCACTTTTCTATTTAAGCTTAAGAAAGTCATTTCAGATGTTCTCTTTCTTGAAACCTACATTGATCCTTGGGTTTATAGCACAACTGAATAATATAACTGTCAAGACCTTGGTAAAATTGGACAAATTTTGCTTTGATATCTATTTCCCCACTTAATAACTGTACAACTTTGGTCACTTTATGTAACATCCTTAACCCCTCTACTTCTCGTCTTTGAAATGATTTAGCAAAGCCCATATTCGACCAGTAGGTGTGCTGGGACAAACTGGCCATGTGTCTGACAAATGATGACTTGGTTCTTTTAATTCAGAAGTTTTTGTTGTGGTCAGCTCAGTGTCTTTCTGCTGTTAGGGCTGAGGACTGTGGTACTGTCTCAGCCTACTACTGCTGCAGTGTTAGCCAGGCGGCAGCTTCCCGGTTGATGAAAGGGAAAAGAAAGCCTCGGTAGCAACCCCAACCAGCCCAGTAATGAGGAGAGTGACTTCCTGCTGCACCCTATAGCCTAGTGGACACCCCTAAATGCAACAAAGGCTCAGTATGAATTTTTGGATTTCCAAGATTCATAGTAAAAGCAGCTTATGGAGAAAGAGTTGGGAATCTCTGCTCACTGCAGTTCCAGGCATGTAGTTCAGTTGTACGTGTGTTTAATCCATATATATATATATATATATATATATATATATATATATATATATTAGTTTTTTTAGAAACAGGGTCTTGTTATGTAGTTCAGGCTGGCCTTGAGCTCACTTTTTAGCCCAGGATGGTCTCTAACTCACCATGATCCTCCTGCCTCAGCCTCCTAAGTGCTGGGATTACAGGCATGTGCCACCATGCCAGCTTCTACCTGCATGTTTAATCCCATCAACCACCCAACATCCTCTGAGTTTGTTAGAACCAGCTCTAATTTTCACTTTACTGATAAAGGCACTGCAGCAGGGAGACAGGATGTGAGGCACTGGAGATCACATGGATGTCAGGACAGGCTTCCAGCTAGTGGGTCTGACTCAGTGTCTGTTCCCCTAATTAGTCCTGGCCCTGGGGAAAGGGTAGCAGTGCTGCCAGGCAGTCTCTGCAGTGGGAAGGAGGGTTTGGCCACCGTCAGGGGTCACAGCATGCTTGCACGGCTCATGCAGACTCAGATGTGAACGATGTTGACACAGCAGTGATTTCCTTGACAAGTAGGTTTTATGATTCGCAGCCTGATAAGCCCTCAGCTTCATAAAGTTCTGGGAATTTTACTCTCATTTTCTGCTGTGGTTCTCGGATGCTTGCAGGAAATATAACTGTAGAATATGAATCGGCGTACAAAATATTTTATCTGTTTTGGGAAAAGAAAAAGTTATGACTCTCAAAGAGAAAGATGCCACGAAGACTTTGGAAGTTTTAGAGATTAGATGTTAGACAACTGTGCTAGCTCTTACAGCTCTTTTATATGGAATAAACAGCCAAGGATTAAGGCAATAGAGAGGTTGTTTCTCATGTGCCCCTTTGCTCACAACAAAAATAAGATTTTTCTACTTTCAAACATAAGTACATTTTTACTTATTTGGTTTGGCTGGATAATTTGCTGCGTTTTCTCATGTAACTGTGTGTTCCTGATTGTTTTTATTAAGAAGACAAGCAAGGACGAGCAAGGTCCTGGACCAGCATCATTGTTGTGTGTGGAGTGTAATAGAATGTGTGACATCAGGAGTGTCCCCCGCACTGCGTGCGTCTGTGATTGTGCAGGCCTCACCCCTTTGGGTGTCCTCACTCAGCCGGGCTCTGAGGTGTCAGAGTTCTTATTTACCAGTCCTCTGGTGGGCTGAGGCAGGACACGACAGCAATGAGCCCAGCGCTGGCAACTTAGTGGGACCCTGTCTCAAAAGAAGTAAAAACACGCCGTGAGTGTAGCTTAGTGCAGAGGCCCGAGTCCAACCCCCAGTGCCACCAAATACATAAAGGTTCTTATTCAGTGATGGACAATGCACATGTTGGCAAGTGGACACCAGGTAACTTCTCGAACTAAACAGGGTGTCGTCACTTGTTCCTCACACGGGCATCAGACTCTGCCCATGTGGGGCTTCTTCACTGCATGCTGGATGTGAAGAAGTGAGTGCCCAGCCTTGGAGGGAGGCTCAGGGGAGGGCACTTTGGGGCACATGAGAAGCCCTAGGTGTATATCCCTGCACTGCAAAAATTAAAGACAAAACAAAGCAAAATAGAAAAATGAAGGAAGGAGGGCCAGGGAGAGGGAGAGAGGGAAACAATTTTCGGGGCAAGCATGTAGGGAGCATATTCTCTCCTGCCTCAGCGCCAGCGTTCCTGTGCTGTATCAGCCAGGGGTCGCTAAGGCCCACCCCTGCCTAAGGGCGGGACACAGAGTCCATCCTGTGGGAGAGGAGGAACCGTGAGAATGAACCGGGAATGCTGTGCAGCCACTGTATCTTCGCAGCCATCCATCGCATAAAGCGAAACTTGCCACGGGGTCCCATGGAAGGCCCCTCAACTCACCCAGGGCCCCTGAGATTCTCTGTCCCTCTGCACCTCCTGTACGCACCTCTCCACCTTTCAAATCTGGTCATGGGAATCACAAAGCACAAGGCTGCTTCAACTGCTACCGTTTGCATCCCTGGAACTGAATTAGGGACTTAACCTGCAACCACAGGGAAACATCGAATTCAAAACGCCTGCGGGTCAGAACGCGCAGGCCCTAACACCGCCCTAGCAGTGGCCAGAGCCTGCCCCGTGTGGGGGCGCAGGAGCCCTTAGAGGCTCAGTGCACCGGGAGCCTGTGGTCCTGCTCAGACACAGCACTATTATCCACACTATAACTTCAGAGCGTCTGGATCAGGAAATCGAAAACCAGTGATCGCTACAGGACAGTGAGCCTCGGCAATGGTCTGACACCACCAGGATTCCTGCCCTGGGAAGCCCTGGGCACCTTCTGTCTGACTTGGCTCATCTGAAAGCATCCACTTTTTCTGTTTCTATCCCAGGGTATAATTCTGATTTCTTCCTCTGTGAACCTTCTGTAAGGAGAGTTACCATTTTCACTTGAAGACTAATAGCAAGCGTTATGAATAAATACAGCCAAACTGCTAAAGGTTGTTCCGGTTGAGGCGCTCACACTGCACGCATGAGAAGGTTCTTAAATTTTCCCCAGTAGAGCTGGTATTTTATGTTCCTTTTCCCTGAAAATCCTAGTGACACACCCAAGGCCACAGAGACTATGGATACATCATGGATGACGTGGCAAAGAGAAATACACACATCAATTAACATAACCCTATAGTTGCCCTTTTAAATACACATTTCCATTTTCTAACAGCCTAAGTTGACTGCTGCACAGTGAAATGGGGTAATATGTGTTTCTTTTGTCATTAGTTTGAAATTGTTTGCTTTTATGCAGAGTTAGGTTTGAAATATTAGTGTCCGAAGTATTCTGTTTATTTGCTTTCCTCTATTTCATTCTTTTAAGGAGATATGCTGGAGCTTATTTCGTGGATTATGAGGTTTAGAGGTGAAAGTCTTAGTGTCCACCCATTTGTTTAGCTCAGGGATGTGGTTGCAGAATGTGTTTTCATCATTAGACTGAAGCCTAGACCTCAGTCCCTTACCTCGGGCCAATTATTTTTAAGTACTCCTCATTGTTCTGGCGTTTAACTTAAAGGGTGTATCTCACATTTAGATTACAAAAGGGCTTAGATCTCAAGGTTAAAATGTGAAGTTTTCACAAATAGCGTAACTACAATTTCTTCTTATTATTTCTGATGACTTACACCATGCTAGGAAATACCCCAGGGGACTCCTGTCACCCCAGGAACCTGGGTGGTAGCCTGAGGAGCAGCGGCTGTGGTGGAGACACACCTGCCCACAGCTGGCATAGAAGGAAGGGCAGATCTGCTACCCAACAATGAGTTTGTCACAGGGTCCCAAGATGGGACACTGGGATTCAGTCAATCGACTGACACCATAGGACTGAGACTTCACAAATTAGCACCTGGCACACCTGGTGTCTCACACACACACACACACACACACCTGACACACACATACATGCATACCCAATACACGAGAGTTGCAGAAGGCAGCAGCTGGGCACAGCAGGTGCGGGTGTGGAGAGCTCCGTATGCCAGGCCTGGGGGCTGCACAAGGCTGCATCTGACACTCAGGGGCCCTGTGCTTCTCCATAAGTTAGGAAGCAAGGCATCTTAGTTTCTCTTTCTAAAGCGGATATTTAACAAAGTGTCCCCTGATGTTCCAACTCAGTCCTCTCCTGCAGAAAAATAGTCCTAATTTCATATAAATAACCTCAATTGTATTTTGATTACTTGTTCACCTAACTGTGCTGCACATTTCTCTGAAAGACACTTACAGTCCATTTGCACATTCTGTCTGATCTCTGCCTTAGTCAGGAATTTCTCGCACACTTGTAAGACCTCACGTGTGTGCTTCTCAACTCAAAATCAAAGCTCATAATGAAATTGCCAGTTATCTTTCCTATTCCTATTTCCTTGAGAAAAGTAAATAGTGCATGGGGAAAGCAGTTTCTAAAAGTAGCAAATTGAGAAATTTTACTTTAAATGCTGGTATTGGACCAACCAAAAGAAGGAGTAAATATAAAAATGAATTTTTTAAAGTTAGTTGGCTATATGGAGTCTCTATGTTACATTTTCAGCTGAAGCAGAATGGAAATTACTACATAGCAAGTATTTTATTACCACTGGCTAGCAGAAAAGCAAACAAAAATTGCAAATTATTGTATAGCTAGTAACAATAGCCCAATGCCACACTCAGAAATAGATTAGTAATTCTGTGCTCAGAGCCTTTCTCATTTTATTTTATGATGAGTGTGATTACACTACATTTTAATTACAAATAAATTAAGTTTATTTTATGCTATTTTTTATATTAAAGAAGATAAAATATAAACTTATTTTAGCTTGTGTTAAATCCTTTTTAATGCTGGAGGTTTTCCTTCTGGAAATCTGTTAAACTTCCTAAAATAAACATTTTATCAACTACATTTTATTAACTACATTTCATTTTCCTCCAGCATAACTCAAATATTACAAGTATATTAAATTTCAGAATAAATAGAGTTGTGAATCAAAATGTGAGAAGTAAGGAAATGCAAGTATTATCGGGCCATTTTACACTTTGAAATGTTTTCATGATCAATATTTGATTATTAAAATGCCACAATATAAGAAAAATTCATGTGGGAAGAGTCATCTGTCTTAGAGATTCATGTACCATTCTAGGTTATTTCTATAATTAAAAATAAGCGCAATATTTGGGTCACATTTCACAGAGTTTTTTACGAGAAGCTTTCATTCTGCTCTACAGAAATCATTTTCTCCTTACTGGTTTAGGTGATGAGCTAGGAAAATCAATTCATATTTTAGAAGAATTGAGCATAAGTCATCAGGAGCAATAAAAATATGACAAACCAGCGCTGTGCCCAAAATACTGTAAAAGACGTTAAAATCCACTGGTGACTATTACTCTTGGAAGATATGAGTGCTGGCACACACGCTCCGACTGCTGTGCTCTTTGATGCCCCTCCTGTGGGCCTTCTCAGCCCTTCTCAGGGCTCCTCGTGGTGCCCTGGGCCGCCATACTTCCTTGTCGTCTAGGAAGCATCTAAAACTCACTTTCCTCTTTTGCTATCCTCAAATAGATTATAAAGGCTTCATAAACAACTTTTGTATTTCTAATGGCTTTTCTGTATTTGTGAGTGTGTGTGTGTGTGTGTGTGTGTGTGTGTGTGTGTGAGAGAGAGAGAGAGAGAGAGAGAGAGGCTGACACTGACAGAGACAGGGACAGAGACACATTCTTCAGTGGGAAAGAGAAGTTCCCATTTTTACTTAACAGAGACATTGATTCTAGGCCCTTGTAAAAAAATTAATAATGAAATCTTGTTAGTTCATCCTGTTAATATTGTTAAAGCATTCTTTTTTGATGCAAATTTAATTTTTATTTATTTTTATTTTATTTTAAGAATAAAGGAACAGACACCCACTTACAAAATAGTGTAAGAGCAATAAAAACAATAGAGTTATAGGCAAAGTGGTAGGAAATGAGCAGTGGTTGTTGTATGACATAGTGATGTCTTCAGAGTGGTTTCTCAGGAAAACATATAGAGACGTACAATAATGATCAAACAAGTAATCACTAACTGTTTCTTTCAGCAAAGCAACAGAAGACAGTAGTACCACCGTTAGCTGTCCTGTGTATACATACACACATGACTTCCCCTTCTTTCCCTTCTCCTTTCCCACACTCCAGCTGCCCCTTTCTTTTGTTAAAGCATTCTGAAATTTGAATTCTACTTTTGATAACATAATTCACTAAAGTTATGTTTAAAACGCTAGCATATTTCATCTATAAATCGATTTCTAAAATTTTGCGCTTTATTTTTTTCATTTTAAGAGCTATAGATCCTATTTTTTTATACAAACCTTGCCCCCAGCCCAAATGCTAGTTTCTAAGCCCATTCTCCATTACATGGATGTGTGGTGCTTTGGAGAAATCGTTGTCTCAAGGCCTGGAGAACTGACAGTAAAGGGTGAATGCAAACAGACGGCATTGGTTCTCTGGCGCTCTGAGCATACTAGCTCAGGGAAGCAGCACATGCGAGGTGGCCACCACCTCTGGCGGTGTGACTGGCTCACTGTCCCCTAACCTGCGAGTCTCCAGACCTGTCCCCAGCCAGCACTCATTAGGTAATGTACGCGACACAGGTCACTATACATAGCCCTCCTGTGTTTAAGGTAGTGGTGAAACAATCCCTGCATGGAGCTCCAGGGAGATGAGAGGAAATCATCTGTAGAGGACTTGCTCTCAGAGTCACTGCAGTCCGTGTGTCTTCTGATTCCACCCAGACATGCTGCTACTGCTCCTCCGTTGCTCTGCTGGCCACAGAAAAGCACAAGCTCGTGAGGGGTCTCCAAAGCCCCACTTCCTTCCTCTGCCCCCATGCCCTTCTGGGTCAGGCAATGCTCACTGGAGAACCAGGTTCAGTGCAAGATGTACAAACATACAAGAGTTTACAAGATTGGCCGACAGTGGCCGCCCAGATTGAGGTGAGGGTGCAGAAGGGCTCTCTGCGCTAGAGACCTGAAGCATCCAGCTGAAGGCCGAGGGCTCACCGCCATGTCCCGCGTGAGTCCGTACCGGAAGGCGGAAGGGTCCGCAGTGAAGCCCAGAGACGACGTCCGACGTTACAGTGAAGGCGGGAGCTCCTCTGCAGAAACAGAGGCGCCTGCCTTGTTTGTCTCCCACTCACCGCACTCAGGTGAGAAGCTGCCCTCGGCTGCGTCTTCCACACCCAAAACTGCTGAGCCCATTTAGTTGGGAGTTTCTTACTGAAGTGGATGCCACTAGGTATCTATCACCCCTGCCTTATCTCAGACGAACATGAGTCTTGCCCGTTGGAACGAGGGTAACGGCCACGCACTCTGTCACGCAGGCACACGACTGTAGTTTTTAGGAGCTGCTCACTGTGCCTGGCTCAGGAGTCGGGGTTTCCCTGGTAATGATGGTGTCAGTCAAGGTTCTAGAAAGATGAGCTTTCCCAGCAGCATACCAAAGTATCGTCAAGTCAGTGACCAAAACTGAAATGCTTTTCTCTCACTCTTTTTCTAAAACTATGAGTAAAATACTCTCTGGAAAGAAGAATTAGGAATTAAGGAACCTGCAGTGGACATTAATGGTTGTATTTTCTAATGAATCAAAGATACATCTGAAGGACCATTGCTATTTAGGGGTTTGAATTAAACATAGAGGGCAGAATATACTGGCTCTGGCGCTTTTCCCTTCCGCCAATACCTTCTGTATACTTCAGTAAAAGTAGCTTGGCTGCTTCGCTTGATCCCCTTCAAAGTTAGCTGCCATAGAATCGCAGCCACTCCTACTGTGACTGCTGTGACTAAAGGTGCACAGAAGGGTCCCTTCAGTCCCTGGCTCCTGGATTTTCCCAGTGTTAATACATGCTCTCCATTTTCATTGGTTAAAACAAAAATATTACCTGAAAATATTTAGATGTCTTAGGTATCTTAAAAATATAGTGTTAATGTTATTATTACAGCTTAAGTAATGCTTCTAAACTAGAAGGTACTGTTTCTAAGCCTGACACCTACAACACCTTAAAATTATTTGACTCATTTTTTCCTACAGCTTAAGCAACTTTATCATGGAGGGACCCTCGGTGCTCATGAATAAAATCTTCCACTTGATGCTTTTCCTTATTTTTCCCTTTTCCAAGGATCCTGCTTAATGAATACTTCAGGACAATTGCAGGACATAGACCAGGTCACAATGCTTTGCTGAATTAGAAATTCCTCAAATCAAATGTAAATCAGGGTAGAACTTGTTTTCCTCCTCAGGCAAAACTCTGAAAGACCTTTAAACAAAAAATCCCATAAGACTGTCACTTATAAAATGAATATATATGTAAAACGTCCAACTTTCTGCCATCTTTCCTTTACATTGGACTTAGCCAAGTTACACAATGTTCAGAATTCTTTAGATAATTCTTAAAGGGTCACCATTTCAGTTCTGCTTGGTAATTTTTTAAAAATATTATTTGTAAAGGTATGCATTTCTAATAAGACTATTTTATCAGGCCTTTCAGTCCTTAGGCTCCAGTTAAGAGATTTTTTGAGACTAGGGAAAAAATGTATTTTAACTCAAGTTCCATTTTAAGCCAGCTGGCTTGTGTGAGGGAAAAGCTAAAAGCATAAATCTATCATTTGCAATTGGCATAGTCACCATTCTTGGCCTGAAAAGTCTGGATTAAACATGCTTACAAAATGAACTTCCAATATACCTTTCAATTAATTGCCTTTGATTGAGACATAAAGTTAAATGTGAAGGGATTGCCCTGGTTTTGTACACCAAGGCATGTTTTAAGATAACATCTTTTGTGTATATGTCAAAACAAATTATAGGTCTGAGTTCTGTCCAGAAGTTCCCTGAAGACTTTTCTGTATGGAACCATTTTTCTGGAAGTCAAACCAGAATGGGGGGTATAAATATGGTTCCCTGATAGTAACTGTATTTCCTGTTTTCATATGTATGCATCGTTAAAGGAAGCAGCTCCTACAAGGTTTTATGTATGCCTTTTTCTGTTAATACATGTGCGTGTTTAATGCCAAACAGAGGAACTTTCTTTTCAACTCCTTTTATTCTAGGAATGATCTACACAGGCTTTGCTCTCTGGGAATCTACTTCAGAGGTCACTGTTTTTATCCCACAGATATCTGCTGAGCACTCAGTATGTATCAGAACACATTTCCGCCCTGTGTATATAACCCTGAGAGGAACAGGCAGAATTGTCTGCACTAGTGCACTTTACACTTTCTTAGGAAAAGATCTATGGTAAAGTAAATAAATTTTACGTGTAAGATACTCATGCACACATTGTCAGCAAAGACAGAGGAAAAAATAATGGAGAAAAAAGGGAATCAACAACTTTTCATAGATAGAAAAGAAAACAGCTACAATAATTTCTGTGAGTGTCAAAGAGAATAATGTTTACATTTATGGCACAGATTCTAAATTTTGTAAGATGGAAATGTTTTTATGTTTACTCATCATAGTATTTCTAGAATATATACAGTCTACATTTCTAGAATATATACATCATTCTGGGCTTAAATACACAACAGGCATAGAGGATGAATGAATGACAAGCACTAAAAATGCTAACTACAAAAATTAGTATTTTAACTTGTTCTACAGGTTGCACTTCTACACATTTAGGATGTGTTCACCATCACAAATTTTGTGAGGTCAAATTGTCGCCATTAGTTTAAATGAGATGAAGCCTTCAATGTAACAAAGCAAAAGTATACGTCTGGAAACACTTATTAAGTACAACATAGAAAATTATTGGATATAGAGGTATAGACATGCACATTGAACCCACAAACCAAGGCACATTTATTTCTTCATTTTCTGTGTTATAAGTTAAAAACACTGAAATTTTATGAAAGTGTCAGAGAGTAGTGTAGGTGACCAGTGGCAGAGGGGCAGTTCTGAGGAATGTCCTGTGCTTCTGTGAGGTTTGCAAGGGGAAGCCCTGATAACCCGTCCTTGAGATGGTTTGCCAAGGTGTTTGTACTGCGAACAGCTTTGGAAGAAGCAGCATCTATCTCTCTAGGAGCAGGCAGCAGGGATTTTTTTTTTTTGTAATAGCAATCAAAATGAAGAAAACGTTGCCTTCCAGGGTCACGATCAGACAGACTGTCAGTCCAAAGTAAATGGCCTGGTTTTCCTAAGCGTGGAGTGCCACAGCTGGGACACAGGTTTACCAACCAAGAAGCATCTATCTGTGATTTTGGTGTCAGCCTGTGGAAAATTGGGAATGCTTGGAGCCAACGCAAATTCAGAGCTGGTGCTGCTTGCTGTGCCAGGGAGAGAATGTGACCCAGGAGGCTGTGTCAGTGCCGGCGTTCATGGGGTTGATACTGGCTGACTTGTCAGCTCTCAGGTAGGATAAACTCTCAGACATTTCACAGCTCTTCACATTGATAATCCATTTAATAAGCCTTTAAGCCAACTGCTTCCTCTGTATCTGCTAGGGGTAGAATTTAGTGCCAAAAGCATCAACTTGGGTGGTCACTTTGTTTCAAGTTCTTCAAAATACTGAGTTGTTTTCAAAAGTAATTTGAAAGACTTTCTTTGTACTGATGGCAAGCGGCAAAGATTATTTCCTGTGGTGGGTTCTTTTGGAAATCGGTGTAGCTTACATACTACCAAATGGCCACTTCATGTAATTGATGTCAACCGTGTGGTTTGTGTATTCACTTTGCTTCAAGTTAAACTTGAGTTCACTGTGATGGTCCTCACACAGGAGTGCATTTGCTGTGTACTCACTGTGCTATTTTGGTGACTATGTGAAGAGTTGAGCAGGAAAGGAAAAGAACACAGTTGGGTGTAAGTAGAGACAAGGTGTGGGTAAAGACAAGTGCACCACAGGAGGACAAGCTCAGCTGGTGCTGGCACTGCAGTGTGTGCTTTGTTAACTGGGAAAGACAGATTAGACTGGATGTTAGGCACAGCATAGCAGTATTCCTGCTTACCTTAAACTTAGCTAGGAGGAAATACGGCATTGCCACTTAAATGCCAGGGACTAAACGGAAGGCTCAGTATCTGCTTTTTGCAATAGTGGTATAAAACAAATAACAGAACACACTCACATCAGGGCTGGGCATGGTAGGGCATGTCTGTAATCTCAGAACATGGGAGGCTGAAGCAAGAGGGTCACCATGAGTTCCAGCCCAGCCTGAACTAGTGATTTCAAAGTCAGCCTAAAATACATAGAAAGACCCTGCCACAAAAAACAAACCAAACAAAAACCCAAAAATATACTAACATCAGGATGCACTCTGAGACCTTAGCCAGTCTTTGAGGTGGGAATTATGGCAATACCTAAATAGCAGTACTATAGAGAGACCATGTAGTGCCTGTCCACAGAGCAGGTGCCCATCATTAATGTGTCTTTGTACTTTTCTTTGACCCATCTCCTATCTTATGTTAGTTAGCTATCAAACCACAGATTGTTAACTCTATTCTCGTTTTGGAAATGCAGAAATAAAGCCCCATTAAGTTAAAGATGAGGCTAAATCAAACACATTCAGTATTAGTACTAAATAGTGAACATACATTTGCTATTTATTACACACAGGTGGTCCAGATGGATGAACAGAACCTTCCAGTGAGCAGACCAGGAACTGGGCACAAGAGGGGAAATAGAGCCAGGAAGAGCCAATAACCGTCCGAACAGGCGAGCGGGGAGGCCTGACTTGGATCCAAAGTTCGCAGATCGAGTCAGACGACTTCAAGGGGCCGGTGGGTACGACAACAGGTCACAGGTCCAGTGTTCTTGTTCAGGGCTCGAAGGCGTGTTGTTAAAGTTCTAAGACACACTGGTGAAGATGCAGTGAGGTCTGAGTCGGGGGACCATGTAAAGCAGCTAGTCAAAACAAGCACAGACAGACAACTAATATGAAGCCAGAGAAGGGACACTTGAGTCAGAAATTTTGTCATAGGAATAAGGCATGACCTAGGTGCTCAGGTGGTTGGACAAAGCAGGATTATTTGGAAAGTGTCTGGACACTTGGATGTCCAAGTTTCATAGGATATTTTTTCTTTCCATCTAACAGAGGGGAAAGTTAAGACAGGCAAATTGTGAATTCATGTTTGTCCATGGTATAATTTAAGAAATGTGAAGACTAGAACTCAAAGAAATATGGTCATGGGTTTATTTACTTTCCAGTTTTCAAATCCATCTGAACCTTAATGCTCAGTGTAGAGTGATAGAATTTTATTTGGGGAGGAAAATGTATTCATGGAATGAGACTCTGAAATTCATAATCCTATGTCCTATGTTTTTCATTTCTTTGGACTTACCTCATTAACTAAAAGTATGAGGACCAGATTTTATTAGCATTTTACTGAAGACAGTGCTCAAGGCAAGTGTGCTGTTCATTGTTGTCCAGCCTGTGATTCCAACCTGCGCTTGGGTTTCCACTTTGGTGAGCCAGGCCAAGTCACATATTAATCTCCAGGGCTTTGCTTGTTGTACCCTAAGGTGTACACTGGAGACAGACACAGTGCATTTCCCAAGTGCATCACCCCTAGGACTATAACACATTCCTTTATTCTGGAGCGTGAATTCTGTTGAGAACTGAGAAGTAGGGAAATACCTTAAAAGGTACAAACAGACCAAGAATCCCTAAACCAAATGTCTCCAGCCCTGTTTTTCTTTGTTAGGCTCCACTGTATTCTGAGTTGACCATAGAACATGAGAGGTGAATGTTTGTATTATTTTTTAAAAGAGAGAAAAACAACTCCAGGTTTTTCTTATAATCCACAGAAAGGGATCCAAAGTATATATATCTTGCCAATGAAGAAATTGTATTGCTAGTCCATTTTTTATGGCTATTCTTAGTCCAAATAGAAACTCACTCCATGGACTGGTAGTATGATAAGGTGCTCTATGGACTTTATATCTGAGCATTTCAATATTAGAACTCTTTCAGAGCTATTTTTTTCTTACCAGTAAACACTTAGAAGATTTGAAATCCTCAGAGGCTAAAAGATATGACTAACAGTGTACAAATCCAAGCAAAAATGTTACAGACAATAAGACATCATTAATCATAGGTATACATTCTGCTAGAAATAATTCCAAATCAATTTGAAAATTAAAGTTGATTTTAAAATTAGGCCAGTTAATCAAAACATTTAAATGTATTTCCTTCCATGATTTCTAACAAGCCTATATACATGGAAACTATAATATTTTATGCTCAATTAATGCCTTATTTAGCATTTTAAACTCATTTGTAATAGATTCAACAGAAACCTATGTGTAAACATTAAATGTGCTATCTGAAGTTGCAAGGAATAGAAGGTATTTTTCAACTGAATAGCAGCTGTGGAAATAGTGGAGAATTGTTTGAACTCATCTATGAACTTTACCTTAAAGAGTTGATGTCCCCATGTGCTCAGATGTGTGGCCTCCGACAAATTCCTTCCAAGAAATACACTGAATGCATAAAAACAAGGCATTTTAGTACACAAAGATGCCCTCCCTAATGTTAACACTCTTGGCTAGCAGACAGATGAGAAGCTTCAGTTCTGCCAAAACCTGATTAAGAAATGCGTTTTTATGGTCTCATGTCCAAATATATTTCACTCAGATATTACTCATAATGTCACAGCCAAGTACTCCACAAATTGCTAACCCTCCACACCTCATTCCAGATAAAATAATGGAAAAGCAGGTAAAAAAAAAAAAAAAAAAAACACTTTACTAGATTACTTTTAAAGTCCAAAGTGATTAGATTTTTGAAGTGTTTTCACTGTTTAGATTTTATTACACTTTATTATGTGCATCTTTCAGGGCAAGGTGCAGTAGTCGTTTTCCTGTTATTGGGACCAAATACCCATCATGCACCCTTTATAGGAGCAAGCATTTATGTTCTCTGGGTTTCTGCCTGTGGCCAGCCAGCTCCTTGTGGCACTCTCTTCCACACCTGCCAGCTCTTCCACACACCAGCACACTCTTCCAGCTTGTGCCCAGGTACCCACCTCCAAATCAGAAGGGCCCAGTGAAAGGCAGGGGTGCATTGCCTCCGAGCGCTCATGCATGCTCCTTTTGTCAGGGTGTTGGTTTGCCTTTGAAATAGTGATTGTATAAACTTGTGTCCTAACTTTTGCACTTGCAGGTAAGCTTGTTAAGGAATACAATTCTTCTAAATTTGTTTCCTAATCACTGAAGCAGAAACTATCCACAGGCATGGCTTACCTTACTGTCGCTCACTCCTTGCGCTCCTTAAACTTTGCCTTCATAATGCGAGAAGGGTCCACTATGATCCTGCACTAGCAAGTCTGCAGCTCCCTGTCCCAACAGCATGTGCTAACCCCTGTCTCTGAGCCCCGTGTTGGTAATTCTCACAATATGTAGAGCTTGCTCATTGTCATTGCCTCTGTGATGGTGATCTGTGCTCTTTGACATGAACACTGTCATTGTTTAGAGCAGCTCAAGCTTCTCCCACATGAGACAGTGAACTTCCCACAGCAGCATGGGTTCTGCCAGTCCCAGAGACCCGCCAAACCCCCAGCTCTCTCCCTCTGCTCAGGCCATGCTCTTGCTCAAGATATAAACTGGAGTGAGGCCAGTTAATACCCTACGTTGGGCTCTAGGTGTTCAAGGGGAAGAAAGGGTTCACATCCCTAATTTTAAATCAAAATCCCAGGGTGACTATGCTTACTCCAAAACCAAGACTGGCTGGAAGCTTGGCTCCTGTGCCAATCAGTTCACCATGCTGGGCGTTCACCGGAGACATCCCTGAAGGCAACTGGAAGTGCTACTCCAGCGAGCACACTGGTGATAAGAAAGTACAAAGGCCTCACTGCAGACACGAAATGAGCTTTAGCGCTCTGGATAGGAGATCAAACCAGCCACAGTGCTTTCTCAGTTGAAGCCGAACCCAGAGCAAGGCAGAGCCCACTACTCTTTAACTGTGTGATGTCTGAGCGAGGAAAGGAAGCTGCAGAAGAGTAATATGGAAGCCAGAAGCTGACTCATGAAGCTGAAGGCAAGAAGCCATATACATAGCATAAAATGCCACAGGCTCCATATGTACTGAGGGAGAAACTGCAGTAAATCATCTAGAATATCTGATTAAATGATCAGTGGATGGGCCACACTAATTAGTGGGGGTTTTGAACATAGAACAAGAGCGTTACGTGGGCAGAAGTCACCAGCGAGGACCTTCACAGCTGGAGGAGGAAAGTCAGTGTCTGGCTTCAAAGCTTCATGCAGAGCTGGGTTCTCATTAGAGACCAGGCAGATGGTGACTTTCATGTGCAGCCAGAGTCTGTGCCTGTCTCCAGAAGCCTCAGGCCCCCAGACTACCCCATATCCACTCTGCCTGTGTGCTTTACATGGAGCCCTTCAGTCTGCATCAGAGCACATCTGCTGACAACATGCTTTCCTGAATATCTTAGGCCTGTTGTTCAGACCTACCATACAGAAAAAGAGAAAAAGAGATTCTAAGATTTTTAAAAAATTATTACTGCTCTTTGGCAATGTGCCTGGTCATCCATGATAGCTGATGGAAATGTACAGTGAAAGTCATGTTATTTTCACGTTTGCTAATCTAACATCCATTCAGTACTCCACAGATCAGAGAATAATTGTAACTTTCAAGTATTATGATTAAAGAAGTAGGTTTCAGCTGCAGTTGGGCAGCAGTCTGAGTGAAGCCTCCAGACGGGACTGGATAGCCCTACACACAGCTGGTATCGATGAGGGGCGTCAAGCGTGGGAAGAAGCCAGTCCCAGTCCTCATGGATGGCTTCAGGGCTCCTGGTCTCAGTGGCAGCAGTAACTAGATCCCGCGGATGCAGCCAGAGTGTTACACTTGTAAGTGGGCCCTGAAGACATCGCTGTGCTGCTGTGGTCTCACGATACCATAGTGGGGGAGGAGCAGCCAGGGGTGGATGAGCAAGGAGAGGTGCTTCTGGAGGTGGAACTCACTGGACACGATGCTGTGAGGACTGTGATGACCACAAGGCATTTAGAAAATTACATACAGTGAGCTGGTGAAACAGTAACTGGGGTTGGCGCCAATTCTGAAAGAATTTCCTTTACTGATAAACTGTTACCACAGAGCTTCCTACACCGCAGAAAGATCTCTCATGAAAGGTACAGTCAGTTGGTGCAGCCCACTCCATCTTTGTCTTATTTGGAAAGATTCCCACAGCCATCACTACCTTCAGAACTGCCACCCCAATGGGTCCTCAGTCACCAGTGTCCAGGCGACTCCAGCACCAAGAGGAAGAATGTGACTCCCTGAAGGCCCAGGTGCCTATTAGGATTTTACACAACTAAGGTTTGCACAGTGTTTATAACAGGAAGCTATTATACATTGAGAAGGGTATGGTAAACAAAAATTGTATATATATACAATTTTTGTTTACCATACCCATATATATGCACAATCCTACATGATTGCATGTGACTTACCATATTGTGATACTCACTTTAGTTCAGTGGCACGAAATCAAACCCACATCACCAAGCTAGACCTACACTTCTTCAGTCATCAGACTGCTATGAAAATAAGGTAACCCAGGAAAAATGCTCCCTATATACAAGGTCTTAAGAACAGTAGGTGTAAATGTCCTTAGTGTCAGACATTTCAATTTTATTTTCCCTGTGTCCTGCCTATTTTATTAATGCACGGCACAAAATTGAATAACAACAGAGTAACTGAACTGCAAGTAGCAGTGATATTTTTCAATATAAGAACCATTCCCTTCCCAAAAATTGAGATGATGGGCGAAAAGAAATTACAGTGAGTTCCCTAAAGGTATGTATATATCCCATATGATTTTTGTAAAGGATGATTTTATGATCCAGTATTTATGAGAAACACTTGTGTCATTGAGCATTGTAATCTTCACAGGTCATTTCTCCTGTGCTCATCACGAGCAGCACTTTTGCAGAACTCACCAAAATTTTATTTTGACTGAGACTTCTATTCTGAAAGCAGGATGTCACAAACCCATCATTGATCCTGAATTTATTAGCACCCCCTTCACTCCCCTCAGACCCGAGGAGTCTTCAGTGGCTCAGGTGTGGACTCCCTTACTCCCTCCCCTTCCCACGGTGCTCCCTCCCCGCCCACCTCTAGGTCCCACTTTCTGTTTTCATTATTATTGCTGATTTTTGCTCACCCTTATGACGTATAGTGTCCCGTTCATTGTGGGGGGCTGTTTTGTGTACATTATGTCTTCACTCTTTTACTTCCCTTCCCATCCTCCCTTCCCTCCCCCTTGGTCTCTTGGGCCCCTTCCCATTGGCCAAAGATCTATTTCCTTGACTCCCTCAACCAGACCTTCATTTTACTTTTTATTTACACCTTGCCTTAACAAATGAGAGATACCATGCGGTATTTAAGCTTCCGTGTTTGATTTATTTCACTTAACATCATATTTCCCAGATGAATCTGAGGTGCAAACATGGAAATAGTATGGAGAGTTTTCAAAGAACAAGATTAGAAATTCCATGTGACCCAGTGACTTCCCTTCTACGTATCTTTGCCAAAGAGTGAAGCTCTCATCTGACAGCAGTGTATGCACAGCAGTCTTCACAGCACCACCATTCATAGCAACTGCATCCTGAAGGCAGCCTGTTTCTCCATGGACAGATGAGTGTGTGCAGAAAATATGGTACTCACACAATGGAGTAATATTTGGAGATATAGAAGGCTATATGCAAGTCTTTTGATAACTGGTCTCAGTTCAATCGGTCAGTGATCCAGTATTGAGGTCCAGATATGTAATGAAGACATCATCTCTGAAGTGGTCATCCAGCTCCAGATATTCCTGACCCTAACTGATGGGATCTTCTCAGTTGAGACATCGGACATGGTGTAGTTCCTCTAAATCCCAAGTCACACGTCTGTGAGTAAAACTAAATGCTATTTTTATATCACTAAAATTTACAGAAATTTCATACAAATAATAACAGACATGATTTTTTATTGTATTACACATAATGTTTATATATAGTGAGTAAACATTAAAAAAAATAATAATATCAGTCATTCAAATTCTTCCCAAAAAAAGTTGGAGGAGAGGAAATTTTTTCACATCAGTTTATGAGGAAAGTGATATGACAGCCAGATAAGGGTATCATAATAAAAGTCCAGACCAATATCCTTAGTGAGTAAAGATGCAAATATTCTTAACAAACTAGTAGGAAGTCAAATTCAATGAACACTGAAGATCTGGATGTCTCAATATGTGCAAATTTACAATCTATAACCAAATGTGGGGGAAAACATCTCATAACCTAATCAGCTACAAAAAAGCATTTGACAAGTTTCAGCAGCCTTTCACGATCAAAACTCTGAGAAATTATGTATAAAAATGCACTTCAACATACTTAAGGTCATATTTTACAAATTTCCAAATACCACCATACTCAACAGGGAAATATCAGAAAGACTTTTACTAAGATCAAGTACAAGACAAGGATAAAACCTCTCATCACTTCTATTCAATATAGTACTGGAGAGACAAACAAGAAATACTAGAAATAAAAAATAAAAGTGCTTGAATTAGAAATGAAGAAGTTAAACTGTTCCTGGTTGCAGACAAAATAATCTCATGTAGAGAAAATAAAGAGATTTACCTAAAAGCAATTAAAACAAATAAATGAAATCAATAAAGTTGCAGAATATAAAATAATATACAAAAACAGTATCATATCTGTGTAACAACAAACTATCCAAAAAGAAATTTAGAAATTATTTCATTAACAATAACTACAAAATTTAAAAATTAATTTTAAAAGAGAAAGAATTGTACACTGGAAACCTTTAACCACTGTTGATAGAAATTGAACAAGATGCAAACAAATGGAAAGATATCCAATGTTCATGGTTTAGAAGAACTGATTTTTAGTCTGTACTACTCAAAACAATCTACAGATTCAAGAGAACTGTTGTCAAAAATACAGTGACATTTTTGACAGAAATAGAAAAATTCTAAATTCATGGAAGTCACAAAAGACCAAAAAAAAACAAAACCAAATTTTATACAAAAAGACAAAGCTGAAGGCATCACACTACTGATCTCAAAACGTACTTCCAAGCTGTAATAACCGAAACAGTCATGGAAACAGACACATGCACCAGAGCAACAGAACAGGTGCAGCAGGCACAGAGCCGTACACTCACTCACTGCATTTCCGGTAAAGGCGCTAAGAACGCACAATGGGTAAGTGCAGTGTATTCAATAAATCATGCTGGGACCCTGTATACGCACATGCGGGAAAATGAACTATTCCCCTTATTTCACATCGTATACAAAACCAACTCAAGATGGATTAGAAACTTACATATAAGCCTTATCCTATAATACTATTTGAAAAGATAAAACATATAGAAAAACTCCATTACATTGATCTTGGCGATGATTTTTCTGGATGTGACCAAAAAAGCACAGGAAACAAACAAAAAGGTAGACAATGAAATTACATCAAAGAGAAAAGCTATTTTACAGCTAAGGAAATAATCAACAGAAAAAAACCCTACAAAATGGAAGAAATACTTGAAATTCCTACTTGTGATGATAGGGTGATATCCAAAGTATATAAGAAGTCAGGAAGAAATCAAACAAACTGATTTAAAATTAAGAAAGGATCTGAATAGACATTTTAAAAAGGAAGATGTTATGGTTGATACATTGTGTCAGGGTGGGGAGTCTAGAGGTCTGACTAAGTGACTCAGCAGCTCCGCATCTTGGGGTAAAAAGGACATGCCTTTATCCTTCTGGGATGCTCGTTGTTGTGTTAACTTGAGAAGTTTAGAAGGTTGACTATGTGACTCAGAAGGGGGCTAGGGTGGTTACTTTGTATTCATCCTAAACCTGTGCAAGAAGAAGGCATGCAGAGGGTGTGAGCGTAGAGGACCACCCGCACCCCACCCCAGGGTGGGTAGACTGCAAAAGAAGGAACTGAGGAAGGACCGGCTGCCGGTTCTTCCGAGGAGCTGCAATCTTCACCTTCAGCTTGGTCGTGTCCTGGCTTCCGGTGCAGACTCTTCGGCTTCCGCCTGGGACTCTCCAGCCTTCTGGTGCTGGCTCTCCGGCCTTCATCGTAGATTCATCAGCATTTCGTCACAGACCCAACAGCCCTTGATACGGACTTGCATGGACACTGCAGTGAGCTCCAGGCCCCAGGCCTGGGCTCTTCAGCCTCCAGTGTGCAGACACCCTCTGCACGCTTCCTCATCTGACCCTGTAGCTGACCATTGTAAGCCAAATTTTAATTTCTTGTACATTTTTATATCTTGTGTTATATCTGTTTCTCTAGTAAACCCTGACTGGTACAGAAGATGTACAAATGACCAACAGATGCATAAAAACATGTTCAACATCACTAATGATCAGAAAAATATACACCAGAATCACAGTTAAGTACCACTTTGCACATGCTGGCCTGCTCATCATAAAAAGATGAGGGTAGCAGGTGGCCGCGACGTGGAGACAGCAAACACGTACATGGCTGAGGGTGAAACAGATGATGCCAGTGGGGTCTTGGAAGGGACCAGAGGAGGGACAGCTTCCTCATGGTGTCCCAGAGCTGCACTGTCAGATCCCAACTCCTCATACACTGCTGTTTTGCATTTATAATGAGTCACGTTGAATTAAAGTGGGTTGTATAGTAAACACAGTCACTTTATTAGAACTGAAGAGAAATGTTTTGGTAAAAGGCGGAAGATTTATATGATTTGAAGAGAAACCAGAGTATAATGTTTTGGATCTTAGGTCGAAACATAGTTTCTAACAGAAAACTATTATTTACATTGCTGAAAGGCTTGGCTTAAGGCATATTGGGGTGTGAATTGCTATTTAAAAGCTGAAATCAACAGCGTTAAAATTACTCATAAGTTTAGGCAACAAGATGACCTCTATGATTCAAAGCTCAGGTTGCATTAAAAACATCACTAAACTTACCAAATAGTTACCAATTCTTACCAAACAGTTTCTAATGTAGAAGAGAAATGTCACAAGATTTCTTGAGTTTCTTATGTCTGTGGTTTAATTGTACAGTTTGCTTTTGGAAACGTGCAATATCGTCTCCTTTCTAACAACTGATTTTATACACATTATGTACATCTTGTAAGTACTGATCCAAATGTATACACCAGGATTGATAGTCAAAACCTGTTCAGAAAAAGCTGTGAAACTGTTTTGTCTAATGTTTTTTTGTACCAAAGGTATAGTCTGTGGTGTGTAGCAGTTGTGTGCTCAGGCAGGGACATGTCTCTAAGGCACATGTAGATCTTCATTTTCACAGCCATCTCTGTAGCAACGATAACTTGCTTGCACCACACACTGCTGGTGATCCACCTCTGTGCACAGGTCATGCCTGGAGTAGAGTGAGGGATCCCACATCAGTGTCCTGTGACCGTGCTTGTGGCTCACTGTGTGACAGGCACCTTGCTTAGAATAAGTCATCCAGAAGAACAGCTTCTGCTCATCTCAGAGTTGACCCTATTTCCCCTGCAGCAACAACAACAAAAGGAATGCTTTGAATAAAATTCTGAAACTTTCAATGTGTATTTAAATCCTCATCTATGAGAGATTTTGTGAATATACGTAAAGATGTTTAGTAACTTTGGTTGGTCATGTTACATCATAAAACTGTTTTATATTGCTTAAATTTAATGTTTTAAGCTTAATCACCATTGCACTTCTAGTACAAAAACTGAATACTTAAGTGAAAAAGATACTGGGTAGTCAAAATGAGTAAAACACTTATGATTATTCCAGTCACTCTCAGTATTTATGCAAATGATTAATGTTTTATTTTTCCTTGTAAGAAGATACAAAATGTATATTTTTAAATTTTATAATTAAAATAAGATTTGGTATTCTGCTTTAAAATAAAATAATTAGCAATATGAAAATTAGTATAGCTATTATCTAAAATGGTATGAAGTTTTCTGAAAAAAAATTAAAAATAAAACATCGCATGATTTGGTGAGCCCAATATTTGGTATGTACTGATCCCTCAGCATCTGTACGAAGTTGATCCCAGTGCAGCCCACTCTTCCCCACCCCCAGGACACTAAAGCAAAGAGTCTTCACATACATTTATGGAGGACAAAGTGTTCCTGTATAAGCTACACATAACCTCTCTTACGTGTTCAATCATCTCCAGATTACTTGTAATGCCTCCCACAATGTAAATGTTTTATGAATAACTATTATACTGCATACTTAGGAAATAATGTCAAAAGAAAAACCTGTCCATACAATAGACAGTTATTTTTAATTTGCGTATTTCTGATCCATAACTGACTGAATTTGTACATGCAGTGTTTTACTTTTCTCTAGTGAAACTGGAACAAAATAGCCAACACTCAAAGTTTTTTTAAATAAATAAATAAATTAATTAATTATTTTGAGACAGGGTGTCGCTATGCAGTTTAGACTGGCCTTGCATTTACTTTGTAGCCCAGACTGGTCTCGAACTCACAGTGATCCTCCTGCCTCAGCCTCCCAAGTGCTGGAATTACAGGCATGTGCCACTATGCCTGGCTCCAACACTCAAAGTTAAAGAGGAAAAGCTTTGTTGAGCTCACAGTGTTTAGAGGTTTCGATCCATAATTGGCTGGCTCCAAGGCGGAGCAGTATGGCTGAGGGACAACAGTCCTTGGCAACAGAAGACAGCAAAAGCAATGAGAGAGAGAGAAAGAAAGAGAGGGAGGGAAATAGACAGAAAGAGAGAGACAGAGACAGGGAGACAGAGACAGGGAGACAGAGACAGGGAGACAGAGACAGGGAAACAGAGGAAGGACTGAGGCAGACACAAGCTTTTCTGTGCCTTACGTGATATGCAGGCTACCTGATCTAGAAGGAGAGTAGCACTCACACTCATAATCTCAGCACCGCCCTGTGAGTCAGTCACAAACCCTGGACTCAGATGCCTCCATAAAGCCCACCCCCGTGACTGCATGATGCTTTGGGGGAACATCCAGACACAAACCATAGCATCCCACCTCTGGACCCCCAAAGACTCCTGTACATTCTTTTACACAAAAGGCATTTAGTCCATCTCTAAGAATTGCCAAAATCCTAACAGTTTCAGCATTGCTAAAATCCCCAAGTTCCAAGTCTCCTCTGAGATGTAAGGGAAACTTTTAGGTAAGAGCTCCTGTACAAAGGAAAGGAAAGTTCTAACATTCAATGGCAGTAGATAGACATTTCCATTCCAAAGCTGCAAACAGAGAGATACAAAGGACTGAGACCTAAACAAGGCCCAAATCCAGCAGGCCAAACGTTAAGTCCTGCGGTTCCATAGGCAGTATCTGAGACAATCTGCGGTAAGATGTGAGCTCCAAATTGCTGGAGTAGCCCCACCCCTACGACACTCCCAGTGGTAGTAGCTCCCATGGCTTCCCTCTTAGGCCTGCTTTACTCCTGCCTTACAATTCCTTCAGATGATCCACTCTTCCGGCTTCTCTAAACTTGTGAGGTCTCCACTGACCTTTGGCTTCACACTCACAGCTTCACACACTGCCCAGTCGGGGCACACTCTCAGGCCTTCTTCTGAAATCTAGGGGGAAGCCTTCCTGATCTTCACAACTCTTCCATTCTAAATGCACCTAAAACCAGTGCTAAATGGGTGATGTCAAGTTCTGCTGCCATCTGGAGCAGTAGCCAGGCTTTCCTCTCTCTTGGCTACAGGGCTGAAGTGCCTGGGACACTGAGCACTCTGAATCCAATTGCAAGGAACAAATTCACTAGGCTGCTGCCATTCTGGAACATGGTGTGTCTGTCAACATTATGCAAAATGGTACTCTAGGGCTGTCTTCTCAAAGTAAAGTCTTTCACCTTTGCAATTTTAAGGCTTCCAAGGTTAGCATTCTTGTGTTGTCCACAGGCCGCGTTTGTGTTCTCCTGTTCCTTCTCAGCAATCAAGATCTCCTCTGCTCTATCTTTTCAGTCCACAGCTTTACTGGAGCTTCCTCTCTGGCCAAACTAACAATATTTTAAATCATTCTGCTGAGCTCTTTGCTCTTGATTCTCAATTTAAATCTGGATAAAAACCCCCAACAGTAGCCGTGCCTCCCCTTTAATATTGAACTGCTTTGAAATTTCTTTTGCGTTATTAACTAGTTCACTGCCTTTAACCTTGTAAAATCTCTACACACGAGAAAAATGCAGATAAACTTTCTGCCAAGCCATAACACATATCATTTGAAGTCTAACAACCAAAGCAGTCCTTCCTCCTTCCCAGTAGAAAGCTTCTGCACCTGGTCTTTATGGGCAGGATTGTACCATCCTTCCGGTCTTCTGAGCTCTTACCAGAATCCTCCCTAGAGAACAGCCAAAGGTGTTTCACCTCTACTTTTTCACTCAGCATCTCCAGACCTTTGAAGGCTCTTCCCACAAGCCATGCCCAGGGCTCATCAACCACATGGTCAGGTGTACTCATAGCAAACCCCACTCCTGGTGCCAAATTTTGTTCTAGTTGTCTTTCTCTCATTTCTGGGACAAAATACCCAACACTCAAAGTTAAAGAAGGAAAAGTTTATTTAGCTCACAGTCTGTAGAAATTTCAGTCCATAATCAGATGGCTCCAAAGCATAGTGGCACATGGCAGAGGGCAGCAGTTCATGACAGAAAGAGATAGCAAAAGAAATGAGAGCAAGAGTGGGAGAGAGAAGAGAGACTCTCTTTCTGTCCCTCATATGATATGCAGGCTACCTGCCCTGGTGTAGGTGTAGCACTCAGGCCAATAATCCCAGCACTGGACCATGAGTCAGTCATAAACTCTAGATTCAGCCACCTCCTCACAGCCCACCCTCAGCCTCATGACTGCATGGGGCTTTGGTGGGACATCCAGACACAAAACACAACATGCAGGATCTGCGGAAGCAGAAAATCAGGTGTGTGTCCCAAGGAAATAAGTGCTTTAGGTGGATCCTGTACATCGTGCTGGTACAGTGTTGTTCCCTACAACTGGGGTAGGAATCACTTAAGGTAGTGAGGGAAAGGATCAGTGGAGAAGTGCTGCATACACAGCCAAATGCCTGTTTGAAAAGGAAGAAAATTCTCTCCTTTGTGATCACGGGTCAATCTGAAGTATATTTTTCCAAGTGAAGTAAACCAGACACAGAAGCACAAATGTTATTTGGTCTCACTTATAAATGTGATTAAAGAGTTGATATGAAGGACATAATAGAATAGGGCTCATCCAAGCTTCAGAGAAGTGGTGCTGGTCACAACATACAAAATGTGGGTCGGAGAGGAAGAGTAAGATTTTGAGATGTATTTACAGCATGGTGTTTACAGGTGGAAAACCTGGAAATCTCGGAGAATAGACCATGTGTTCTCACCACACAAAGTATAAATATGGGGGATAATATGTATATTAATGTATATTTCACTACAATTTGTTATTTGTGATAACATATACAATCTATATTCATACACTAAAGCATGCAAAACCTTCAGGAAATCATGATGCTGTATAAAATGCTTATGTAAGTACAACAAGAATTTCAAAGGTTTTTAAAAATTAATAGCTATTACTTTATGCAAATCATATTATTACAGAAGAGCAAGGACAAACAAATATTTATTTTCTATGCTTCCTAAAAAATGTTTACAACCTACAATAGTAATAAAAATAAACCAAGTAAGCTACACTCTACTGTAGCTTATTTTCATTTCTGCTATCATTAAGGCAAAACAAGAGAAAATCTTAAGAGGTATTGTGCAAGGTTCAACAAAAGTTTTTGAGTACTCACTCTGATAAATGGCAGCTACATTTATGTTTAAACAAACTGGAGCAAAGGGGAGGGTTGAATCCAAGAAATCTATTCCAGCACAAAACAGGAAGGAAAAAGGAGGAAGACATCTGACAAAATCTCCCTTCCCCAGAGACAAGGCCACAGTGATACGGAGTTTTCTCTGATTCCAGATGTGCTTCTATCTTCAAGAAAAGCTCACATATATTTATTCCACAGTAGATACTGCAGAATAAACCCAGTACTAGAAGTGTATATCTGCTTCTCAGTGCTGCACCTTACTCAGTGAGAGATGTTTTAATTTTATGATATTCTTTATGAAAATACTCCTACTAGAGAAAACATTCTAAAAGAAATGTAATGCATGACAACTCAGATCTACTCCGATCAATCTTTTCTTTGATCTTTTAATTCAAAGCAACCACATTCACCAACCTGCAAATAATATTTATAGCACCATTAACCTTACAGATCTGTGTAGTTTTGAATATGTCCATTCACAGTTCATAGAGCTGACAGAATTAGTTTCGGATAAAAAGTTTCAATTAAGATGAATTTATGAGAAACATACACCCCACAAACAAGGATGAATGGCCACAAGCCTTGCCAGCAAGAACAGGCACACAATTAGTAGCACGATCAAAGTTGTATACATAACCAATGATTTGTGGTATTTTTGAAGTTGCTTCCAAGAATATGGACAAAAAGAATTTATTCTCAGATATTAACAGAAATACCTAATAACATGAAACTATTTGTGTTCAAATTCTAATTTTTAATTACTATTTCTATTGTTACCTTGGAGACTATATTAAGGACATTCTTTAATTTCATGTAAAGATGAATGAGATTTAATCAGCAAGGATTATCATCATATATTAGATGAGTGTTAGATGTTGTCGTATCTATAAAATTGGTTTCATTCTGAAATTACACACACAAATACCCCCACACACCAAATATTTTGAAATCTATCCTAACATTTTTCTATCTAACAATTCTCCAATTCCTTGAGCAGTGATTTCTTTAAAAAAAGATGCACCTGAAAATGTGTATGTATTTACATTTTAATACTATCCAAATCCAAACCTATAACTATACTTATATCTAACTATATTTTTATTGAACTTTATACATAGTTAATCAAGAAAGGAATGAATAGAAATATATTCTAATAACATGTGACAAGATGCATAAAATGGAAGTTGAGACAGACCTTAAAATACATATGTATATGTAAAATCAAGTGATAATTTGCCAATATGAAAATACTTAACTATTAAAATGTTCAACTTTTTGCATGAATAATGTGCTCTTAGCACAACGTATAATTTTTAGAAAAATATCAGTTGATATACATTTTCATTTAAATTATTTACCTTGGTTCTTTTAAAAAATGGTTGTTTACATATATAGAAGTGTTTAAGTATAAGGAAAGGAAACGAGGTAATCTCAAATTCCATCTAATTAAACTCAGGCAAACTGAAAGTGATTTGTCTGAGCAACTCTGCAACAGAACTGTAATTATAACCCATTCCTTAAAAATGTGGCCTCTCCTTGGCCCGCTGTATATTTCACTGAGCCTTGGAAGTTTAGGAAATGTGAAGACAATTATTTATTTAGTTGGAAATATGAATATGATTTTGAAGAAAAAGACTAGATTCATAACTTCAGTATTTTTTTGCCATCCAATGTCTTAAATGCTTTATAAGTCCTTAGCTGTTAGTTTGTGGTTAAATAAAACATAATTATCTGATAAATCTTTGTATTGTGGTCTGATTTTTTCCTGTAGCGAATCCAACAACCTGAACCTAACAAGCACATTTTCTGGCTTTCTCCCACTTGAAAGAAATTACAAGAAGTTGGGCCAGACCTCTGTCCTGTGGCAGAGCTCTGGAGAGCTGGAGTTTTAGTTGGCTAGATAAGGAAAATAAAGATCCCTTCTTTGGCAGTTCTACAGGTTCAAAACCACAAGACAAGATGCTGATTTTCTTAAAGCCAAAAAAAGGCTTTTCTGTCCTCATGTCTGTTTTATCTGACAGCCATCTGCCCATTAATAGTGCAGTTACAGGTGTCCGGTGTCTGGCAGCGACAGGCAGACACTGCAGAGAGCCAGTGCCCAGGGTGGGGTTCAGTGCCCACCAGTAATCCAAGGAGTCTTCTACCTTCATGCCCTGACGCAGAACAAAGGCAAAAAAAGACAATGCACAATGAAACATCAATCTTAAAACTCACAGAAACTGGTCTGACAGATGGGAAGTGCACTGGGGACCTGCCGCCAACTCTGAGCACGTGGGAGATCAAAGGTGGACATGCCCTTTGAAAGCACGGGCACCGTTGTGAGAGGAGTTGGACCCTGACCAGTGTTTCTCTAATTCTAAAGAGAAGCAGGCTGGAGAAGAGGCCTACTGTATAAAAGATAAGTTTGCCTTTCTAGTGGAATGAGGATGAGCCCTCTTCCTTGGCAGACACCAGTCAGCAAGGACTAGCCAGGGACCCGATCCTGGTCAGGGACAGAGGAATCATCTGGCATTGGTGCTGCTGGCCTCAGGCTAGACCCTAAAGTGCCTGAACAGCGAGACCAGGAAAGTGCGTCATAAATACATAACAACATTCAGGGGTGGGAGACCCCTCCTCTCAGAGCACATACTGATGCTGTTTTATTTTTTAACTTTGATTTCTGATAGTTTAATTTCTTCCCTGAATGTGTGTACATTTTCAGATACTGGCTGGCCTATTATTCTAGGTTGTAAAGTAAAGATCAACAATTTGTGGATTCTTTGTCCTTACACAGATTTGACACATAGCCTTAGGTAAGTTGATAAATTTCTGTGGTATTAAGTAATGAAATCAACAGTTAAACCCATTGCAAAATAAAAATGATGGAAAGCCCAGAGTCTTTCTATCTTATATTCTCTAAAGCAGTGACCTTTTTGTTTAATTAAGAACCAGTACATAATGCTCTGAGATCTTAACCCTCTTTCCTTCTTAGAGACAAGTAAACACCGTAGGGTGCAGTGTCTCGCATTTTAAAGGACTGTTTAAGTTGGAGAATTTTCTCTGAGAAACATAAAGCAATTTCAGCTAACTTTCCCTCCATTGTGCCCAAACTCATTTTAACCTATGGTTTTGTAATGAAGCCCTGTCTGGATACCAGCTTAGAAAGGCTGTGCTTTCTTTTTCCACAAGAGCCATCGTAAACAGTTTCATTGAAATAATTGCCTGGCTATATTTGCTAAAAATATTTGTGCAGTCCATCTGAACAGCTCCTGTATAATACATTGAGCTCTGCAGGGCCTTTCGCTGGGGGTGTGGTGTGCAGGGAGAGGCAGGTGGGGCAGTCCTGCGTGTCTGTCTCAGGGAACTCCACTGGGAGCCACTGTGGTAGACTAGCACTTCTGTATTTCCTTTAAGCTATACGTGCATATCCTTTGCATACTGAAATATTTGTTTTATTCTCTGTAAGTGTAATCAACACAATTTACCTTTTCCAATTCTAAGGCATTACAATAAAGAAATTACTATTTGCAGACATTAGAAATGTAAGTTTCTGCAACTGTAGACATAGTTATTTTGTAAAAAGTGGACAAAGCTCACAGATCTTAAGAGTCAAACTGTTTTTCATTTTCACTTCTTTAAAAACTTGTTAAAAGAATGGGTCATAATCTACTGAGGTTTCAAAGTATAATCATGATTATTGTGTTGTTTACTCTATGCCTAATCAATATGGAGCACACCAGGGCAATGCAAACTTTTGCACTCTAGAACCTTCTACCACCCTCCACTTGGTATTAAATTGCCAAAGTGCCTACATAAAAGTTAGATTCAAAGATCTTTTGTGGCTTTGACCAACTTGTTTAGACCTGTTGTCCTGTGGTCTAATAAGAAATATTAAAGGTAAGAAGCTTTTGCTGGGTAATTTCTAAAATGCCTCAGGCATAAAGGGCGCCAGTCTTTTCTTCTCTGCTGATGTTGTACTGATGCTGTTGGTGGGTGTGTTTGTTGTCTGATACTGTTGGTGGGTGTGTTTGTTGTCATACTGTTGGTGGGTGTGTTGGTCATTCCTCTGTTCCCTCATCCTTTGTGTCTTTCTGTCTCTTCCTATTCCCTCTAATAGTGTTCATTTAATATGTTCATGCTTAGTTATTTTATTTTATTTTATTTTTTGCTGTTCTGGTGATTGACCCAGAGCCTTTAAAATGAGCTACATTCACAACAACTTTCCATTTTTGTTTTTCTTTGCAATTTTGAGAAAGAGTCTTTCTGAGTTGTCAAGTTATCTAGGTTGGGCTCCAACCTAGGATCCCCCTGCCTCAGCCTCTCAAACTGCTGAGATTACAAACAGGTGCCACCTCATCTGATTACGTGGTACTGCTAACAACGATATGGAACATTATCTCCATTCTCTGAAGACGGTAATTTGTAACAAATCTTTTAAAATACTGTTTCTAATGTTATTTTAAAAGTCTTTGCCAGCGTACACTGAACCTTGGTTTACATATTTCTTGTATTTTAATAATGAGCCCCACTCGGCCCTGGCCCATAGAGCTCCGACCACAGGATGCTGATGCACTGCACTGGTCTTCGTCCACCTTCGGAGAACCTGCTTGCCACCACCTCACCAGCCCACTGCTGAGCTCAGGGGCACCTCGTCCCTGGAGGTGACCCCTTGCAGGACCCAGCAAGATCACCCTCCCGAGGGTTTTGGGGTCCTCCCCGAGACTGGTTGGGGGCTCCCTACAACTTCATCTCCCCCCTTCACTAAAGTCCTAGGCCCTCCTGGATTTCCTCTCTCCCCTTCCATGTTCTCCCAGGCAGGGACTTCTCTGGTATTGTCCTTGCACATTTAATGTTATGGTATCTGTTTCTCAGCACCCCGGACAAACAAAGGCACCCAAACTAGAACCAACCAGACACTCAGTATTTAAAACCTAAAGTATAGAAGCACCGCAAAAGGACAAGAACAAATAGTGAAAGAGCTTAGAATGTTCGTAATTCAGAGTGAACCACGGCCTTCCTCGCAGAGCAGGAGCTCAGGACTGCGCTCACCCTCCCCTGCCAGTCCTCACTGCCCTCAGCACCGTGCACACACAATCCCATTTATCCCTTGCGCCAGCACCTTTTTGACAAATAAGAAAACCCCACACAGGGAACCTGACACCCAACACTTACAGCTATGGAATCATGGAGGGGAAATTTGAAACTAAGTCGCAAACCTGTTCTCTGTCATTCATTCCACACTCCATTTGATGTGCTAGGCTTTGAGATTCAGGGCGCAAAATATAATAGCTGCCACATTTTTCATGTTCTGTGACTATTTCATAGCTACTTAGACGACATCTCAAGTCAGTGAGCATAGCTCGGTCAAGGAATACGCACTCCCGGGGCCTGCACTTCCCTGTCTAGCTGCAGACATTCAGCCCTCACAGCTTAAAGGAGGGGGGCGTGGTTTCCCTCGTGTTTTTCCGTTCGTGGTTGGCAGGCTCCAAGGATGCAGGACAGCGGAAGGGCCTGGGGAGGACAGCCACTTAGAGCATGGCGGGAAGAAAGAGAAGGAGGGCTCAGGGAGGATGCAGTATGGACCTGCCCATGACCGTCTCACTGACCAGAATTCACCACCCAGCAACATGCTCAGATGCAGCACTCGCCGGAGGATGAGCCGACCGATGGGCGCGGCACCTCAGGATCCAGCGACTTCCACCAGCCCCACCTCTGATCGCATGGGGGCGGGCCAGAAGTAAGTATAGCAATGGCCGATTTTCTAAAACACAATCAATGCTTGTTAAACTTGCTCATGGTGACATGGGGCTTCTGATGCACAGAGCGACGAAGCGTGCAACATGCAAAATGAGCTTGAAAGAAGACAAGTAACTGAGCAGCAGCAAGATGAAGTAGAGCAGAGAAAACATGTGGTCCTGATTTTAACTTCAGGAGATAATTTTTAAGTGCAGGATAAAGCTGCTCCAAGAGGAGACCATTTTCTTCTGGACATAATATATGGGTTGGGCTTCTGGAATGAGAAGAGTTCACACAGAGGCCCCAGATTTCATATGACCACAGCCTTAACAGGAGCCAACAGTGTCACTCTGATACTAAAAAGGAAATCTACTTCTGGGCTGTGGTCACTTACATATGGCAATATCAAAGATAGCTAATCACGGTGACCGGAGGATGTGTCCTGGATCTGAGTTCCACTTTCAGAGGAGCTTCCAGAAACACCCGCACACTGGAGCACGTGGAGAAACAATACCCCGGCCGAGGGTCTATGCACCCACAAATTCAGCAAACATTTCAGGCCAAACTGAGAGCCAGAACCGTGGCTGAGGAAGGGAAGAAGAAAGAGATCCTCGGAGCCCAGGAGTTTAATGTCTAGAGCAGATGACCTGAGTACGGAGCAGACACAGGACGACCTGGGGAGTCAGGCGAGGTGCCTTCATGATAGGGAGGAACGGGACAGTGTGAAGGTGTGCGCGTGGGTTGGGGTTTCCTCCGAAGGGCTGTTTGCTGAGAGCCTCCCCATGGTGAGATATTAAGAGAGTGGGAATTCATTTCAGCTGAAGTTCTCAGAGGCGGCTTTGAGGAGGGGACTGGACAAGGCCACCAGGGTGGGGCCTTCCTGCTTGAGTACTGGTGACTTTATAAGAAGGAAGGACAGCCAAAGGGGTGGAGCGACTCCATACTCAGCCTCTCTCTTATGGTGTCATGCTCTGTACTTCCTTATGACTTTCTCAGGAAGACACCCTTGCCCAATGCAGGCTCTTGAAACCCTAGAACTGAGCTAAGGGAACCTCTTTTCTTTGCAAAGTTGCCCAGATTTGGGGATTTCACTGTAATAATTCGAAATAGATTGAGATAAATGCAGTGTTTAATTTTTCCAAGCCTGATTCTACCTTGGCTGGTCTTAGAGGAAAGAAATTAGTGCCTAAATGCCACACAGGAAGGCTCTGTGTTCCCAAACTTCATCTCTCTTCATCTAGAACTGCCAGCCCCCGGATCATGAAGCCATGGTGAACCCTGCTGAAACTTTAAACTGGAACTCAGCTCCCTTCTCTTCAGAGAAAGAGTCATACCTAGATTGCCGCTTCCCGCCCTGAACACTGGGCTGTTTGGACAGAACTGTTACTGGCGCCCAGCCTCGGTGCACCCAGAGAAGGCGTGATGTCACAGTGGCCCCCTAGAAGCTGCCATGTAGCTCTGCTGCGCTGCTTTGCATCACATTAGAGCGGGATGAGCAATGTTCGCCCAGAGCGCCTCCTCTGCTGTATCTGTGGCCTCTCCTGCACGGGTGCAACTTCCATGTGTTGCCGGGCTATGCGCCCTCTGCATAGCAGGTAGCAGAGAGGAGACAGCAACCCCCATGTTTGTGGAGTAAAATGTCTGCCAGTGGCATTGTAGTCCGCGAGTGAGAGGTGTATCCAACAAGTTTTCCCTGGATGAAGGAAAACTGCTACAGAATTAGACATAAGGGGAAACTCCGTGGATGTTTCTTAAAGCAAGAATCTCTCATCCACTGGACTCCTCAAGGAGATGCAAGGATAGCATCTCAGAAATCTGTTATTCTGCTTGTTTCCATACTGACTGGTTCCTGTGTTGGGTGGGAAAGAGTCCACTAATCTCTGAGTACGCTTCCAACTTGGCAATACGGAGACATTCGGTCAGAGTGGGCCACATAGGCCATTGGCTCCTGACTGCGGGAGCTGGTCTACAGGTCTTCTTCAGCACCTGTCCTCCTTTACTTCCCCTTCAGTTTTTAACAATAATGTCTGCTGGTTTCGGTTCCTTGGGTTTTGACCCTTTGGGTTTTAGAGAACAAACCAAGTTTAGTAAAGGTTAAATTTTGTCCAAACACACAAGGGTTTTTCTTGAAGCTGTCATCAAAACTTTTTCCATTTTCCTTGCAGGATATTTATTAGCAGAATAAAGCAGAAGGACTGTCCTCACATGGAAATGTTTAAAATGTGTAAAATTCAGGGTCTTAAAGAACTCCTAACAAGGGAATCTTACTTTTACATCCCTGAGCGATAATATACGCTAGAAATACCGAACACTGTGACTGCACGTAGCATTTGCAAGGCACCCCGAGCTAGTTTGGCGTCAGAACTGCTTTGTGAGTGCTCGTGTACGACAGCAATAACCGGCTGCACTTGTTTCTGATGCCATAGTACACACAGAAATACAGTTAAGACATAAAACCTAAACCTTCAAGTAGTCATGACTAAGGACTATAAAAAGTCTCTGCCCATAATGAAAAAATATGTGACTATTTCTAGAAAAGAAAAAGTTATTATTCCCATGATATAAATATGGCATCAAATCTTTGTGAAAAATAAGTAGAGAAAGTTAAATCATGACATTTTTTCTCTCAGAAATTTCCCATTTATTTTTTCCTTGAATTAATTTTCCTTGTATTTAACAAACATTTTAGCAATGAATAAAGGATAATAGGTATCTGATATGCACTATAATCTCATCATTTTATTTTTCACAGCAAGTTTTACATAATTTTATTTATTCGTGTAAGTTATTATGAACATTGGGCATTATAATTAGTTTATGAAAGGAATATGTCTATGTACCTAGGGCTGCTCTTAAAATACAACAGAGACTTGGCAATGTCATGTCTTGAATAATGCTCATCTTTACATAAGCTCTAAACACACTATGGAAATAGAGATGCTCCACACAAGATGTAGGGGAAATTGAGATATAGCTTACATTTGTAAAAATGAATGAATAAAAAATATGGAAAGGACTGTTGATTTAGGAATAAAAGGTAGTGCCTGGCTAGCTTCTTTCATTTCTCTTTATTTTGAATGTTTTTACATGAGTTTTAAGCAACTGAAGTCTCTTACATCATATTTAATTTCTTAGATTAGAAATAAAACTATCATACTCTACACCCCTAATAACTAATCAAATCAAGACCAGTTAATCAGCAAAGGTTTGCATGTGTCCAATGGACTAATTCGTAGGCTTTCTTTCACAGAACTCTCATGGTGGAGAGCCTGATTACCAACGTCAGTTCAGGCCTTGAAACAAGGCCTAAATACACAGAAACTTACAGGCTTAAGGCACCCAGGAAACACTTTAGAGTTTTAAAATATCTCTCAATCTTTAACATTTGTCTCACAATATCCATTTGCTCATTTGACAGTAGCCAACTTATGCATTTTCAAAGCAGATGTAAAAATTGGTTCCACCTTCTCCAAACCCGCCTTTTATAATCATACACTTCTATTTCTTTTCATATGGCCACCTCACCGGTCAGTAACACAGTGGTACCTTGGATCACAAATGCTTCTGTTTGCAAACAATTCAGTTCAGAAGCTAAAAGCATTTGGCAAAATGTTGCTTCTGTTTGTAGACTCCACACAGGCTGGCGAACACAACCATGACTATCTTCCCCACACAGACACGAGCGCAGCCATCTTCCCCAGAATAATGGGACGAACTAAGCTCATAAGCAGAGGTACCCTGTATCTGATTAATACAACTTGTTATGAAACCAAATAAATCTGGCGTGATCAGGTTCCCAGATAAGCAGAGCATCATCTTGCCAAGCACAGTCACACATCGCCAGCGTCACTTGGATGTACTGATTTGGATGCAAGCTGAGGCGTATATAACTGTAAGCAGTTCACAAGAAAATGTTAACTACATTTTTTCATGTAGCCTCAACTTAATATGTCAAAGACATGGAAAAAGGCCAATTTCCAGTGAAAATTCAGAATCTATTATTTGTGTGACTGCTAAAAATTATAATTGCTATTCTTTGCTCTGCTTCCAAGTCTAGTTACTAATTGGGCTCAGATTGATGGTAAACAAATGCACTTGTGAAAAATTTGAGAACTTTCGAAATGCACAATTCTTGTATTCTTTCATGAAATTACTTGAGTTGGAAGTACTCAGACAAAGTTCATCCAGAATGCTTCAGTGAGTCTTAAAGAAAATGGACAAGTTTGGAAGGCTGTGCCAGTTTTATGCCTGGTTTTGGAAGATTTTTCATGAAAATGATGTACCTTAGACAGGGTAGAGACAATTTTTATCCCATAATGGGCTGTTGGTAAAGCTTGTTTTTCCTTGAATGATGTTCACCTATAAATTTCAGTGTTGTTTCTTTTAAAAATTATTGTTCTAAGGTTTAAAAAGATACATATATTTCTCATGATGGAGATGTTGTAATATATAAATATCCATCAAGTTTCATTTTTTTAAATATTTCATCCACAGTTCATTTAGAGCTCTAGATAAATGTGGAACAGACTTCAATAGGAAAGTGAAGGATAAAATAGCACACATTTTCCCTTTGTTCACTGACATCTACAAGAAAGATGCCATGTCCAGTATGCAAAAAGAAATCATGGCTAGCTAGATAAGAGTCAGTGTTTTATTTCATTTAGACCATAACATGATTATAGTTAGCTTCAAACATTTAACTCCACAAATATTCTGCCTTTATGATAAAAGTGAAACTCATGTTGAAGTACTAATATTTCCTAATTTAATTCCAATTAATTAGGCTACCAGAGCAATGCAGAGACCCTCAAATATTACAAATACACAAATCATAGTCACAAGTATGATAGGTGTGAAAGAACTCTTGAATTCTGTGAATCACTTACACTGAACTGTGTTTAGTAATAAATTTCCTATGTGGAAAGTGTTTCTGTCTTAGCAAATTTAAACTAGATGATTTTTAAACTTTATAAGATAGTAGAACTACATGTTATTTTAAATACTTAAAGAGTAAAACGTTTAATGTGTTCAAAAGTAAAATTGCATGGTAAATGTTACATATTTTGATGACAAAAAGCATTTCAGTATTTTGGAACAATGCAAAACCTCGTAGATGTATTGCCTCGACCAGTATCACTATTTGTATGCCTGGTTCCTCTTTCCTTCTTATTCCCGCTATGACTCCTCACTGTTGTTTGTCTTTGCTCAACCTTTCCCTTTCCAAGAAAGATGCATAAAAGATTGCTTCAAAAGCTAGAAGCCGATACATGCACAACACTTCCTATCTGCACACACATAGCCCCTTTCTCTGAGGGAATACCCCGTGACTGGGACCACTCCCCAGCCTTGCAGTGTTGCTCGAGTTTCATTTTCCCAAAGAACCTTTGACAGTAACCTAAGTGATGCAGTTCACAAATCACCTTTCCATTGATTCTAATGGGAGTACTTTTATCAATACCTTCAAAGTATACTCATTCCACAAAGACTTTTTAAAGTAGAAATTTCTGTGTTGAGATCCTTTATGCTTACCCTTGTCTTTAAGGCTGCTAATTGAGCTTCCTTCTACTTCTGCTGACTTGCATCTGGTTCTATGTGAAAGGGGAATCTGTCCCTCTCTACCCCGTAGAGTTGTAGGCAGTGGTCCAGCAGATATTCTGAACAGCAGAGTGTTGGTGACTGGCTATCTGTCCACCATAGATTCAGTTCTTCTTCAAAGAGCAAGGCCAAGCCAGAACCTTCCACGAAGGACCTTTAAATACTGGGTGTATGAAGTGCACACTGTGAATGTAATAGGAAGACATAGAACTGAGTTCAACATACAGAGCATAAGCTTCACATTCCTTGGGATGTGATCGAGTAGTTCTGGAATTATAAAAAGAACAACTTTTGCCTGATTGCTAGAAATTATAGGCATCTGTGTTCTGGTTTTGTAAATTGTGGATGTGGAGTACAGAACAGATTATAGAGTTAGAGACATGATAGCTGCACACTTTTTGGAAAACACTCAAATGCTACCAAAATGTTATAAACTTATGATTTCTGAGATACAAATTAATATACGTGGGTAATAATATCTTAGCTAGAAGTTTGATATGTCAGTTTTTCTCAATAAAACACCAAACACAATAATATATGTACAATAAATAGCATAATACTTCCATTAAAGGAATTCTTTTATCTAAAAAGGAATTATCTTTGAGATACTCTAAATGCAAGGTGCTCGAGATATTATATATAAGATTAGCTCTTATTAGTTAAACTTTGTACTTAGAAAGGGGATGAAATCCAAAGAGATATGCAAAAATTGTTAACACTGGGTACTTTCAGTGTCTTTAGTTTAAGTTATTAGACTGGAAAGGTTTCTTTTTTCTTTACATTATACACATTTTATTTAACAGTAATATATTTCTTATACAAATTAATTAAGAAATCAACTTTAAAAAATTTTTATAATCCACTAAAATCTTAAAACCCACTAAAGGTTGTTAAATATTAATGACAAGAAACTTCCATGTGAAACTGCTATTAATAAATGTCTTAACTCTATCTTCAGATGCAAAATATTTTTTATTTATTAAATCAGTATTATTCAGACATTCATTTTGTTTCCTCTTCTTGTTTTTTACCTTGAAGTCACACTTTTATAAGGGTGGAAAAGTTTTATGAGTTCTCCTGATCATAACCCAAAGTTCTCCTGGACTGTTGGTGGTACAACTTTGTGATCTCTCTCTCTCTCTCTCTCTCTCTCTCTCTCTCTCTCTCTCTCTCTCTCTCTCTCTCTCTCTTTCTCTCTCTCCCTCTTTCTCTGCCTCTGTCTCTCTCTTTTACCTTTTCTCTAGGTTTGTTTCTCTAACATCATGTTTCTCTCCCTCTGATTTTCACAGAAACACATACAGATATTCACATACCTGATTTCTCGTAAGGGTGACACCTCTTGCCAAGGGGCCCGTGGAAAAGAATCCTCATGGTTCCCTAGGCTGGCCTCAGCTCCTCGCTGCAGTCACTCCAGGTTTGACTCCAACCTGAAATCAAAACCTCTCCTTATTTCTCATGGATTTCTTCTCTAAACACCTGGCCTTTCTTTCTTTGTAATCTAAACTGTGGACTCCCAAATTCATCTAAATTATCAAATGTTAAACATCAAAAGGAAAACTGCTGAGTTCTTGATCAGATTCCCCAAGGAACAGATCATTGCCACCAATGCAAATATTTTAATCCTCTTACAACTTTATAAGTCTGATCATTGCCTTCAGCCATCTGCAAAGAATCTCATTAAGACTCCTTCTGTTCCTCAGATTAATAGGAGCCTTCTATCCATGTTTTAGTTAAGATGATTTAAGTACAGGTGACAAAAACCTGCTCTGGCTGCCTGTAAAAAATAACTCAAAATAGATTTAAACTTAAGAAACAATGAGCACTACCTACATTAGGATAATTTCCAAATGCTAATGAGAACAGAAGGGGAGAACTTCTTTTTTATGTGAATACATAATATTATGTCCCCTTTTTCAAATTCTATCTAAAATTTTATGCAATCCTTATAATACACTAGTGTAATTTCTCATTTAAGTAGATTAGCTGATTATAAAGTTCAGAAGCTCACACTACTAGACAGTAAGTAAATTATGAACCCAGGAGAATTTAAGAAGCTGTCTTTTCATGCACAGTGATGGTGTAGTAACTACTGCCCTTGAGCTACTTCAGGCATGTGCGGCTGGCACTGGGCAAGGGACTCCCATGGTGATCACCACAGGCTTATTCACAACGGCAACTTCATGCCTTGAGGGGTGGCAAATCTCTCAACACAGAGTGGGCCACTGATATCAGCCCATTCCTAGCATTCATTACACAGAGAAGGAGATATTCATGGCATATAGAAGCTTTATTCATAGCACCCCAAACTTCACGCAACTTAGACATTCACCAACAGGAAAGCTGAGAAGCCAATCATAGTACATTTATACGTCCAAGAGAAGCAGAACAAAATGAAAACTCACTGATCAGTTAATGAATTTTAGCAACCTAGTGTTGAACAAAGAAACCAAACACAACAGAAAATGTACTGCGTGATCTATTTATAGGATACAAAATAGTAACGCAAAGTGACAGCAGCCAGACAACAATTGCCGAGCAGAGCTGGGAGGTAGAAGAGTTTACCCAAAGGGGGCATGAAGGGCCTTGGAGTGATGAGAAGTTTCCAGTCCTTGATTTTGGTGGTGGTTACATCGATAAATACAGTTGTCAACTGATCGAGCTGTACAGTTCTGATAGGCACCTTTTAATGTACATAAACTTGAAATCAACAATACACAGCACAAAACATTAGAAAAAGACAGTGGAAGAGAAGCAAAAAATAAAATAAATGTCCATTAGATCTTACTCTTTGTGCAGACAGTAAAACGCATCCTGGTCTCTAGTGATGCTATCTTAGCCCTGCTCCTCCCTGTCACTGGACCGGATGTGACAGGGACATTTTCCGGTTCAGTGCTCCATCCCCATTGTCCTCTCCTGGAACTCCAGAGTTTGTCATTCTTCTAGTATCGAGAGAGGTTTGTAATCACGAGGAGGCTGCCTCAGATAACAAACGTTATTACATAATGTAAAATCTTCCAGTTAAAGAAAAACAAAAAGCCAGTGTTTTAAGACTTTAGTTGTAACCATCAGAGCCATAATCTCTGTTCCACACAACTTCCTAACATGTGCACACATAGCACGTCTCTTCTTCCTGCCCGCAGGTGGATCCCTGACTGTTGGCTCATGGAGCTGCACCATAAATACTGATGGTTTCATAGTATCATTAGGTCTGAGTTAAATGTTAACATCAAGTGAGCATTTCATTGTTCTATTCAGCCAAGTGCTTCTGAGTGTAAGATCCATGAATCTTGTGGGAATATTGTCATTTTAGTATGAAGTGGGTCCATTAGGAACAAAAGTGTGAGATATGAAAAGCTGTATATAGAAGAGTACTGGCCCATCAGGTTAATAATGTCCCTCAGGTATTGTGGACTGATCAGGTCCACAGTCTCCCTAACAAGTGTATAGTGAAGGATAAATAAAAGAGGCACATGGAAGGATTTTAGGGCTTTAGGAAGATCAAAACCCTCTCATGAAATTGAAGATTCTCTTGGGGCTAAGACCAAGACCTTCTCTGGATGGCCCATATTTACTTAGTTATCAGAAGAAGGTAGGGGAATATTCAAGAAGGGCAGAACCACTCAAGGACTTCTCCCAGTAAGGTATTAAATTAATCCACACAGGAGTGAGTTGCCTAAGGCAACTTACTTTATCTAGTTGAGGTTGGAGCCAGGTGTTCTTAGTTATGACTTTGTCTTATCCTGTGAGGCTTCAAAGCTTCATCCACCATTAAAGGCCTCAGTAAGTATCTGTGACTCACAGAGGTTCTCATGATGAGTCCAGCACCCATCTCCAGGCAAGACATCTAGGCCTTAGACAGACTCACAAGTTAAACAGGGAAAGTCAATTGGTTGATTTAAATCCTGTTCAGAGCTGCTTTGCAGTGGTCTCCATCGCTGGGAGAGTCCTGAAAGACAGGGAAACCAAACACAATTTCAGATTAGTCCTTACTATTGTTCCAGTGTGTCCTCCAAATGCACATGTTTGCAAGCATTATTTCCAGTTGAGAAATTTTTGGAGGGGCTTGTGTCATGGAGCCTCTACCATCATTGATGCCTAAATGCTTCTATGCAAAGGGCTGTCAAATTTTGATCCCTCTCTTCTGCTCTGGTGCTCTGTAAGGAAAGTGTTGGTCCCATTCGGATGGTGGGTCTCTCCCTGTGCCATCATGGAAGTTGAAACCAGGCTCTTACTGTACATCTGATGCCAGGTTCTTGACCTTGATCTTGGACTTCCTACCAGTCTGCAAAAAAGCATTTTATTACAACACAGGAGAAGGACATTTCCTTTATGGTACATTTCTCTGACTGATAAAAGGAGTTCAGTGCAATCAATTGGTCACCATTTTATTGTCCAGCCTTTGCACCCTGGAGCTGCACTTGAGGGTAAGCATTTGTTTTTGCCAACTGAAAACTAGTTATTCAGCCACATTGAAAACAAAATCTTGTGATAAATTCCAGTCCAGCTTTCTGGGGTTGTGCATATATGGTGTCAGCCCCTCCCACTTGGAACAGTGCTCAAGAACTTCCATCAAAAACAATAAACTACATAGAGACAGAGGTCAATCAGCATGTATAAAGTAGACTTTCCCGTTGCCTTATGAAGAGTCCTTTTCGTATCTGAGGCTTTTCAAAAATTAAGCATTTAAATTAAATATGACCATCACCGTGCTCTGGGGCCACTTAAAAATGTTTATATGTTGTATTGGTTACTTTTCTCTCATTGCTGAGACAAAACACCCAATTCCCAAAATGAAGGAAGGAAAGGTTTATTTAGCTTACAGTTTCTGGAGATTTTAGTCCATATTCAGCTGGCTCAGAGGCAGAGTGGCACATGACAGAGGGCAAACTGTTCATGGCAACACAACACAGCAAAAGAAAACCTGAGCAAAAGGGAGGAATGTTTGCAAGCAGCCTCTTCTCTTCCCTTACATTGTAAACAAGCTACCCCCACCCAGAGGGTGTGTACCTCTCACACAATCTCCATGCCCTCCTCTTCCACAGGCTCAGGATGTATACAAAGTAAGCATCTTACCTGCCTCCTGAGTCACTCAGATAAACCTCTAGACTCCCCAAGTTGACACAATGTATCAACGATAACATTCCACTCCTTGTCAACTTGGCAAACACATTTCATTAAACCAGTTTCCAGATACAAAGACATGCTTATATTAGAATCAAAACATTTTGCCTCCATACAAATGAAAATTAAACACTTCCAACATTTAAAGGCACAAAATAAACATTACCATTCCAAAAGTTACCAACAGGGGAATGTAGAGCATTGGGAGCAAAGCAAGCAAAAAATCCAGCAGAGCTAACACTGTGTCCTGTAATTTCATATCCAGCATCTGAAGCAACATATTGTACATTGTGAGCTCCAAAGGGTTTGCGTGAGTTCACCTCTATGGCACTTCTGGTGGTTACAGCCTCCATGGCTTCTCTCTTAAGCCCACTTTGCTCTCTCCTTGCAGCTTTCCTCAGATTATCCAAAGGTTCTGTCTTTTCTAAACTTTTGAGATCCCCAGGGCACCTTTTGCTTCACACTCACAGCCTCACATATTGCCCTCTCAGGGGCACACTGCCTGGCCTCCCACACCTTCTGTAATCTGGGTGGAAGCCTCTTTAACATCAGAACTCTTGCATTCTCCATGCATCTAAAGCCAGGGCCATGTGAGTGATGCCAAGGTCTGCTGCCACTTGGAGCAGTAGCCAAATTTTCCTCTCTCTTGGCCATAGGGGTCAAGTGCCTGAATCATTGGCCCCTCTTAATTCAATTCTGAGGAACAAATTCTCTATGCCACCTCCATTCTAGAATCTGGAGCAGCCACTGCCGCCACTGTGGAACGTGGCACTCTTTGGCTTCCTTCTCAGAAATAGAAATCTCCTCAGCCTTATCTTTGCAATCCACAGCTTTAGTGGTGCTTCCTTTCTGGTCAAACTCACAACATTTTAAATCATCTTGCTGGGCTCTTTACTCTTGATTGTCCATATAAACCTGGCTAAAGGTCCCCAACAATAGCCATGCCAATTCCCCAACATTCGACTGCCTTGAAACTTCTTTTGCCAGATTAATCAGTTTGCTGCCATGCTTAATCTCAGTCTTAGGCAAAGTCTCTGGACATGAGCAAAATGCAGACAAACTTTTTGCCAAGTCATACCATACATCATCTGGAGTCTGACAACCAATGCAGTCCTTCTTTCCAACAGAAATCTTCCAAATCCAGTTTTTATCAGCAGGATTTCTATCACCCTTCTGGTCTTCCGAGCTGTGGGCAGAATCTCCCAGACAGAACAGCCAAAGGCGTTCCAGTTCTACTATTTCAGGCAACATTCCCGAACCTTTCTAAACTCTTCCCACAAGCAATTTTCAAAGGCTCTTGAGCCACATAATCAGGTACAGTCACAGCAAAGACCCCATTCTGGCTGGTACCAAATTCTGTCTTGGTTACTTTTCTCTTGTTGCTGAGACAAAATACCCAATCTCCAAAATGAAGGAAGGAAAGGTTTATTTAGCTTACAGTTTGTGGAGGTTTCATTTCATACTCGGTTGGCTCAGAGGCAGAGTGGCAAATGGCAGAGGGCAAACTGTTCATGGCAGCAGAGCACAGCAAAAACAACCAGAGCAAAAGGGAGGAATGGTTGCAAGCAGCCTCTTCTCTTCCCTTTCTTCCCTTACATTGTAAGCTTTTTTTTTTTTTTTTTTTTTTTTTGTGTGTGTGTGGTACTGGGGATTGAACTCAGGACCTTGAGCTTGCCAGGCAGGCACTTATTCCACTGAGCTGTATCCCCAGCCCCTTTCCCTTACATTGTAAACAAGCTACCCCCACCCAGGGGTCTTTTACCTCTCACACAAACTCCATGCCCTCCTCATCCACAGGCTCAGGATGTATATAAAGTAAGCACCTCAGCTTCCT
This sequence comes from Dinomys branickii, assembly GCA_004027595.1. Lineage (NCBI taxonomy): Eukaryota > Metazoa > Chordata > Mammalia > Rodentia > Dinomyidae > Dinomys > Dinomys branickii. The sequence continues at coordinate 267,975 of PVLD010000166.1, read as the reverse complement.
CTTGAGTCACTCAGGTAAACCTCTAGACTCCCCAAGTTGACACAATGTATCAACCATAACGTATGTATTTCTCCCAAGTGATATTGTCCTCAATATTTCATTTGGCCCCCCTCGAAGTCAGCAGTCATCTTATTACAGTGTTAATCTTTCTGCAGAAGTTAGTATACAACCTGACTTAAGGATTTTTTTCCCAGGTAACATTACATATGTACTGTAAGATAATACACAGTAAGTTACTTTACTACATGAAATGATATAGTTCTGAGAAGTGCGCCTTGGAATGGCAACATGAGAATATTGTAAGCAGGTGATCTAAGAGTGCTAGGTGAAGAATGAAGGTTGGAATTTGGTTTTGGGGGAGTGAATAAGATTTCAAAAAAAAAAAAAGATAGGATGACACAGGAAGAGAATACTCTAAGACCATAGCACCATATGACGTACAGTATGAGAGCTCATCCAAGACCATGGCCCCGTGTGAGGTACAGAGTGAGAGCTAATCCAAGAACATGGCCTCATGAGAGGTACAGTGTGAGAGGTATTCCAAGCCCACAGCACCATGTGAGGTAGTGTGAGAGCTAATCCAAGAACACTGCTCCATGTGAGGTACAGTGTGAGAGCTCACCCAAGACCACGGCACCACGTGAGGTACAGTGTGAGAGTTAATCCAAGACCTTGGCCCATGTGAGGTACATTGTGAGAGGTAATCCAAGACTGCGGCACCATATGAGGTACAGTGTGAAAGCTAATCCAACATGGCAGCCCCATGTGAGGTACAGTGTGAGAGCTAATCCAAGACTGCTGCACCATGTGAGGAACAGTTTGAGAGCTAATCCAAACCTGCGGCCCATGTGAGGCACATTGTGAGAACTAATCCAAGACTGTGGCCCATGTGAGGTACAGTGTGAGACCTAATCCAACACCGTGGCACCATGTGACGTACACTGTGAGACCTAATCCAACACCGTGGCCCCATATAAGGTAAGTGTGAGAGATAATCCAAGACTGCAGCCTTATGTGAGGTACAGTATGAAAGCTAATCCAAGAGCCTGGCCCATGTGAGGTACATTGTGAGAGCTAACCCAAGACCGTGGCCCCATGTGAGGTACAGTGTAAGAACTAATGAAAGATTGCGGCACAATGTGAGGTACAGTGTGAGAGCTAATCCAAGCCCATGGCCTCATGTGAGGTACAGTGTGAGAGCTAATCCAAGACCAAGGCACAATGTTAGGTACGGTGTGAGAGCTAATCCAAGACCACGGCCCATGTGAGGGACAGCATGAGACCTAATCCAAGACCACGGCCCATGTGAGGTACAGTGTGATAGCTAATCCAAGACCACGGCCCATGTGAGGTACAGTGTGAGAGTGAATCCAAGACCACAGCACCATGTGAGGTACAGTGTAAGAGCTAATCCAAGACCACGGCCCATGTGAGGTACGGTGTGAGAGCAAATCCAACACTGTGGCACCATGTGACAGTTAGTGTGATAGCTAACTGGCTTTATTATTTGAAACTCTATGAGCTGCATTTTAACATAGATGGACTTTATCTTTTCTTCAGTGGCTAGTCACCAGTTAAATTTACTTAGGAGAGTTATAATTTTGATAATACCATAGAGACTGTGTTACAAAGGTACTAGATTTAGAAGGAAGAAAATAGAAGGAATTTAGATACCAGAAGTGGAACAGGATGTATAACACATGAAAAAATATTGTGATTATAGAATCAGTGGAATTTCATAATGTATTAGCCTAAGATTTGGAGAAAAACTAGTAGAGTAATTCTGGCCCTTATGCACTCTCTGGAAACACAGAGCACTGAAATGTAGCAAAGGCATACGATATCTGTCAGAACGCCAACAAGGCAGCAAGCATATTCCGGTCTGCCCAGCCCCAGGGAAGGAGGGTACACGTGCCACATGGAGGGAGTCATGGTGAGTCCCAGGAAGGCTGCACCTCCTCCAGGGTTCAGCCTATGTGTGTGGCTAGGTGCTGATGGAATATCCATTTGTCTTTCTCCAGAATCACCAGCCCCTCCTGGTGCAGTGAGGTCTGCTTCCTGATCTTGGTCCTGCTATCTGTTTGTCACTAACCACCCAGCAGTACCTCCTACCCACAGTTTTGGTTTGCTGGTGAGCTCTTCATGTGGGTGCAACTCAGAGTGCACCCATGCTCTGCCATGCAGAGCCTTCGATGCCATCTGCACATAGCCCCAGGCCAGGATGCCCTGGTTCTGTGGAGAAGAACTACCTAGCAGTGAAGGGCTCCCCTGAATTCTTGACTCTTTCTGTCACTACCTCACTGGGAGGTGCCTTTTGCCCTGATGTTGGTCCACAGTGCTGCAAGCCTTGGCACTTGGATTCCTGTAGCTGAATTTTGTCCTGCCCTGGGACCCCATTGTGCCACCCCCTGAGGGAAAGTGTCTGGCATCGGCATCATTGATGTCCATGAACCAGGAAGGAAGAAACAGGGAGGGTTACAGTGGTTTCTCAGTTGGTTTTGCTATTAGTCATCTGATACTAAGTTTTCATAAATAGCTAGTGTGATTATGTGGACGCTATTCTTGCCTGTTCTCAGTCTTCCTGTGTGAGGCTCTGGAACAACACTGCCTGAACACCATTGTGGACAGATCAGTGCAAGATCCAAGCGTCCTTCACACCCACCCTCTGTGTCCAAGAGTTCTGTGCACACGGATCCAGAAAGTCATAGGTGAAATGTGTTCTCAAGACTGCTCACTCTGCTCTAGACAAGAGCAAACTTTGCTCTCGACATTATTCCTGAGAGGGTAATGCCCGGGGCCATAACATCCACACTGTTAGGTACTCTGAGTAATCTAGGGATGTCAGAGTACACACGGGCTGCACTGAAGTTGTATGCAAACATTGTCATTTTATATAAGGGACCTGGGCATTTGTGAATTTTGTTATCCAGGGACTGTCTTGAAAGTCATTCATAGGAAAACTGTTACACAGGTTCAGCCTGCTTTCAAGACTTGAAATATGAATCAGCTGGTATTTCACTCACCTTTCTCAGTTTGTTTTTTCAGAAGTTAAAATTGACTGGAATTCACTGACTAAGTTCCAAACTTCAACATGTTTTTGTATAATGGTTTCAAAGCATAATCTAAGCATTTCAATTGTCTAGATCTCTACTAGTAAATGAGAGATTAGGAAGGTGGATTGTAAACACACTGACTGTCTTAGAACACAATAACTATATCATTCGTGTATGTTTAATCAAGTGACACTGCCCTAATTCCCTGCCTGACCTGCCTCCCAACCTGTCTTCCCCAGTCAAAAGAATTGTACAAATTTTGTACTTGTTTAAAAGTATGTTGTACTTTTAAAATTTTTAATGTTAAATTTTTACATGCATAATATCTACTGATTAAATTAATATTTTGCAATGCTGTAGTTCAAAAAAGTAAATGCTTACCTCTTTCAAGCTAGAAACCCTGTATAATTTCTTTTTCTCCTGGGTCATCATATTTTATAGTGATAATTAACATACTTTATAAAAGGGCTGCCACAAATCCCATCATAGACCATTTTCAAATGTATAAACCAAAATTAGAAGAAATATGTCTTACATAACTTTTTAAAAGTAAAAATAATATCCTATCATGTCCAATTATTTCAAGAATGTTTACCTCCTGCAGTGCAAAAACCTAGTAACAATTTCCTTTTGCTTGGGGCAGTATGGGGATTCCTTGATGCTTAAGCTTTGTTTGAAATGCAGCTTCCAGTACAGAATCCTATATCCTGCACGCTGTGGTCCACTACCTCAAAGCCTTATCATACCCAGAAAGGAACGTTGTTTTTCAATTTACCTATAGATTTTAGATAACTGTCCCAAACGGGATTTGCCATTCAGGATAATTGCATACTTCCAGTATCTCTATTTTGATCCTCACCTTAGTGAAAGTTCCTTTCTCAACAGCCTTCACCCTTTCTTCTCTACAGCACCAGCAGCCCTTCCCATACACCCTCCCTGCCTTCATTCAAGTGCAGATGCTCCCTGAAAGCTTTAGTGGCACCTAGCTTAAGCCTGGCAAAAAAAAAAAAAAAAAAAAAAAAAAAGCCTGGCAGAAACCAGGAGTGACTTCACAGTTTTCCATAGCTTATTCTCTGGGACACAGTTTAAAGGGAGCAAATTGAAAATGAAAAGTGATTTAATGTCACAAGGACAAAGGCTTAAAAGTATCTGAAAATGCCATAATTTAAAAATACAATAACCCATGTTTACTTGCAATGACTGGGGAATGCCATGGTTTGCTTAATTGAAAATTGTGAGTAATTCCAGGATACATATGCCATACATAGATTACTGATTTTCAAAGTACAATGTGATAAAGTAAATTCTGCTCTAACACTTGAATTTTTAAAGTTAAAACTTTAATGAGTCGGAGGTCTCATTTTGTGTGTATTCTTGGCCTGCCGAAACCTCCTCCCTGATTAGCACTGAAAAATGGATTCTTGTGTTTTGTTCACCCCTGAGGGATTCAGTATATCTTGAAACAAAGAGGAAGGGTGGTTAGTGGGAAGCAACTGCATGTTTTAAAAATATTTCCACATTCCTGCTGCCCAAGAGAAGAATGTGTACGTGGGAGGTCAGGAGTGACCCCAGGCGAGTCCAGAGGGCAGCAAGACAGCCCACGTCGATATCCATCATCTCTCTATACATCAGCAGTGCTGGTGGAGACAGGCATACTTCACTCAGAAAATGATTCAGTTTATCAGAAAGATGCAAAAATTGCAAACTGTACTTATCTATGAAAGTATTCTAAAAGCAAATGTTCTAAAGCAAATTTTAGGAGAAATAAAGAAAATAAACATTATGAGACATTATAACACAGTTCTCTCCATAACTGAATAGAGAAATCAGATAAATTCAGCTTGCATGAAGACTTTGATAAAATGATAAGCCACTTCCGACTTGACGTATTTATAGCACAACCATTCAAAACTGTGTTCACAGAACTGTGGTCCTAAGTACACATGTAAAAGTTTAAAAGTGAACTCATTTTTAAAGTTTTAAATATGATGTATAGATTTTGTCCCTGCTTACTGATGTGCCTTTAAAATGGGAAGGTTCTTTTTGGCTGTCTTTTTTGGACAGTATTCACCACAACTAGCCTTCCTGGAGAATTTCAGGAACTCTTTCATAGAGTTCCAAGAACAACTCCTTGCCGCTGAAAGGCAATTGCAGGACTCTAAAGTTTCCCTAGCCAGAAAACAGGATGAGGATGTTTCCTAAACAAGAAGAGCTCATGTAAAGCCACCCTGATGTCAAAGGTTTGAGGATTTGGGGAGAAGCGGGGATCGGGCCTGCCTGGAAGGGTGCAAAGGTGAGAGGTGACAATCGAGGCGAACAGGGAACAGGTTCCGAAGGACAAGAGCAATTTGAGAGCCACAGAGAGGGATTAAGAGGCTGAGGAAGAGAAAGGAGCTCAGAGTTTTCATCTCAGGAAAATGTTCTCCGCGGACAGTGAAGGGAACATTGGGAAGACAGGACACTGGTACCCGAAGGGCCAGTTAGGGACTTTTCAAGTCTGGGAAAGAAATGATGAGTGTGTTAACTGGGCGGTAATGCTCATGTTTAAAGTGGTGCTAACGTTGTCAGCCTGATGACGCCTTCTCAGAGCTGAATACAGGAAGAACCAAGTGTATTTCTAGAGCTCCAGACCAAATGGAGGACCTAAGAGGACACAACGGACACACGGTAGCAATCCATGTGGAGCTGCCCAGGCAGCCGGTCTGCTCGGACACCGCGGCAGAAAGTGCTAATAGAATCTCCTCAGTTCTCAGAAGGGCCTGGGCGTGATGACACGTCACGTGGTCACCTGGCTGTGATGACTAAAGGAGGAGTCATTTGTAGGCGACTCAGAAAAGCCCCTCTAGGTCTGGAAACGCTTATTCTCTGATGTTACTGGCTGACGTACCTAGGTTACAAAATTGATTTCCAGATCTGTGGAGATATGAACTTCCAGGCAGAAGATTTTGGAGTTTTTGAAGCTTGAAATTTGGGCAAACAGCGTACAGAGGCAAGGGATGGAGACGATGTCCTTTGGGAAGAGCATTGTATGAAGAAGAAGGGCCGCGCTGCTTTCTGCCCAGAACACACAGGAATTCAGACTCCCGGGTTCTTTCAGCAGTCAACCTTCTCCCCTGGAGCAGAGTCCTTGGAGATGGGTCTTATCATGCTCGGGAGCCCGCCCTTCTCATGGTCTTCTCGGTCACCATGCACTGTGTGAAAGTTACCTGTATAAAAAAAAAAAAAAGGGAGACCATCAGTGATCAAAAGGAAAGGGGGAAAAAACAGAAAGGAGAATTCTTGCTACTTTCTGTGGTGGAATTTTATAAAATAAAAGGAGACCACTGTTTTTATGGTTTCTCAGAAAAACAAATGAAAACTATTCAATGAGAGCTGCTCTTGCCAAGAGATTCATTGGCCCTTAAATTCTGAACTGAAGAAACAAATCACTCTGACCCCTCGGGGCTTAACTGGGGTGATGCATTCCCCAGAAGGGCATTTGGCCTTCAGAGAGCTGTGAAGCAGTAGCTAATCTGAGGGGGAGGACAGTCTAGTCCACTCTTCCCAGGGTCCCTCCTTTATCAGTTTGTAACAGAAATCTTGGCTAAGAGGCGTGAAATCATTCTTCATATTTTGAATGGTTTATGGTTCTTACTATTGTAATGGACAGCAAAGTCGAACATATGCATCAAAATTACCTTGCCTCTACTTCTTTAAATTTGCAATTCATTCCACTGCTCCTTGGGGTTGGTTTTTCACATGGAATGATCCTCTTATCACAGCTGGGAAACAATTTGAAAAAAAGAACATCCCTGAATCAAACACTCTGCCTTCAGACTGAGAAGCTTGGATGGTGCAGGAGACCAAAGAGAAGCAGCTGCCCTGCTTCTGTGAAATCCCGATGTGCCATTTGTCACGGTCTAGGCCAAGAATCAAGGGAACTGTGGTATCCTGCACAGGGTCACTAGAAGGTTTAGGTCTGGCTTCTGAAAAGAAAGTAGAAGCTAAGAATGGGCACAAACAGCCCAGGTTTCATACTCAACTTGGGAAGTCGTCCTCGCATAACTGCAACCTCTTCTAGGTCACACCGGAGACTACTTGCCTACAAGCTCCCATTAAAAGGTGTGTTGTCCTGTGTGTAGGGCCATGGCAGCAGTACGCTAGAGAGGGGAGGGAAGGAGCTACACAAGCAAACATTTCAGATGAAAGATTTTACATTTGATATCCCTCCCAAAGGGAAGAAATGTGAAAAGATTAACCACTCCCAGTTTTCTGGACAGTTACCACCTTCTTTACAGTGGGTTTTCATTTTGTAATTATCGATTTGGCATTTTTACTTTTAAAAAAGGTTTTTTTTAATAATTGTTGCCCATTGTATTTTGGAAAAGTCACTCACTGTGGGCCTCAGTTTGCACCTCTGTAAAACAAACGTGCTGGACATACTCGCAGGTGGTGATGGGTGAAGTTGACAGGGTACATGGAGATTTATTCATGAAGACAGAGAGAGGGCTGTAAAGTGGGAAGGGCCAGCATCAGTTACATCTCCAGTACAATGCAGCTAAATTCAAAACTTGCCGTGGAACACAGGCACTTGAGCCCACTGTGGTGTCCCATGCCTACAATCTCAGCACATGGAGGGCTGAGGTAGGAGGATCACGGTGAGTTCAAGGCCAGCCTGGGCTACCTAGTGACTCAAGACTGGTTTGAACTACACAGTGAGATCCTGTCTGAAAACAAAACAAAATAAAACAAAACAACAACAAAATTATAGGCATTTGAATAATCCATTCGTTATTATTTTATGAAAACATATTGCTTATAAAATTCTATGTGAAAAATATTAGCAGACTTAATCCATGTAACTTAAATGAAATACTGGATGCAAAGTCCACGATCCTTTTCAACAAAGGGAAAATAGCCCTTTGTAAACTCAAACTTTTCCAGTTGCACAACCACGAGGCTGGCTGCATCAACTCTGTCATTTCTGATGATTGTCTGTGTGCTTGTCACTTTATATTCTGTGATTTCTTGTTTACTGTTTACTGGGGCCCACTAAATGGTAAATTTCTCAGGGCTATGATTTTCTTTACCGTTACTCATTTCCTGCAGCCACTGGGTTCCTCTACCCAGGCATGCCGGAAGAGGGAGGGATGAGTGGTGCTTGTTTGTTGGCTTGTTTGGTTTTTATATTTTTTGTATTTTCAAGTTTGAAAACTTTGTTCCTGAGTTTGAAGTGTTTGAAATAACAAGCCCAACAGTTTATTTTTGGACCATTCTCGTTGTGACCATTATTTTGTAAAGCAAATGCCACAAACAGCATTTTATAATTGTTCCTGTAGTCTGTGTTACCATGAAATAAAGACCAGTGCACAATGAGGTAGAATATGATGTTATGTTCTACTAGTCCAAGTACAATACATCATATTTGGAAAATAATTTGCTAGAAATATGCAGTTCCAAGAGGAAAACACCTGAAATAACATCACTTTATGAGAGAAAATATGATAGCCTCTCTTGTTTAGGAACTGATTCTCTATAAATCTAGAAAGAAAAGTTAAGCTGCCACTACAGATTAAGATGTTAGCCTGATGGAAACGAACAGAAAACATTGCAATGATTCAATTTGTATAAGCAAGGCACTTAATCACCATTTTTTTGTCTTTGTGAAACAGGGTTTTACTTTGCAGCCCAGGCTGACCACGAACTTGTAGCAGTTCTCCTGCCTCAGTCTTCTGAGTGCTGGGGTTAGAGGTGTGTACCATCATGCTTGATTTATATTTAGTCAACTTTTGTAAATTTTGGTAATATGATTTTGATTTTAAAACTTGGCTGGAAAATTTTGGCCATTAAAATACTCTGCAGATATTTTTCTACATTTCATATGTTTGTCAGTCAAACACTGATGTTTTCAACTATGGTGGAGTCATGGAGCCTAAAGTCATAATAAATGAAGACTCCTCAGTGCAATGTTGTTCACAATCTTTATGACTGACAATACTTCTGATACTTCCCGCTTCTCAATTTCATCAGTCCTGTCTATTGAAAGGGTTAATGGAATAAGACCCTGAAAAAGAGAAACCTATTTTGATTCTGTAAAACTTCACTCTGAATTATCAGCAGAACAGAGAACAGAACAAAACCTGAAAAAGCTATGTTTGATTAATGAATGAATTGAACATAATGTCTATTAGTGGTGTCATTCAGAAAAAGTTGAGATCTTTGAGTCTGGCCTCCAGTCACTTTGTGAATCCTCACTGAGTGACTTCGTGCATTGCGGTGATACTGACTGCTGTTCACACACATAAATGGCCATGCGGAGTGCCGACCCAATTACTCTGTAATACTCCGAATCTGTGAATCCTAACACTTTTGCTGCGTCCTCTAGCCCTGTAGCCTCAACAGATTCATGATTGTGGGAGCCAGTGGTCTCAGTGGTTCCCAGGAGAAAACCGGGAGAGGATTTAGAAAATAAAGACAAGAGATAGCCAAGGTCAGGTGGAGTCACCTCTTGCCTGATGAGCAGGAGAACTGCCCCAAAACAGTAGAGCATTTATTTATAGTCTCCAGAGAGGTTGGTTAATTTCTGCCTGGCTCTCCAGCAAATAGTTAACAGTGTTACAACGGCTTGTTTAGAGGAGTGCCTATGTTCTCAGACTGGCTTCATCCTGCATGTGTAACTATTTTCCAGCTTCAGCAGCTCCCAACAATGATGAACTCAAACTTTCTCCTTTCTTGAAGTTTACTTCTCCAGTATGTACCAACTGCCTGTTCAAATTCTTTTCTTACTAAATTAAAGCTTACTGAGGGTGAAACCTATGTGATTCTCTCTACCTCTACATGTGCTCAATGCTCCAACAATGTGAAGATAGTAAAAATCTGAGTCATGATCTTGTGTGCCTGCATGACCCTAAAAGCCCATTCTGACTCACAGATCTTGAACATTAGGAACAGTTGGACCAGATACCTGGATGGACATTCATCTGGGTATGGAGTAGTTTAAATTATCAGAATACATGAAGTCACTCAGTGAGGATTTATTCAGTGAGAAAACAACACTTGATGCCAGACTCAAAAATTCCAGCATTTTATTCATTTAAGTCACTGACAGATATTTTGGTAAATACACTCATTAATCAAACTTACTATTTCTAGGTTTTATTCTACTCTGATCCTGAAACTCCCAATCCTCATGGCATTCTTCTAGCACACTGACTTTTCATTCTTCTGTGCTTTTGCTTGTTTTTATGAATCACTGTTTTCTGAAGTGAAAACCAGAGCACACTGAGGTGAGGAAAATTGTGGCAATGTCCTTCTGCTCTTGCAGAGGAAATAGACTGGTTTGTCAGCAACTTTGTGAACTAAAAGGCAACCTATGGCCTGGAAACCTAGGACCAAGGCACATCCAGTGTGTGGGGGTAAGGACAGCACACAGTCTTCCGGACCAAAGAATCCAACTGGTAGGAAAAACTTCACCAAAGTTTAAAGGCAATAATACATACTAGATAAGATAAAAAACTATGATGTCTCATTTCCATAAAACTTCATAGAATAAAAGATACATTGCCATTAATCCCCCCGCCCCAAAGACTCCTTCTTGTTTCAAATACACTCATCCCATCCTTCTTGCCACTTTCTGCAGCAGCTCTGGAGTTCTCTTTCCTGAGGGTCTTTAACTGTGCTGTCCTGGCTGCCTTGTGTCATGAACTGATGAAAACATTTACTTTTCCTGACTATTTTGACCTTGGCAAACAGTCAGCATTCTCATGGTGTCAGATCTGATGTCTGCATGGGCCTTTCCACTGCATGGCACCCAGCAGCGGCCATCACTGCATTTTTAATCACACCTTTATAAGATGTAAGATTCAAGGAAGTCATCCAGAACTGCTTCAGAAAATACCAAGAACAATGAGATAAGTGTGTTTGAGGCAAGGGGAATATTTTGAGGGGAACTGATGGGAATGAACCCTTTATTATAATAGTGTTTTGGGTGTAAGCATTCACTGCAGCTTTTCTTTGCCCCCTGTGCATTCAGCATGTAGGAATTAAGCACTCTGTAAGAGATGATGAGGGATGGAAGTTCTTCCCAGCAGGGCCATCTTCGCTGAGAATCTGCCTTTAATGGCACCAGGGAAGTGCAGGGACTGCATCATCCAGATGAACGCCATGGCCACTCATGTCTTCCCTACACCGCTTTTATTAAGAGAAATTCTTTAAGTAGTTTCTCCCCACTGCAGCACGTTGCACTTTATATAAAATAGATTCTCCTTATTATGTCCCATCACTGAGGACAGACAACACGCGAGACATAACCCTCTGCTGCGGGAAGCTGTACATCTGAAGGCTGAAGGGTATAATTTGCGTCCCAGAACTAACCATGAAAACTTTAAAGCACAGTTTTGCTTGCTATGTGATCCTATAATGTTATATTTGCATGGATACATAAACTTTGCCTTCAGGGAAAAATACCATTTAAAAATATTATGAGTGTAAGATACATTAATCATAACAAACTCTTACTATTCAGTATTTTTAAAATATCATTATTCATTAACTGCTATTATGTTTCTCTCTAAGATGTTATACATTCATGACCGATGTAAGTACACAGAATGAAACTAAAATTGTCATATGACATACAGGCAATGCCTCATTCTTGCATGAAAATATTGTACACTTAATCCCTAATAACTTGAAATGCTTGATCATGTATTCATTTCCAAGATTTATATTTAATTTTGGACTTAATCATCATTGGAAATGTTTCCGCTTAACTTTCCTCAAGACACATTGTGTAGTAAATAGATACTTGTTCGTTCATCTTAAAACATGAGTGTGTTTCCTGCACTGGTACTTTTATCACACATAAATAATTTCACCAAATAAAATAGGGTAGAGGGGGCTGAGAGCCCATCTTGCACTTGAATCTCAAAGGTTACAGAAGTCCTGGGAAGCATGTCATGCATTTGCTCTGAGAAAAAGGATTGTAACTTGTAATGTTATCTCCTGACGCTAATTTCCATATCACTTGGGCTATGCAACTGGATTTTCTAATTATAGAAATGAGACAGCGGGGATTTTGTTCTCTTTTGAAGAACACATAGTTGAAGTATGCATTTTAGGAGAACAAGCCCTTGCTTGATTTCAGGGGCACCGGGCAGGAAGACCACAGGCTCTGAAACCAAGTTAGCCTGGCCCTGCACCTCCAGCACTGCTCGGGTATCAGCCGCCCTGACAACACACGTTATGTGTCCACAGAGGACACAGCCTATGGGTCCACTGAGGACAGAGAGATAAGTGTAGATCAGTGGCACTAGTATAGGATATTCAATCTTCACATACCCATGTAGAAAACAACAAAACCCAGACAATAATTCTCTTACACAAAGTATATTTTTAAAAATTAATTTTTATTTTCCAAGATTTTTGTAAAAGTCAATAATATACTTTATGTACTACCTAAAAGAGAATATTACTTAACAAAATTATATGTGTATATATATATATATATACACACATATATATATTTTTTTTTTTTTCTTTTTTTTCTTCTCCTACAGGAAGTTGTCCTGGCTAGCACTGGCACCGGACCTTGCTTTAGTGACGATGGAAATTAAAACTAAAGCTCACAATTTCCTAAAAAAGCTTAAACTAAAAGCAAGACAAATCAAGAGGAGCAAGCTGAGCCACAGAGCGCCTCAGGACGCCTCAGGAAACCCTGACACTGGAGGAGGCGGGCGGGAGCCCCAAGGCAGCACTCACACAGGCTCTGCGCAGAAGCAGAGGCCTCTGGAAGGTGAGCCAGGTGAGCTAGGCTTCCAGCCTCAGCACCGGAGCCCCCGCCAGAGCATGCTGTGACTTGAGGGGGAGCCTAGTGCCCAGGGAAGAATCCTCACAGCTCCAAGGGCAGCTTTAGTCCTGTGCAGCTCTGCCTTGGGACTGGAGACCGTGGGTACAGCTCGATGACCTGGTGAAACAGCTCGCCCATGCTCCTCTGAAAGGACGGGGGATAGCTTAGTCACCTTAAGGCTAATAAACACTGCTTTGACAGCCTTTAGACACACACTACCTAGCTGACTAAAAGGCCTAAGTGCAGCAGTGAGAAGAATTTAATCCAGAATCTCACAAGATGAAGGCCAGGCTTGCTGTACTTCTGGTTACCGACTAGGCATCTGTAGGCCCAAGCGAAGAATCATAGCTTTTAACAAAAAAGCTCTTTGTGAAGTTTGTCATGTTACTGTACCCTACACATAAAATAAAATCAACATGTAGGACCCTGAGAAAATTCAGTGTCTGTAGTTAGACTTCTTTAAAACTAGTCTCTACCTTCCCAAGTACCATGTAGGGTTAGTGCAGACTCCAAAGTCGTCAGGGTAACACAGAAAAGACACAGCAGCATCACTAGAGTCACGCTAATGTGTTTGAGATGAATAGCGACTAATGTCACTAACTCAGCCCTCACATGACTTTCCCAGCAGCCACTGTTATTACTGACAGTCTCCCCTGTGGAGTTACATTTCTTTGGGATAAAGTCTCCAACCCCACAGCTTGAGGAACAGTAAGACATTGTATTACGAGAAAGAGGTAGGGACAGATATTCATTAGACTGCCCTGAGACTTCTGCTTTTGCGCCCCTCAGTGTCCCCCAACTAGACCGATCCGTGGACTGCGCCTGTTTCAATCAGCCAGCGCACCCGACCGTCCTGCTTTGGATCAGGGATGATTTCTGATTGCCTGCACTCACCCAGCTGAGAGCTTCCATCTGTTGAGAGCCACGACTTAAAAGTTATTTTGCAATTTATAAATGGAGATGTGAGGCAGAGAGGTAGTTCGCCCTGCCTGCAAACTTTTCCATGGCTTAGGAATTAAGCACTACGGTACATGATCTGGTGCTAGTGGTAGCGGATGATTTGTCTTGCGACACGCTGGAACTGAGGAAAGGGTGTTCGTATTATTTCTCCTTAATCTCTTCCTGACCACCACAGTTCTTAAGACACAGAATTGAACTTCTTTAAGGGAAACACTTTCATTTTGGCTGGACCTTCTGTGTTCTGGACTCCAGCTAAGCCCAACTTTGTTCCTGAGCGGCTCTGTTTCCTACTTCTGATCTTCCCAGTCATCCCTAAAACTCCATCCACCGCTCAGCTCTGCTATAACCCGGGCTTGTGACCAGGCAGCTTTCCCTGGGCAGATAATGTTACGTCGCCCTGCCCACGTCAGCTGCTGAAACCGTACTGTGCTCTTCTTTCACCCCTCACTCAGATTAGACGTGTGTTTGCATGACCACCAACTGCTCCGCCAGGGACTCTCTCTCTTTAGCCAAGGAAGCCAGCTGGTCTTTGGCATAAGACACAGACTTTGTACTAGGACCCGATCCTGTTCTTTTCTTTTCATAAAAGTCCTTCACTCTTTCCCACTAAAGGTTAAACTATAGCTATAATGATTTACTACAGCCCCCGCTACCTTTCAGAGCAAATTAAATCATCTCTCTTTGACTTACATCTCCACCTGTGAACACTAAAGCTAATTTTTTTGGTCATTTTTAGACAGGGTCTCACTATGCAGTTCAGGCTGGTCTCGAGCACTTTGTAGCCCAGGCTGGTCTTGAACTTGCAACGATCCTCCTGCTTCAGTCTCCTGAGTGCTGGGATTACAGGCGTGTACCACCATGCCCGGCTAAACCTAATTTTTAAATCGTGGTGCTCAACAACTGGGAGCTCTCAACTGGATGGGGACAGGCAGTGGAAAATCATTCCTGACCCAAAGCAGGATGGTCTGGGATGGAGCATGATTATGCTCTAGCTGATTGATGTGGGTGTAGTCAATAGATCAATCTAGTTGGGAGACACTCAGGAAAACAAAAGCAAGAAATCTGAGAGCAGCCTGATAAATATTTATCGCTAGCTCTTTCCTGTGGAGCAGTGTTTTACTGCTCCTCCAACTGAGAGATAAGACCTGGTAAAGAAGCAAATGCAGTTTGGTATTGGTGTAATAACTCCAGAGAGCAGAAGAAACTTGGATCAAGAAAAATTAAAACTGACCCGAAGTGGGGACTTAAGGTGAGGAAGTTGGTGACTGAGATTGGATCACTTATTAAAAAGATACAGAAAGATCACCCCAAGCTCCACCAACAGCCAGAAAAGATGCAGGAAGAGAGACATTATCTGAAAGACAGGTGAGAAAATCATTTCATACACAGTCCACAAAGTTTATTAAACACATGCTATGTGGGAAACATGATGTCTAAGTGTGTGGACATGTTTCATCTTTGTTAAAGTTATTAAGGGCAAAAAAATAGGACTCTTCTGTGCCTACAGGAGCAAGAAATAAAACTGGTGCAGAATGTGAAAGTACCAACAGACCGCATGAGAAAAATGGACCAAAGTGTCAGGCCCCAGGGAGGCGCTTTAACATGCGCTGGCCGACCGAAAAGAAGGACGTATTAGAAATAGATGGTGGCAGCAGGATAGGGGCAGGAAAGACCCTGTGCTGGGGGAGAAGAGCTACACTAAAGAAGAAAAAGCAGAACAGACGATTAAAAATTAGGCGCTGCTGCTACGCCTTTTGTTTATAAACGTATTGCTAGAATGAATGACATTTTCTAGTAGAGATTTGGATCATAGGAAATGTGTGCAGCTACGTTATTACATTAACAATCCCATTTGTAAAAGCAGCATGAGGAGCATGTCTAGCGTATTTTAGGGTCTCCACTTCCCTGCAATCCAAAAGAGTAAAATCTGCTCAATAATGTCTCTTGTGTATGTATGGATACTTTAGTTACTGAGCAAACTCCACGAAAATTGGGCATGTGCATATCAGAAAGTCTTTATCAAGCCATTCTTCTAATTTAAAGTGCAGAAATCAGAATTTCATGTCCTCCAAGCTAACACGTTTGACACCAACCGACTTTACTACCCTGTGACATCAGCATTTTACAGGCTCCATCCCCTCTTAGGTGCGTTGCTCCTTATCTCCGCCTGGCTACCTCCTGACAGAGGGCTCCAGGTCACAATCAGGCATCAAATCAATCAGGAGCTTAGTCACCACCCCCACTCACATGAGTTTACAACTTTCCGGTCACTGCCCGGACTTGTGGAGACCTAAAAGACTGCTTTTCCTCCTATCTACTTTAAAGTTACTTTTGTGTGTTATCACCACACTACCAGCACCATGAACTCAAGATTTGTTTGTTTTAGTGCAGTCCGCGCCCCGCCTTGCTCTGAAGTATCATGGAGATACTGAAGACTCCAGTCGCTTCCAGCTCTCAGAATGACGTGCAATTTGGCTGAGCTTTGAAATCCAGTCTTCATTTGTCACTGTTTTACTGCATCCTTCTATTTTTGTTGGTCTCTCTTACAAGCATGATTTCTCTTTGATCATCCCATACTTTGTGTCCACATTGAAGTTTACAGAGTTGAGCCATGTTTTTTCCCATAAAATAGGCGCGACAACTTACTGCCATAATAGTTCTCTTCTGTATGAATAAAAGAAAACTCACTCCAGGTATCTGATGCTGTTTTTTCTCTGAATTTTCAAAAACGTTCTTTATGACTTCCCAAGTCAAGACATCTACCAAGAATATAAGAAAAGCGGTAACCAAAATTATTATTATGTATCCTAGAATTTCTGAACTTCCAATACTAAAAGAGTTACTAGTGAGTAGTATTTTTTCACATTGAGATACTTATTTAAGATACCAGCATGTCTGTTTGCTTCCACCCCAACCCATACTTTCAATCAGCTCTCTTTACACACACAATGCCCAGAGAGAGGTGGGAAGCAAAGGATTCTTCAGCTTTCACATTCTGCAAAACTGACTGCCTATTTGTTGATCCCCATGATGGCTTGATCACCTAATCTAGCTTTAGTCTTCTTGGTAAGGCTCCCCTTTCTCTGCTTTGTTGGCTTCCTCTGGCTGCCTTTGTCAGCTTCCTCTCTTCTTACCATCTTGCCTTCCTTCTCTGTCATTTGAAATGTTTATTTGTCCTTGTTGATGTTGTGGTCTCTGGGCTAACTGATCGCAGAACCCCAATCTGAGACACTTACAGGGCTGACAGGCTCCGTGGGTGAAGAGAGCAGGGGCTATCAGAGGAGGTGATGGGCTACATCTTCAGCAGTGCCCTGGACACCAGAAACTCTCTGGCAGGTCAGCCAGCTGACAGTGGTCTAATGGCAACAGTCACTTGTGGGAATACAGCACTCAGCCTGTTCCATAGTAGCAGCACAGCAATAATTGTGAACCTCACTGTAAGGACCCCCTGGCTTCTGAGCAGTGGTCACTGCACAGATCTAAAATAATTTTCACCATCTGAGCACATGGAAGCATTCCTGAGGATCCTTTAAAAATTGATCAGCTCTTCACAGTTCCCATGAACTCTGATTCAACACACTTTGGGACTGTGTCAAGGAAATGTGTGTCTTGGTTACTTTTCTCTCATTGCTGAGACAAAATACCCAACACCCAAAATGAAGGAAGGAAGGGTTTATTTAGCTTACAGTTTGTGGAGGTTTCAGTCCATACTTGGGTGGTTCTGAGGCAGAGTGGCACGTGGCAGAGGGCAAACGTTCATGGCAGCAGAGCACAGCAAAAAGAAGCAGAGCAAAAGGGAGGAATCACAGGCAAGCAGCCTCTTTCTCTCCCTTACCTTGTAAATAGCCCAGCCCCACTCAGGGAGCATGTAGCTCTCACAGTCTCCATGCCCTCCTCTTCCACAGGCTCAGCCTGTGTACAAACTAAGCACCTTGGCTTCCTGCTGAGTCATTCAGCTAAACCTCTAGACTCTTCAAGTTGACAATGTATAAACCACAACAGTGCATCACTATGGAGCCAAGGGGTCCTGTTTCAGGAGCCCACCTTGCACCTCCCGCTTTGTGCCCTTGACCAAGGATGAGGGGGTTCTCACAGTCCCAAAGGATGACTCTGGTGTGTGCTGCAGGGTGAATACAGTCAAAACTAAATCACAGGGAGTGCCACTTGCCACTATATCCTGTGAGAAATGCTGCCAAAACTGACAGACAACCAAGATTTTGAGGAGCTGAGCCCTCCTGTGAGGGCAGGCAGAGATTTGGGTCTCATGGAGAATTCGGAATAATCTGTGGAGGCAAATAATGACCAAGCATTTACTAAAATAGAGATCTTCAAGTAGATGCACTATAATGGCGATACCTGCCGCCACATACGCTTAAAGTACAAGAGGGGAACTGAGGTCAACACAGGAAAAAACAGAAACAAGCAGTGTACCCAGCAACAAAGACAACAGCAGCATTTCTACACCCAGCAATATTCCCTGTGCCTGCAGTGCTCGTTTAAACCTCAAAGAATCCCTGTAAACTTGGAAAAAACTCTATGGTCTTTTAAGAATGAGTAGTAAAGTAAGGCTTAGAAGAAAAGCTCTGTCTGATACAGAAAAGCACTCTCTGATAGCAATGTCTGATAAAGCTGAAGGAAAACAGGCTGGAAACTTTATCATTCCTGTGTAGTTAAGATCTTGACAAGGTCCTAAATGTGTCTTTGGCTTCAGGAGCAGATAAAATCCCCACAACATCCTTCTATATTCCATTTCCTTAAGTCAGTGTTTCAGATTACCACGTGTGGTCTGCAGCCTCCACCCGTGTGTGACAACAGGACAAGTCAGGTGCACGTGAGACAAATGTTTATAGTGAAGCCGCATCACTCGTACCTGATCACTGATCCAGTCACTACTTTTCATCGTGTTTTACAAAAGTATCAGTTCACAATAGGCGAGAAAGTTAAAGCAACAACCAAGAATCTATAACTACAGTTATAGCTATAATTATAATTCTGTTAATCTGAAAATAACTTAGAGGTACCATCTTACTTGAGTGACATATAAAACCTAAGCTTCATTTGAGAAGGTGGAAATGCAAGTATCTTTTTGCATACACAAAACTCATTAATTTTTTTAATTTTCAGGGAGAAATTAAAATCTAGCTTAAATATGTTGTAAGCTCTACTACTTCTTTAGTTTCTAAGTTTGCAACATGAAGATATTAGGTCACGTACTTTGTATGATTCTTTGAATAATGGCTCTAAGAAACATATAGAGGATAAGATAGAAGAAAATGGCTTTTGAAATATGATTCCCTGGAGCTGATGAAAAGGCCCTGGGAACTCCTAAGAGTCTCACATATTTGCTGATAGGTTTCTCACCCAAGACCTGCTCAGTCCTCATGGAACGGTCCAATGCTGAGTTATAATGGTGCCTATCTCCTTCTTCCCAGAGATCCCTGTAGTCTCTTCTTCCCAGCTGCCTTTGCCAAAGCCTGCATGTGCCAATAATGACCCAATCTCCCTTCAGCACATTAGGCTGAGCAGCCTACACCAGCTACCCTGTGCCCCTCCCCTCGGAGTGCATATAAGCTCCAACCCTGTCCTTTGTCTTCAGTGAGCCAGCACAGTTGTTCTGGTGCTGACTCCCTCTGCGCCCAAATTAAACTTTTATCTCTTACTGTTTATATCTCTCTCCTCCTCTGCATCGTATTAGATTGAGTACCTAATTCTCATTCAATCATTTGCCATATTTATAATATTAATCTTCATTTTGTGCTTTTGTTATGGTGTGAAGTGGTTTTCAAATAAAACCTCTCTTTAGAACCATCAGAGTTCTACTCATTTGCTGTAGTATTTTTGTATTTCTGTGGAAATTTCAGTTGAAAGATTGTACATACGATCTTCCTTATAGTTCAGTCCTCACCCTTTAAGCTTGATGTTAACCTAACACTACATCAAACACATGTTGCCAAATAAAAGACTGAAGAATTATATGTTCTTTATTTATCTATCCTTGAAATATAAATTGCTACAGGTCAAGTCTACAAATTCTTCCCCAAAAGTGAGAGATTCCTACAAAATTCAAAGTAGAAAAATTTACTCTTTATAAAATTAAGAGCACAATTGTGGAGTCTTGCATCTTTCTATGCTATAAATATACGGTGATATGACAAGTAGAGATATATCACTCCACCCACTAAAATACATTAGTTCTTCAACCAAACCAGAATTACTAGGATACAAAATAAAAGGTGAAGATCAAAGACATTTCATTCATCCTCAATTAAAATATTCATGTTGCATACCAGTTTTCCTTCCCTTTTACCATTTCTCATCCAAATTAAAACACAAAACTTCTGCTCTCTGACAGATTCAGTGAACTGCAGGTACTATGTCTTCTTATGAGGAGGACACACATCTGGTCTCTTGATGTCATCTGCCAAGGGGTTCAATAATATCATAATTCCAGGGTGAAATGCATACCTGTTTCCTCACTGGGCATTTATGGCTAACTCCTTCTTGATATGTGATATTGTTTCTTAATTTCACAAAACTCTAAGCCAGATTTCCTTTGATCATTGTCTTGGTTACTTTTCTCTCATTGCTGAGACAAAATACCCAATACCCAAATAAAGAAGGAAAAGTTTACTTAGCTCACAGTTTGTGGAGGTTTTAGTCCATACTTGGATGGCTCCAATGCAGAGGGGCACATGCAGAGGGCGACAGTTGATGGCAGTGGAAAACAGCCAAAACAACAAGGGCACAAAAAGGCAGAACAAACCTTTTCCTCTCTTTCATTGTAAGCAGGCTACCCCCACCCAGGCAGCGTAGCACTCACGTCAGCTCCATGACCTACTCTTGCACAGGCTCACAATGAATACAAAGTAAGGACCTTGGCCCCATGCTCAGTCATTTAGTTCACCTTCTCAGCTTCTCAAAATGACACAGTGAACAATATCCTAGAGCAGGTAGGGCATGTCCTTTTCACCTCATCATGTAGAACCGCTGAGTCACTTAGCCAAACCTCTAGGTTCCTCAAGTTGACATAATGTATCAACCATAAAAATCCACCCCTTGTCAACTTGGCAACCAGGCATACTTCTTTAAACCAGTTTCCAGATACAAAGACATTATTCTTATCATTTCACAATTTAAACATCATAACACAGGTTTAACAATCCTGAAGAATCCATATTAAGTCTATTAACATTATATTATATTAGGACCATCACATTTCACTTCTGGCACTCCAAGGACTCAGGCACATCTCTTTATGCAAAAGACATTTAGTCCATCTGCAAGAGTTGCCAAAGTCCTAACAGTTTCAGCATTGCTGTGAAGTTCAAGCCCCAAGTCTCCTCAGAGATGTAAGCCAAACACTTAGGTGTGAGCCCTTGTACAAATGAAAAGTTAAACACTTCCAACATTCAATGGCACAAAGTAAACCTTTTCATTCCAAAAGTTACAAACATGAATAAAACGGATTGAGACAAAAGCAAATCCAAAATCCAGCAGGGCAAATATTGTAGTTCCATGTCCAGGATCTAAAGCAATCCGGCACACTGTGAGCTCCCAAGGGCTTGTGTGACTCCACAGTTATGGCCCTTCTGGTGCTTACAGCTCCCACAGCTTCTCTCTTGGCCCTGCTCTGCTCCCTCCTTGCAGTTTTTCTTAGATGATCCACATTCCTGGTTCTTTCCAAACTTCTGGGTTTTCCACTGCACTTTAGGCTTCTCACTCACTTCTTCACACACTGTCCTCTTAAGGGCACACTTCCTGGGCTCTCTGGCCTTCTGAAATCAAGGTGGAAGCCTTTTTTTTTTTTTTTTTTTTTTTTTTGCGGTACTGGGGATCGAACTCAGGACCCTGAGCTTGCTAGGCAAGCGCTTATTCCACTGAGCTCTATCCCCAGCCCTAAGGTGGAAGCCTTTTTAACCTCAGAACCCCTGTGTTTTCCATGCACCTAAAATCAGCACCACATGGATAATGCCAAGATCTGCTGCCAGTTGGAGCAGTAGCCTGGTTTCCTTCTCTCTCGACTGTAGGGTTTGAGTGCCTAGATCGCTAAGTACACTGAATCTAACCCTGAGGAACCAATTCTCCACGCCACCACAACTGGGGAACCTGGTGTGGCCACCACCACCATTCTGGAACATGGTGCTCTGTGGCTTTCTTCTCAAAGTAAAGTCTTTCACCTTTGTAATTTTGAGGCTGGAAAGGGTGGATGGAAATGTGCTGCTTTTTTGATGCCCTCAGGCCATCATTTTTATTCTCTTTTTCCTCCTTAGCAACCAAAGTCTCCTCTGCTCCATCTGTACACCCTACATATTTATGGGGGCTCCCTTTCTGGCCAAACTCGCATTTTAAATCATCCTGCTGGGCTCCTTGCTCTTGATTCTCAGCATAAGTCTGGCTACAAACCCCCAACAATGGCCATACCACAGACTCAACATTCAACTGCCTTGAAATTTCTTCTGCCAGATTAATTAGTCCACTGCCCTTAATCTCAGTTTTAGGCAAAGTACCTGGACACAAGCAAAATGCAAACTTTCTGCCAAGCCGTGACGTACATTGTTTAGACTCCAAAAACCAATGCAGTCCTTCCTGGCAAAAACCACCTGAAACCCCCAGTCTTTACCAAGAGGATTTCTATTAACCTTCTGGTCTTATGAGTGCTGGCCAGAATCTCCCGTACAGAACATCCAAAGGCATTCTAGCCTTTGGCTAGCCTTCAGGTAAAATCTCTGAACCTCTCCAAACACTTCCCACAAGCCATTTCCAAAGGCTTTTGAAACATATGTTCAGTCATAGTGACAGCAATGACTTCACTCCTGGGATCAAATTCTGTCCTGGTTACTTTTCTCTTATTGTTGAGACAAAATACCCAGTACCCCAAATTAAGGAAGGAAATGTTTTTTTCAGCTTGAAGTTTGTGGAGGTTTTGGTCTGTAATCAGCTGGCTCCAAGGCAGGGTGGCAGGGCACAGGGGCAACACTTCAAGGTGGCACAGGACAGCAAAAGCAAAAAATGAGGGAGAGCAAGACCCTTTTCTCTCTTGTATATCGGCTCTCTGCCCACACCCACATCATCTCTACCCCCTCCTCTTGCACAGGCTCACAATGAATACCAAGTAAGGATTATGGCCCCCTCTGAGTCACATAGTTGTCTTTCTAAACTTCTCAAACTGACACAATGGAAAGCATCCTAGAGCAGGAAGGGCATGTCCTTTTAACCCAGGATGTAGAACTGCTGAGTTGCTTAGCTAAGCTTCTAAACTCCTCAAGTTGACACAATGTATCAACCATAACAATCACCTTTCTTCAGTCTTTGAAAAATGTAATTGTCCAAATGTCTAGATTTTGATGCTATCAATATTTCTAGCCCTTTTTCTAGTGTCCTCTTATTTTATTTTGGTTTATAATGATTTACAATGTGTAAAGTAAGAAAGACAAGAACTAGAATTGTTCCATTTGCCAAACATGCACAACATAGGGAATTACATTCAGAACTGAATGTGTATCCTTGATTTTCACGCATTTAAGGATGATGCCCAGAGTGCGGGAATTTGGGGTGTGGTCTTCATGATGGCACCAGTGCCTGTGTGAGAAGAGATGTAGCCTTGGTGGCCCCTTCTTCCTGCCACCCAGCACAGGAACAGCTTCCTGTGGAGCAGAAAGAGGGCCCTGTGCAGGAAGCCAGCCCTGCTGAAAACCTGACCTGGAATTTCCAGGACAGACTGCGAGGAGTA
The DNA here is from genome assembly GCA_004027595.1 of Dinomys branickii. Taxonomy (NCBI): domain Eukaryota; kingdom Metazoa; phylum Chordata; class Mammalia; order Rodentia; family Dinomyidae; genus Dinomys; species Dinomys branickii. The sequence continues at coordinate 244,406 of PVLD010000166.1, read as the reverse complement.
CAGATTGGTGTGGTTGAAACCACCCAGGCCAGGATTTTCCCTCAGGCAGCATGAACCAAGGTATGCATCTGCGAAATAATTCACATGAGAGGACCCATATTGGAAGAGGAATTGACTTATTTTTCTCTAGCAATATTAACACTGATAGAATACAGGACACATTATGACATGTTTTTATATATTTATTCATTTATTTTCCTGATAATCTTTCAAAAAACATTTATCAATGAAACATACTATTAGGAGCCCAGTTGTGCCCACAGCTGTGCTTTTTGATAAAGCACACCCTAGCCTCTGGGAGAAACGGGCCTTCAGGGGCTATTCTGTCTCAGTTCCTCAGGGCATGTGAGTGACTGAAATGGTCAGCAGATCTCTCTGGTCATAGAAGTTGGCTGGGGAGTCTAGCATGCTTGCTCACGAATGACTGTGCTGCACTGCTGTCTGTGAATACATAGCCAACCCCACATATTGCATTATTTTGCAAGTTTTGTATTCCCATGCCAAGACCTACTAAGTTATTTAGAGGTGATATGTGGCCAGATAAAAATCATATGGCTCATTTTATTTTTATTCTTTATTTACCCTTTTAAAATGTTTTAAATTTCTATTTCAAAAATCATCACATGATTACTATTCCATTACCACTGGGAAATTTAATTATGACTCAGGCATTTTGTGATGGAAAGTGTCTGGTATCAATACAAGCTATGCAAACAAATGGAACATTATCAGTAGGAGTCATTTTAGATGCTGAAGAATACACAGCCTTCACTTATAGGAGCATAATTAAATCAGGGCTAGTGAAGAGCTTTATGTATGAAACAATCACTTCTAGAGCTGGATCATATTAGGAGGCTCAGTTTATTTCTTCAAAAGACATTAACAGAGATCCTGAAACATCAAGTGGCTCCTCTTTAGACTGTAAATGAAATAGAAAAACTGGTGGCAAAGATATTTGTTTAAAAGAAGCAAAGCTTCTGTTTCAAACTATAATTTTAGCCTTTTCCTTGTTTAACCTGAAAAAAGCCTTTTGGCACCAACAGCAGAAGATAAGATTTATGGAAAATTTCAATTTATGATTCATGTAGTTTTATTACTTTCTGCAATTATCACAAATTTACACCAATAATTGTCTGAAAATTTTTAGTCTTAGAGATACCAAGAGAATAGAGACTAACCAAACAAATAGGAAAATAAATATCTGAGTGCAACTTCAAAAATTCCATGATCTGAAAATTAATGCAGACCACTCTGATGATCCCTGTTTAGGTTACCTTCCTCTGTGGTATACAATGCCCAACACCCACAACATGAAAGAGGTGTGCTTTACTTTGGGCTCCATTTCAACCCATGGTCAGCTAGCTTCAGGGCAGAAACAGGATGGCAGAGAGGTATGCTGGACGCAAATTCACTCCACTTCTGGCAACTAGGAAGCAGAGAGAGTAAAGGGAGGATCCAGTAAGATAAGCCCCACCAAGTCACATTCCCCAGGACATGCTTCTTCTGACCAAGCACCACCTCCTAACAGCACATGCAGCTGTGGACTAGTCTGATGATAAGCATAGCTCCCCATAACCTAGTCACCTTGAAAAAGCCCCATCTCTGAGAACATGAGCCTTCTGTGGGAATATTCAAGTTATAAACCATAATATTCCACCTCTGAACCTTAAAAGGCTTATGTCCGTGTCATTACACAAAATGCATTTATTCCATCTCTAAGAGTTGGCAGTTTCTTAACAGTTCTACCTTTGCTGAAAAGTTCAAGTCCAAAGACCCCCACACACACACCGAGACTCAAGGCAAATTCTTAACCAGGAGCCCTTGTGAAAGTCAAAAACAATGTCAAACACTGCTGACATATGATGACATACAGTAAACCTTCTATTCCAAAGGGGAGAAATGGGGACGGAAATGAGATGAGCCAAAACAAGGCCAAACCCAGTACGGCAAACACTAATCCCCTATCTTGGTGTCCAGTACCCAGGGGCTGGCTGAGCTAAGGTATGAGCTCCAAAGGGCTTGCGTGCCCGGCCCCAGTGGCACTGCTGGTTGCAGAGCTTATGGCCTTAGGCCTTACTCTTTTAGAGGCTCTTCTCCCTGCCAGTGGTCTTCCTTCGCACATGATCCATGCTCCTGGCTTCTCCAACAGTTTGGGATCCCCACTGCCTTTACTCTCACATTTTCATACACTGCCCTCTTGAGGCACACTGCCTGGCCTCCCAAGCCTTCCTCTGAAATCAGGGTGGAGTCTTCCCTAAACTCAGAACTCTTCATTGCGTTCTTACAAAACGAACACTGCATGAATGACACCAAAGTTTGCCACTGTCTGGAGCACATGCCTACCTCCCTTTGACCATGGCCGCAGCTGCCTTCAAGTGCCTGAATGGCCTAGCATGGAGAATTGTACCCAGGGGAGTCTGGGATTTGGCGACTCCTCTTATGCAGGTGGATCCATAGTTTCTCTTTTCAAATAAAAGCTTTAGAGTTTTGCAACATGATCCTGGGAAGGGTGGGTCTTCTTGAATTCTGAGATGTCTTTTAGCTACTTTTCTATTATGAAACACTTGACTTCATTTTAGGTTAAGTTTGTCAGGAACCATACTTTCTTTTTTCTCAACTTTTCAGACGCTTGCTTTCTGGAAAAGCTGCAAACATTTTACAACATTCAGCTCTGCCATTTGCTCCTGAGTCTTCTGGTACATCTGGCTAAGCACAGGCAGCATTACCAGTACTAGAGTATCACTGTTAAGCTGCCTAAAATTTCCTCCACCAGATTTATTATTCTACCGCCCTTAACATCAGTCTCTTGCAAAGTCTCAGCATAAGGGCAGACTGAAGACAAGTTTTCTGCCAGAGGCTAACATACGGGACCCCTAGTCCTATTGCAAATGGAGCACTTGTTCCCAGATGAAACCTCCGGTGCTGGTCTTTACTGCCTGCATCTCTACCAGCATTCTGATGTTCTGAGTTGGACGCAATAAAAATGCCCACAACCCAAAGGAAAGAGGTCTATTTTGGCTCATGGTTTCGAATGTGGTTGGCTGGCTCCAAGGAAGACAAGTGTAGTGGAAGGACCTTGACAGAAGAAATTCTCCCGTGTCCTGGGAGTCAGGAAGCAGAGAAAGCGCAACAAGGAGCTGAGGAGGGAGATGGACCCTTCCACATCACAGCCTAGTGACCCACCTCTGCCAACCCAGCCCCGCCTCCCTAACACCACCTACATCTCTAAACTCACCAGTGAGTTAATCCACTGATGGCTTAGAGACTATAGAGTCTCCATGATTCGATCACCAGCCACATCCCTCCTTCTGAACCCAAGAACCTTCTGAGGAACATTCTAGAACTAAACTGTAATAGGCCTTCTGTTAATGAAGCCTCCTGATGATTCACACCAGAAGACCGCACTGGTGTATGAGATGAAGATGGAGCTGGGCACGGTGGCGCAAGCCTGTAATCCCAGCACTCAGGAGGCTGAGGCAGGAGGGTCGCTTCTGCAAATCCCAGGCCAACCTGGGCTGCAAAGTGAATTCAAGGCCAGCCTGAATGGCACAGTGAAACCCCATCTTGAAGAAACAAAACAAAACAAAAAAGTTGAAGACTGAATTTGGTTTACGTCTCAAAGTTACTTGTTCACTAACTTTTGTGGCCCTTTTGCAAATGAGGACATTTTGCTAGTTTTGAAGCAGGCATCATGTGCTGTACTTAAGTTAGAGCACAGAGATTTTTAGTTCATATTTTGAGGCTATAAAATTTTTACCCAGGATCTCTTTTCACTATCAAATTGGTGGTTTATTCCTACTTTCTTGTTAATTTTTGCTTTATCCATATAAAGGGATTTGAAAGTTACCAACATTTTTTCTATAGAAACAAAGTGAATGCATCTTCAATTTGTTGTGATTGGTGGTGTTTGTTTACTTTTTAAAAGTCAATCCAGTGTCAGTGTGACAGGCTAAGATTCCTTAGTGTAAGTGACACTAAGGAGGTGGGTAAATAGACCTCCAAGCTGAAAAACATTTTCCTGTCAAGGTCTCTTAGGACAGATTTAACCAAGCTGGTGTAAGCTTCCTAAAGAGAAATAATGTTTCAGTGGACATAAAACATGTGTTTTGCTGAAAAAAAAACTTTTTAATGAAATTGACAAGCTCAGGCCGTAGAGCTGAGTACCCAAAATTCAAATTTGCCTGAGGTCTACTCCACGTGCCAGCATTGCTGCTTGCCTTTGCGGAATTCCAATTTGGGCTGCAGAGTAAATTATGTTCCTATTGCTATAGTAGCAGATGACATGGGAGAGTGCAACCCGTCATGGATGGAGTGAGACCCAAGTATGTCCCTTCTGCAGAGGTAAAATGTGATCCTATCAAAGGAAAAAGAGTCCCTACGGGGAGAGTGGATGTGGGGGCAGGAAGCGAAGAATACTGAGGAAAGCCCTCTGGCCTTGCAGAGAGAAAGAAGTCAAAGTTAAATTTACACAACACTCTTGAAGAAGCCAGTGTCTTTACTCTCAAATGTAACAGTGGTCAAAAGAGAAAAAATAATGATGCAGAGAGTATCCAGCTGTGGTATTCCTCGTTAGCCCAAAGTAAACAATTACTGAGCACAAGTTTCTTTTCCACACACCGCCGGCTCCTGACATACATACCCTGGCGGTGAGCAGCATGTGAGTGAGGCTTGGTGCAGCCCCGGAAATACAAGCCTATGCTGCTGTTCTGGGTTCTGAGCCAGCGGCTGATTGCTGACTCCCCCATGGTACAACTCAAAATGAGGAAAAATTACTTCTTTGCTTCATAGCAACTTCCTTCCATAAAAGCTATAGAGCCTCTTCAGCAAGGATTCATTGATGTTTCATGATTTTATAGAGCTAACCTCATGTAACCATGACAATCTCAGCACCCAACTAGTCTTCACCTTTAAGTGCAGGGTTCAGTGATGGGCACAGAGGTTAGCTACAGCGTGGTTATTGCTTCATTGCTTGCATAATGGCCACTGAACTTTTCTTGTCAAATTAAATAATTTAAGGAATGTTAGGTAACATTTAACCAAACCCTCAAAGGCATTAGCCAACTCTTCTTAAATACAAGACCAGATTTTCATTCTTTCATTTTGGGTCATTCAAATAAATATTTAATGAGCATCATTTTTATGGTGAGCCCTCAGTTACAAGTTGGTAATAAGGAATAGAGAAGTAGTCAGAGTTTGTGCCCCCAAGACTCCTAACAGCTTAAATATGTGTGTGCACATGCACACGAGGGTGTAAGAATCCAGTATGAAAATGTTTAAATGATCATACCTACAAGATATTGATAAAAGCCATGGAAAGCGTGTGAAGGAAAAATAAAACAATGAAAGATCACAATGTTAAATCTGTGTCATTGCAGATATTGAACCAATACTCTCCTATAAAAGCTGTCTTGAACTGACTATTAGTGCCGTTTTAATGCAGGTGTCTGTCCTTTGCATCACTCCGTCCCTCTAGACGTGATGGATTCTCCCCTTTTTTGGGTGAGCCTCCATGTGTCTGCCACTCAGAGCTCCCTCCCCTGGTTTTCTCCATGAAACAAGGTCTGCTGCCCTCCTTTGCTACCGATAAGGATCAGTTTGAGTCAGGGTGTGATGTGTTTGCTAGGTGCATATCAGTACCTCCATTCTTTAAGCGATGACAGGAACCACTCTCACTGCCACAGAGGACAGTGGGGAGATTCTGGTAAAAGAGAAGCACAATGTCTTCTCAAAGTAGGTGGTAATTCTGGTCCCAACTGCAGTGTCCACTCCTGAACTGATTAATCACTCCGTCTGTATAATCAGAGCATCAGGCCACTGAAAAACTCAACCTCATTTGCCCTATTGTTTTGTTTGGTCACGTTTGTCAGGCATCTTTTTTTCACTTAAATCCAAGGAAATCTCATTTCTTAAGAATGCTCTGGATAGCTTTTTCCTAGAAAAATTCCATTGTGTCTTAAAACCTTAGTATTAAAAGATGAATGTTAGATTTTTTTTTAAGATTAGTTGACTCAAAATACATGTAGAATATGCAGTTATCTTTCCTAATTTACATTATAACCCGCAGTACCCACAGCACAGGCTCAGCTTTGTAATTAATGCATTGTGATGCCCTTTCCATTATTTTTCTTCTTTGAAGCAACTGCATTATTTCACTAATGCTCTCAATCCAGAAGTCATTTCTGAGAATAGCCGTTTGCTTCATTTGGCATATTAGAAATTTTTTCTTACTCTGGGTTCCTATTGCAAGACACATATAAATTCCTGGAACATAGACTTAAGAAAAGAACACCATTTCTGTGGCGATTATAACTATGATTAGTGCATTTAAAGAGTATTGAGAAAATCTAGAACATTCATAAATGCAAAATTTAGTGGTGCCTTAGAAAACAACCCTTTTTATATCTATTTCTGATGTTGGATGGGCTTCTCTTCAGGTGAGCATTTCTTACCATTAAAGATTGAGAATATCTGATAATAGAATTGTTTTTATAACATCAGTAATTTGTTGTATAGACATCTTTCTAATAATAGATGAGAGAAAAATTATTAGATATAGTAGTAAAAAGTTTAAAATACTAAAAACCAAATAAAATGTTAAAGCTGGTATCTAAATCTAAGTTCCAAAGTAAAGTTAGCATAACTAACTCTAGTTAATTAATTTTTAATGCACATATATTCTCAGAAGCAAGATATCTATTCAGGAATTCTGCTATAATTAGAAGACTTGTATGAATGAATGTTATTAGTCTAGCTTCAGATTCTGAATGTTAACTTCTGTCCAAAGCTAATGAATTTTAAGAAAGCCTGAATTTCTTATAGAAATTTAAGAACTTTGATTAGGGGTAAAAGAGAGGGCACAAACTAAAGACTCTCCTGCCTGATATGGTAGTTAGTTTCAGAAAAAGTTGTGGTGCTCAGAAGTTGTTTCTAAGGAATTTACAGCACTATTAAGAATGTCAAGAAGTCAAGGAACCTAGACAGTGTACAGATTTTAGAAAAGACAGCAACCAGTTTTGGTCAAAAGCAAAGTCAAAATAAGGACCAGAGAAATGGAAGCTCTTCTAAGTTACCTAACATGGATATTGGTAATGACCTAACATATATTCATCATGAGAAGTGTTCAGGAAAGAGTCAGTTCTTAACATTATTGAGACTTTAAGAATAACAAAGCTAAAGTTCTTGTTGTTCTGCACTTTTTGGTGTATAACTTACCTAAAGTTTTGTAATGCTTTAACCATTTTGCTAATTTTATATAATTAGAAATGTTTTTGGAAAGGTTTGATTTATAAAGATGAAAATGGAAAGCAATGCTCAATTCAAAATTAGCTTTTAATATGTCACGTGAGCTACTAATTTGGAATAGGAGGTTAAATAATAATTGGTTGATCCATAACCAACAAACTGGTTTTGTTGAGAGTAGAACTTTCACTAGCAGATGTTTCAACAAAGTATTGTGAGTCTTAAACTATGACAAAGAAAAGTTAGTTGCTCGGATTTCATGCCAGTGTGGTTTTCTATATGACTGGCTAAGCCTTAAGGTGTGTTATGTGTATCAACAAACTCCCCACAGTGGATAAAATCATTGTGTACTGCAAACATGTACCAATACAGATTTTAAATATAAGAATGGTGTTAGATGTATATTGGCTTTTCGCAAATCATCATTTTTATAAAATGATGCCAAGCCCTTGGGAAGCAACCAGTACTAGCTAAGATTGTTGAGCAGTACTGAAACACAAAAGGGCAGCTTCTTGCTAAGAACTGAATCCAAGATCTCGTCTTTGGGATACACGTACCCGATAATCGCTTCCCAGGATTGCCAGATTGTGCCACTGCCACCACCGCGGAGTGGGGTTTTCTATCCAAAGTGAGACCCTCCGAAGTTCGCATTGCTTTTTATTGATCCACCGTGGTAAGAGTCCAGGCTACAAAGCGCGAATCTGACTGAAAAGGACCAGTGTTTTCTCTGTGTAGTACATTATTAAAACGGAAGTGGGAAATTCGGCGGCACTAACACTGCTTGTACCACTGCAGGGCTCACTCGGGGCTGCGAGCAAGCAAGAGCACACGGCCGGGGAGCCCACTCCTACCCAGGAGCCCCCTTGCTTCTCCAGCCTGGCACCAGCTGCTCACGGGATGGAGGTGACCAGCAGTGGGTGGAGCGACCAGGGCTGAGGAGCGAAGGATGGACGCTGCCTCCTTGGAACCGAGTTGCCCCTCTGCAGGGTCAGTGCACTCTTGTTAGATGCAAGAGAAATGCAGAGTGCATGCTCAGTCTCTGCCTCTCCAGGCACCTGAAGAGGCAGAGAAGGCTAAAATACAGAAGCAGGAAACCGGGGACCAGCCATGGAGAAAGAATCACACTCTGCTCCCTGGGCTGCGCGGTGCACGTTACAGGAGACACACCGCTGACCAGGGCAGGAGAATGTGGCACCTCGGTGCAGTCGGGCTGTTTGCATTCACCTGCAGCCAGGTATCGTGATTCGGACCTGAGACTGTATCTTGCAGCAGATTAATCAAAAGGCTTTTTATTACTTAATAATGAGTAGAGAAATTGCGGGACTTTGTAGCACTGTTACTGTTTTCATCTAGGTGCTGAGGATAGACTGGCTCCTGCAATCACCCTCAGACACACAGCAGATGGTGGGTCACTTTCAAATCCCATCCCAGGATTTATGGGCTCCAGGACACTAGTGACACAAACTTAGAGAAACAAACATTGGAAGAAAACCATAGCTCTGTCTTCAGGGAAATACCTTCCTCAATCCTTGTCTTCTTGGGGACATCAGGAAGCATCAGGAAGCATTAGTCTTTGCAAAAAATAATTTTTAAAAATATTCTGTGCTGAACTTCAGGAGTGTAGGACTTCCTTTGTCCTCTTTGATAGTCACTATTCCTGGCAGCCAGTTCTTTTATGTGCAAGCAGAAATGATATTGTTTCTTAAGGGGAAAATTCCTAATGTCTTCCCCAAGCAAGAAGCATTTTTATCCAACAACTAGTCAAGAATCCATTTTGTGACAGGACATGTGCCATGACCCAGGGTTCCAGTAGAAAACAAAAATGTGGCACCTTGCCTTGAATCCGCCCTCCTGGGATTCAGTGTTTTTGTATAAAAAGAAAGAAAACAAATTGGCACATGGACAAACTAATGTCACGTAATGATAAGTGTAAAGATCAAACTACTCAGTGATGTGATCAAAACAAACAAATCCAAGTGATAGTGGAAACCTCCTTGCAGAACTTGGGTGTGGTGGCGTCTGAGAGAGGCAACATGGGTCAGTTAGCAGGAGAGGTGAGGAAAAGTCCACGCTAAGGTACCACCCAGAGCACCAGGGCTCAAAGTGCAGGGGAGACCCACCAACCGGAAAAACAAAAGAAATGTAGAAATCTGAAACTCTGGGAGGAAGCAGGAAAAGCAAAAGCATTGCGTCTGGTAATGATAGTGATTGTGGGTTTTGTGTTACATGAAGGAAGACTCATTGTCCCACTGTCAGGCTCGGCCATGAAGGCAGAAATAGTTGGGGCTCTGCCGCCAAAGTAAACAGGGCATCAGGCATCAGACTCCATCAGACTCTGGCAAAGTAATGCCAAGCAGCCCCAGGCCTTCAGCCTCACAATGTTCTATTTAATGAGGGAGAAATTCTACTTAAAAATGCAATTCACGTCTGTGCTTTTGTGTATTTTACCCTTAGTGAAAGTAGATAGGGGAATTCAATTGTTTATTAAAAGTGAGTTGAAGTTTGTACATGCTGATCTTAGAAAAAATTTTGTTATGTTTAAAGTCTAAATTTGAGATAACCTGGTTGTTAACAATCACCAAAATATCTGAATTCAAGTGGAAGCTAAATTCCACCTGGAAATGTCACTTACACAAGCTGAGACTAACATCACTGATTTTTTTACACCTGCATGAGTGGAAGGAGATTGTACATAGCATCTAGTAAAAGACAGCGCTGCCATACAGGGAGGGCCTGAAAATAAGCCAAAGTCTTTTCACAGAAAGCACAATGAGTACAGAGACAGACAACTGCAGCTGCTTGATCATTGCTTCCCCGTAAGCAGGAGTCACTTGTGTTCCCTTCCCTTGCAGGTAGAAGTGGGGAGTCAAACCCGTCTGGGAGTGGGATGAGGCAAGGTGTTTCAGAGGTGACCCAAGGGCAAGTGGTCAGGAATGGACATGCAAGAAGCAAAGAGCAGAAACCACTAACGGATACCCGCCACCCTAGGCACCTGGGCACCCTAGACCACCGCGCGCAGGGTGCGCAGAATTACCTTACTGGGGTGAGCGGGCCAGAGTGCTTACCTACAGTCTTCTCACTGTCCTCTGGGTTGGGGAGCTTCCCAGGGCCGTCCTCTGCCTCCCCTGGTACTTGCAACCCATGCTGTGCCCCACAGGGGGCGATCTGGTGGCCAAAGGAAACTCAGGGGGAAGAGAGAGGAGTCCAGGAGTGGTGAGTTCTAAGAGAGAACAGCAGCGTCCCCTATATTAGTATGAAATAAACGACAGCAAATATTGTGGAAATCGTGATCTTCTGTATCAACTGACATCAAGTTGACAACTAGTCCAGGTCTGCCTCTCCATAATGTATAGCTATATTGAGACATCACTTCGTACTTATAAACATACTTGATTATTTTCATCAAAATAAAATAAGACTTGGAAATTCATATACAAAAAAGCTTTTTCACATACACTTTTGGGCTTAATGATCATCATTATATGTGAATATCGTTCTTACTTGAATATAAATATTTGGATATCACTGACATGAATTTCAAATGCATTTGTATATCATAATGATCTGATTTCCTGTTGTAGAACATATCCTTGGTATGAAAGGAAAAGACAAGTCAAGAAAAAAGTCCACCACAAAGTCAACTTAGAATTTTCTAGGGTGAGTCACCCTCGTCCAAGGGACCATGCCTACTATGTGACATGAGAAGCTGCTGGGACATCATGTGTGATAGATTTCATCATCAGTATGAAGTGAAAACATAAGGAGATGAGCAGAGAGATCTTTGCAGTCTTGTCCAGCTCTAAAACTCGATGATGTGTGACTTGCAATTTAAATGGTAAGTTTAAGGATAAATAAATATAAATATTAGCTTTCCTTGAGATCTAGAATGAAGGATCCCACAGCACAACTGGGCTCCTTGTCCTCACGCCTGAGCTGGTGCATTAGCAGGGCTCCCCAGTGGCAGGAAGCAATCTGGATCTTCAGCAGCTCCCAGCGGGCAGCTCAGAGTGCATGTGTGTTGAAAGATAAATATGTTTAATGAGGAAAAAGTTACTAGATTGGAAAAGTAGCCCCTTTTGAGCAGCATATTGCACCCACAAGCAATTACAAGGCACATGGGAGACTGCCTCTACCATGTGCCTCGGTATGACGTTCTGTAACAGGCGCCCACTCCTAAAAAGCAGTTAAAAGAGAAAATTATGCACAGCCCATGTGGAGCATGGCACAGGCTGACATCTGAGCACTGAGCTGGGAACTGACCCGTCACTGGGGTTACTCAAATGTTTGGAAGAAAATTGTAATGACTTTGCTTACTTTATTTTTTAATAGTGCCTTAGTAATTTGTGCTTTTGTTTCAGCAGAAGAAACACTACAAATTAATTAAGGAAATGACTCCCTTTAAGTTCCCTCAGTTATTTTGGTTTAAAGCAATGGCTCATTAAGTACAGTTCATGTACCAGCTGTTTAATTTTACCTAATTAATTCTCTTATTTATATTACTTTACACAGTCTTACCAAATTTGTGGTTTTAGTGAAGTTTGTGTTATCATAAATTTGTGTACTGAATAAAGTATGATTTCCTTGATATTAGTGCTTAATGTCAGGAATATACTTTTAAAAATGCAAGGCTTTGTTGCTTATGTACTTCAAAGTCTCCTATCACGCTTCCCTAAAGGGGAAGAGAAATATATTTCCACCGTTGTGCATACATTTTCCAGTCCCTGGAGAGATCTCTGAGGAGTATTAGAGAACACGAATATAAGTGTGAAGACGAAAGTAAGGATGGATGGAGGATTAAGCAAACGCGCCTTCTGTGTCAATGCCGGTGCCCTACAGAAGGAAATTCCACACATGAAAGAACATTTGAAGACTTGTAGCAGCCTGTTAAAAGTTTAACATTTAATAAGCTCTGTCATTTTATATTTTTTAAAGTTAAATCGAAGGAACAGGCTTTTCCATTCTGGTAAGTTTTTTAGACGCTCAACTTTGAACTGCAATTCCAAGTAGCACATATCTTAGAAGGTAATTCTGCATAAATATTACATTTAATTTAAAGACGTTGACTTGGCTTCATGTCTGGTTACATGCTTGTTTTAAAGCCATTTATTGCAGTCTTAGTTTGGAATGGATTTGTTCCATCTCGCTGCTATTACATATAAATCTTTAAGTCTTGACTACTTAGTATGATGTGCATTTAATTCCCTTAATAATAGAGAACAAAGTTATGAAAATTTGACAGATTGCACCTGTCCATAATGTTTCTATTAAATTTGGAAACTCCCAACTTTTAGAAGAAGGAACAGGTCAAGAAAAAGAAAAATGCACTCTGCCTCTCCCAAGCCATATTTCCTATTTTGGTTGCATGTTTCCTACTGCTTGCAGGGCCCTAAGTGCTGCTGGCACCACAAGGGAAGGCAGGGCTTGTAATAATAACTAGAGCAGCTGCCTATGTCCACCGTGACCCTGAGACGGTAACCCAGCACTTTTTAGTATTGAAGCATGAAAGAAAACCTGTCCATAGTGAGAAAGAAAGTGCAGAAGTGGTAGAACCTCCCAGCAGTGGGTGGGAAAAGGCCAACAAGGTAGTGAAATCCTTAGTTTTCACTCATTCAACAAACTTTGTGGACCTCCTGCAGGGAACTAAGAATGAAGCTGAATCCCAGGCCAGAAGAAAAGGTGAATAACAAATACCCTCCCCTTCCACTGAAGAGACGGAGGTGGGGCCTTCAAGGTGCAGAACACCTTCACGGAGAAGCACTTCTATGCTCCTCAAGTGGCTGGTGGCCCGGCAGAGCCAGACATGCACAAGCACAACTGGGAGACTCAACTGGGAAATAAGATACAGATACAACTTTCAAGCAACTATCTGTCGCCACAGCACGGAATGGGAGGGAGGCACTGGGAGAGGCCTGGGTCACATGAACGAAGTCCCGCAGGCCGCCTGTGCACTGGGCTGTTTCCATCCGCTGCTGAGGGGTGCAGTCATCCAGGCAACTGTGTCAGCCCCACCTGCCTCTCCAGGCTGCGGGTCACCAGAGCATGTCTGTCACGTGTGACTTGAACTGAGGTGTCTCTTGAGGTATAGCCAAGGAAGGAAAGGAAGGTATAGTTAAACCAATAAGTATTAATACTAAATAATGAAGAAACTAGTCCATGGTATTTAGTTACTATTTGGTAAAGGATTGGTGACGGCACTTACTGCATTTCCATTCCTTCAGACATCATTTCATTTACTTTGTATTAAAACTTTCACTTTAGGTCGATCCGATTTTATGAAGAATCAGCTATCTTTGGGGCAATATGGCAATTGATGTTTTAAGCATCAACCTTTCAGTGTTTCACATTCACATCATTAAAAATATGAGCTTACTTTTCTACCATGCAGGATATTCTTCAAGAGCTGAAAATGAATGTTTTTTTTTCTTCATAAACTAAGAAATCAGTATACTGAGTTTAATTTCATTGGCTGGAAACCATTGATTGAAATGCTTTGTTACTAACCAGCTAGCTTTCGAAGATGGCTATTGTTCATCGTAGTTCTACATAAAGGAAAATATATTCAAGTTTTTCTTTATAATAATGTCAGTTCCTTAGATTTCAGATGTGTTCTTCCATGTATGAGGTAGCAATGCAGGGTAAAGGCCACAAGCAAGAGTTATTTCCATGTCCACTGAAGAAGCCATTTAAATAAAGATCAATATGAATTCAAGAAGTAATTACCCTTCTCAGCATCCTGGTGGTCGGAAGAAGACATCAGAAAAATGATATCTTTGAAAACTAAAATGGGCAAGGCCTCAAAAAATAGGACTAGAAAAACAAAAAAGAAGGTGGCCCACAATAAGCACTAGTCATAATCAGATAGCTCACATTAGGAGACAATCATGCACCTTATAAAGTTTGTATTAGAATTATTACCCCCAACACACACATACCCCTTTTATGGACAGGAATTTGGTGCCTAAAGAGATAAATTATGAGCCCTGTGTCAGACACTGTATTTCATAGACAGCACAAAAGAGAAGACACTTCACATACATTATAAAAAGACATCGAATTTAGATTCACTTTAGGGGTATTATTGAAACCTATCCAGTTTTTTACTGTACCCATTGTTTAACAGCATGTCAACTAAAAAATATTGAATTGATACACAGTATTTTATTAGTCAACTTCGTTGCTGCTACAAAACATTTGACATCCACACTTTGGGGAAAGAGGGTGATTTTGCCTCAGTTTCCGATAGTTCCGTCCATGGTTAGGTGACTCTAGTGTGGAAACAAAGGGTAGAAGGGCACTTAGGAGCAGAGCTGTCCAGGTCTTGGTGACCAGGAAGCTGAGCAGGGGCAACACCAGAGAGAGAAGCAAGCTACGCTAAATACCTGTGGTGCATGTACAAATACATTTTTACAATTATCGCAGTAAAAGACACTTTGCCATTCACTAGTCTCACAACGTCCCTCTTGCTTCAGACGCACTACCCCGTCATTCTTGTGCTTTCTGAAGCAGTTTGGGAAATCTTTCTTCTGAGTGCCTTAGTGGTGCCATTGTGGCTGCCTCCACGCTCTGCATCAATTCAAACCATTCACTCTTCATGGCCATGTTTATTCCGGGGAAGGGCCAGAAGTCTCACGGTGCCAGATCATGTGAGTAAGGCGGACAATGACACACCACGATGCTGCAGTTGACAAGAACTGATGTAAGTATTTTGAACTTATGTGGGACATCGAGACAGCCATAACAATTCAACTGAAGACATTCACGAAAGAGGATGTCCAGAACCTGCTCAGAAAGTGGAGAGAGCAGTGGGAAAGTGTTCAAAGTGCGGGGCGTGCTCTGAGGTGAGTTAACGGCAGTGCGTTCTGTCCTAATATATAAATACTCACTGTCATTTTACCACACGCTGTGCAGCCTCCACCATCACACACCCCAGTCACCTACCTCTGACTGGGCCCAGCTCCTGGCAGAACACCCTGCCACAAACTTGCTGAAGGTTCCACCCTGTGGCAAGGACAGCACCCCTGAGGTCCAGTTGCCTCTCTAAGAATCTCGTGATCCTGTCCAGCTGGCAATTCCGCTTAACCATGAACTGTAAGGAATATTAACAGTCGTATTGGGATGTGCTCCTTCTCAGTTATGTAATGCTCAAGGAGTTGACTTTCTTTTTTTTTTTTTTTTGACTTTCTAAATAAAGTGTTTCTCTATTTTTTAACATGTCCTCTTTTTAATGTATGACACAGAGGTGACAAAATTAAATACTTCCTACAGAAATTTACATTTAAATTTTAAAAAAAGAAAAGTACATGAACATTTAGGAATCATACATGGCTTTAGGTTTTCTGTATATCCCAGAGGAAGACCCATGAAACCAAGTAAATCTTGACATTGGGTCAACTATTTCATAAAGAGGACAGTAAGTGTTTCCATACCTTTGATCCAATGCTCACTGTTTTTTGAGTGAACTGATTTTTTAAAATAATGTTTTAGAAAAAACATTGGGAGAATATTTTGTGGTTGAGATATGATCAGAACAGTTTTTGTTTAGCCTTCTTGATGTTCTTTAGAATTGTTTTTGTTTGCCAAATGAAAAGGAAATGTAGTCAAAAGTGGAAGATACCTTAATACTGGTTTTGTGGATAAAAAACAAAACTTTACTCTTGCCAAATATCTTAACATTTAAAAACTTTGGCTTTACTACTAAAATGAAATCAAATGGAACACATGGAATATTATGGGGTTTTCAATGCTTGGGATTTAATTCCTATTCTGAAACCTCTGGTTAGTGTGATTATTTGACATATTTGTTACAGCCCTTCTCCTCCATGGTTTCATATTATTTATACAGTAGAGTAATAAAACTAACAAAATATGTTGGATTTTAAGAATGTTTCCATAGCACATTTGAAAAACACAAAGTGAAGTCTGATTCAAACAAATGTCAATATGTAAAAAGCTTTTTAACAAAACCTCCCCATCCACCAGGGACATTCTTATCAAAAATATATGAGTCAAAGCTAGTCCAATTAGTTGATGGAGCGAGCATAAGAATTAGTGTAGGAAAACATTCCTTTACAATCACAAATAGCTCCTCAGAGAGATGACACACAGACATCGGACTCTCGTCAAATTCTGTTCAGGCATTCTCAGATGCAGAAGGCAAAGACACTAAACAAAATGAGTGGAAACAGAAATTTGCTATGTAGGGAGCAGCAGTCCTCAGTGTTGAGTAGAAAGTGCAGAAAAAATGAATGTTCTAGGGAGTCAGACCCAGACATGGCACTAGCACTGATGTGCTCCTAAAACTTACACAGGCCTGTTGGCAAGTGACACACCAGGAGTGGCATATGTATGCACTGCAACCCTCATGCCTAAGAGGTTGTGGAAATCTGACATATGTAGATATCAAGATTGCCCATGGCTATTATCTTGAGTTTTTGCTTTAAATTTTGGTAAGAATTTCTTTCATCTCTTCAATAATTCCACAATCATTTACATTTGTCTGGTGTTGCACATGGCTTAGAAAGTTAAAAAGAGCAACAAAAAATAGAAGAAAGAAAAAATGATTATTAATTTTATGGTGGCTATAGCAGAAACTAACATATTCTTTTCTCTCTCTTTCTAGGTTTAAAATAGCAATACCACTAGCCTCTGGGGAAAGGGCACATAGCACACAATTCCATGAGAATTCATAGAAGAGGTGTTCCTTGTTCACAAGTTTTATAGTGTCTTCACATCTGCTGTGGATTTCTGTTTAGAAATTCCTAATTTTCTGAAGCCAAGATGTTCAAAGGAAAATGCCATGAGACTAAATGAAAGAATTCCTTCCATCTTGGAAATGATACTTTGGGAACACTTAAAGAAGAGTGAAGTGAAGGCTAGAATTCAGATAATATCTCATAAGTTAGGACTTCTCTACAAAAAGCATAACAGTGTAAGGGAAAATTTGCATCTCAGTGTGAGTAAGCCTTCCCAGCCTGCTCTGCCTAACTGTCCTGGTTACTTTTCTCTCATTGCTGAGACAAAATACCCAATTCCCAAAATGAAGGAAAGAAAGGCTTATTTAGCTTACAGTTTGTGGAGGCTTCAGTCCATACTTGGCTGGCTCAGGGGCAGAGTGGCACATGGCAGAGGGCAAAGGTCCATGACAGCAGAGCACAGCAAAAACAAGAGTAAAAGGGAGGAATGGCAGGCAAGCAGCCTCTTTCCTTCCCTTATGTTGTAAACAGGCTACCCCCACTCAAGGGGCATGTAGCACTCACATAATCTCTTTGCCCTCCTCTTCCACAGGCTCTGGATGTATACAAAGTAAGCACCCTGGCTTCCTGATGAGTCACTCACTGAAACCTCTGGACTCCCCAACCTCAAACATAACAATCCACCCCTTGTCAACTTGGCAACCAGACACATTTCTTTAAACCAGTTTCTAGATTCAAAGACATTATATTACATTAGAACCATAACATTTCCCCCACTAAAGACTCATGTACATCCCCTTATGCAAAAGGCATTTAGTAAGTCTGTAAGAGTTGCCAAAGTCCTAACAGTTTCAACAGTGCTAAAAAGTCCAAGGCCCAAGTCTCCTCACAGATCTAAGACAAACTCTTCAGTAACAAGTCCCCATTCAAATGAAAAGTTAAACAGTTCCAACATTCAATGACACAAAATAAACATTACCATTCAAAAAGGAACCAACAGTGGAATATAGAGCATTGGGACCAAAGCAAGTCCAAAATCCAGCAGGACTAACATTGTGTCCTGTAATTCCACATCCAGCATCTGAAGCAACTTGTGGCACATTGTGGCACTCCAAAGGACTTGTGTGAGTCCAGCTCTATGGCACTTCTGGTGGTTACAGCCTCCACAGCTTCTCTCTTAGGCCTGCTTTGCTCCCTCCTTGCAGATTTCCTCCGATGATCCACAGTCCTGGCTTTTCTAAACTTCTGAGGTCTCCAGTGCAACTTTTGCTTCACATTCACAGCTTCACATATTGCCCTCTCAGGGGCAAATTCTCTATACCACCTCCATTCTCAACCCTGGTGCAACCACCGCTGCCATAGTGGAACATGGCACTCTGTGGCTTCCTTCTCAAGGCAAGGTCTCTCACCTTTACAGTTTTGAGACTGTAAAGGGTGGGGACTTGCTTCTTGTGATTCCTTCATGCTATCTTTTCCATTCTCTTGTTCTTTCTTAGCAATAGATATCTCCTCAGGCTTATCTTTCAGTCCAGAGCTTTACTGAAGCTTCCATTCTGGCCAGACTCACAACAATTTAAATCGTCCTGCTGGGTTCTTTGCTCTTGATTCTCAATATAAATCTGGCTAAAAGCCCCAAACAATAGCCATGCCACTTTCCCAACATGCAACTGCCTTGAAATTTCTTTTGCCAAATTAATCAGTTTTCTGCCCCCATTAAACCCAGTGTTAGGCAAAGTCTCTGGACACAAGCAAACTGCAGACAAACTTTCTGCCAAACTATAGGACATATCTTCTGGAGTCCAGCATCCAATCCAGTCCTTCCCAGCAGAATTCTCCCAAACCTGGTCTTTACTGGCAGGATCTCTATCACCCTTCTGGTCTTCTGAGTTCTGATCAGAATCTCCCAGACAGAAGAGCCAAAGGTGTTCTAGTGCATCTCTTTCAGGAGACATCTCTGAACCTTTTCAAACTCTGCCCACAAGCCGTTTCCAAAGGCTCTTGAACCACATAGTCAGGTATAGTCATAGCAACAACCCCACTCCACTGGTACCAAATTCTGTCTTGGTTACTTTTTTCTCGTTGCTGAGACAAAATACTCAATGCCCAAAATGAAGGAAGGAAAGGTTTATTTAGCTTACAGTTTGTGGAGATTTCAGTGCATACTTGGCTGGTTCTGAGGCAGAGTGGCACAGGGCAGAGGGCAAACATTCATGGCTGTAGAACTCAGCAAAAACAAGAGCAAAAGTGAGGAATAGTGGCAAGTAGCCTCTTTCCTTCACTTACATTGTAAACCACCTACCCCTCACCCAGGAAGTGGTGTAGCACTCACATAATCTCCATGCCCTCCTCTTCCACAGGCTCAGGATGTATACACAGTAAGCACCCTGGCTTCCTGCTGAGTCTTTCAGCCAAACCTCTAGACTCCCCAAGTTGACACAGCGTATCAACCGTAACACTAACCTTTCCTATTTCCCCTACAGGGATGACTGTATTTTCTTTTCTGTCTTCCATGTTCCTTTACCTCACTTCAATTTATCCTCTGCGCGGCTGAATTCAGATTCACATGCTCTTTCCCAAGTTCCCGTGTAAAGGCTTGTCTCTGGGAAAAGCACTTGAGTACATTCTGATTTGGTGTCCTTTGCCCTAAGAACTCCTTTCCGCTGTCTGACAAGTAGGAAAACAGACAAAGGTTGGCCCTGAAAGACATATGTATGCATTTTTCTGGGAGAAAGACAAAATAAAGGGTTACAAATGAGTTTCTGTTGACTTTGATACACATATGGTTTGAGGTAGGTGTCTCTGACTTAAGCTCGTGATTCGCCTCCTGTCCTGACCTCTCATGAATCGAAGGCTGGACCACATCACCTATGGAGAATCGCAGAACACATATCATCCTCGTGCTTGGCCACATGGAATGTTCCAACATTCTTCTCCATGCAGGATGCCGAAGGCCACTCTCCACGGTCGGCTCAGCTGTGACTGGCTCTCCTACATCTTTGCTACTCTAGTGTTTCATTGCTTAGCTCATTATTCTAAGTCTGATTTCCATTTTTATATTAATGTTACCACTTTTTTCTCCAAAGTGTGTTTCAGAGCATACTAATATTATCTGTGGTCTTGATAGGAGATTTGTGAGAGGAGGGTAAGAGGAAACTCTGGATCTTGGTGTCTAAAGTGATTTTGGGGAAATAAAAACTTTACACAAAAATTAGCCTTTGTAATACTCTACTTAAATACTCATGCTCTATCTGTAAATGGGTTATCATATTGAACCATACTGAGCATCAACCGTAACCTCTGTGATGAACCGCAGGCAGTGTCCTAGTTTAGGTCTGCAATCGCCCCAAAGCCTTCTTCGGTTAGAGGACTCGATGCTGGGCCATGGCCAATGCAATGGTGCTGGGAACTGGCTAGAGGAGGTGGATCATCGTGAGCATGACCGGGAAGATTGTCTCTCCCTCCTGGATCTTTTCTCAGGGTGCTTTGTGGTCCCTGTGACATGAGCAGTGGCCTCCTGCCCAGGTCTGTCCTGTCTGGAGTCCACTGACCATGGACTGAAATGTGAGCAGAATAAACCCCTCATCCTTTGGGTTGTGGTGTCAGGTGTTTTCTTCCAGCAACACAGAAAGTGACTAGGAAAGGCATTATTCTTCAACTAAGTCAATGTGTGTCATCTCTTAGATGGTAATTTCCTCTTCAGTGTTCAGTGAGGTCTAGCGACTTCAGTGTTATACAAAATTGCACACCCGTTTTCTCTAGCTAGTGATGGAAGAAGCCCTAGGGTATATTCAGAAGGTCTGTTGTTCAGTTTTGAGGTCAGACATCTACTAGACTCGTGGTCTTGACTCCGTCACTGCATCTGTGGCCATTAGCAACTGCCTACAACTCTATCTCTTCCACAGGATGGAAATAACCTAAGGTTTATTAGCATCTAATGTGAGGGAATATTCTGAAAATAAGCTTTCAATACACAACAGCCGCTATTTTAACATAGTACAGAATAGAATTTCACAGAGTATAAAAATGGTTCAACATAATTTTTTTTTCTAGAGATAGAAAATTGGGAACCTACCTAGGGTTTGGAAAATTATTAGAATTCGAAGATTTCCTTATTCTAAACAGAGTTTCTGGCACTTAGTATGTATTCAATAGATTTTCATGGATGGAAATTAGGACAAACCCTAACACTCTACTAGAGAGTACCAGAAAAGGCAGGGAACAAACAAGGCTCCCCTCCACTCCTGCCCCCGCAAGCTAACGACATAGCTGGATGTATAGAGGAGAGTGTTAGAAAAGATATTTTGGTAAATTACTGAATGAATGAATAAATGAATTAAGAGAACTATAGTTTAAAATATATATGATATTTTATTATGCTTATTTGAATCAAAGACTTTTTAAAAAAGGCTTGCAGGGCTGGGCATGGTGGTGCATGCCTATAATCCCAGCACTCAGGAGGCTGAGGCACGAGTATCATTGTGAGTTTCAGATCAGCCTGGGCTATAATGTGAGCTCAAGGCCAACTTGAACTGCATACCGAGGCCCTAAATCAAAAAGAACCCCTCCAAAAAATGGTTTACATATGTTCAGAATTTAATATGTGTTAACACAAAATAAAATCTTAGAAAGATACAACCTTTAAAAATAAGCCACAATCTGAAGTGGGAAGTCAGTCTCATTTTTTCCAGACAAAGAATTTTTCTATGCTCTATATGTGTAATTTAACCAAAATTAATATCTCATTTTTAATAATAAAGTATTTAAGGTTCCATCAGCAATCATTTAACCTGGAGTTTTAACTGGGAAAGAGTTAATGTTTTAGTTAATATCACACGAATGCATGTAATTAACTTAGAAATTCTATGGTATTCTGACAATGGTTCTCCAAATCATAAACAGAAGTTACTATTCTTTATGATGTGTTTCTTTCATGTAGCTTTTCATTTTCAGAAGTCTTAATCATAGCTGGCTTTGAGTACATATCTAAGTGTGTCCACTGAGGAGGTTGAGGTATGATTGTTGAGAAGGTGTAGGTGCAGGACAGTGGCAGGACTCAGGTGAGTGAGGTGTTGGTGCCACCAGGTGATCCTCACAGCACTGGCTCCTACTCAGGCTGGGGACTAGGACGCTTGTCCAAGTGCAGATTCCTGAGCAGATGAAGCCATGAGCAGGGCACAGTGCAGAGGGGACAGTGCTGAGAGAAACAACACAGTACCATAGCTCGGGTGCTGATGTAACCTCCGCACCTTATTTTAGGCAAAACAAAGTATTCCTGGGTTTGCACATGCTAGCACAGATCTCTATGGAAAGCCTGAGTTCTCTGGATTTGGGCTTCCCCACCATGGCAGAGAAATGACATTGGAAATACTCTCCCCACTTCTGCTGGGCAGGAGAAGACATAGCCATTCCAGGGCCCAAAAGGGAAACAAAGGTGTCTGGCCATCAGGGAGGCACTTGTGTTCGATGAACTTTGAAAAGGAGGTAAACACACCTGGCATCGTTGGCTTTCTTGACCAGGGCTGCTCTCGTCTGTTCCCAGCTCAATGGCTCAAAGGTTCTGTGAGGACAAGGCAGGCCAGGCTGTGGGAGCCACGACTCAGCCTCTGTGGTCCATGGGAACCCACTTGAGCTGGAACAGGAACCATGACCACACTAATGTGTTATCAGCTGCAGCGATCATGCTTGGGTTATGACTGAAGCAATCAGACTCTTGCCAGAGCCCATGGACACCAAAGCAAAGGCCTGGCCCACCCTTGGCTGACCTGCAGGCTCATGTATGTCCAGAGGAGACATGGAGACATTGACAGAGAAACCAGGCAGACAGGGGAACCTGGACCCGCTCTCCTGTCCACCCAGCCCTTGCAGTGGTGTAAAGAAGCCTGATCACCTCCAGATGCTTGAGCACCATGTTTTCCTAATTTTTGGCTGAAAAATAAGCCAGGCAAACAGAGGGAAAAATTCTGGACAGCCAGACTTAAAAACAAGAATAAACAAACCAAACAATAACAGTGGCCACATATCATAGGGGAAACAAACTTAGTCAAACTGTTACTGAGTAAAGAAACCAAGAAACTAATATATAAAAAAGCAAACATAACAAGCTTTGGTGGGAAAAAAAATCTAAATTTAGAGTTGGTATAATGTAGTATTTAAAATGTCCACATTTTAGTCTTGCAAAGAAATAAGAATATGTCATCCATACTTTGGGGAAAACAAGCCAAGAGTAAAGACCAAATGAGTGACCTAGACATGGGACTGAGGGGAGAAAGTTCAAAGCAGGAATCCTAAATATTTTCAAGGAAGTAGAGGCAACCAGGGTTAAAGAAACAAAAGAAGGCATGACAATAACAAATCAACAAATTTCCTTAATATTTTAATAATGAAAATTTGAAAGTTGAAATGCCCTGTAATTAAAATAATCATTGAACATTATATTTGGATAAAAACTAGTGAACTTGAACAGTTATAATGATTTCACATGAAGTCTAAAATGAGAAAAACCTGATATAAAATAAATAGATCCCAGACATCTATTGAAAATTCAAAGAACCTAAAAATGCCAAAAAGTTTTGTAAAAGAACAAAGATCCAGACCTGATTCAAAACTGATTCGGACCTATTTTCAAAACTTACTATATAACCAATAACCAAAACACTGTCCTACCAGGGAATAAGGAAAAGAATAAAGTTCATAAATAAACCCTTATATTTTTATGAGCAAATGACTTTGGCAGTTTCTAAGATAACTCAGTAAGGAAATAGTAATCTGCACAACAATTTGTTGAATTGCACATTGTCATTCAAAACAAAATTTAAATACCTCAAAAAAAATTACCAAAATGACCATAGACGCTAACTCAAGAGCTAAAATAATAAAACTCTTAGAAGAATCAGATTAAAATTTTGAAACTTGGGTGCAAACAAAGAGTCTCAGATGAGAGCAAAGACAGCCAGCCCTGGTGGCTTTTTCCTGTAATTCCAGTATTCCGGGAGGCTGAGTCAGCAGCATAAGTGTGCCCCGCCTGAGCAACTTAATTTGGGAAAACACTGCCTCAAAATAAATAATTAGAGAAGTATGGGGGTAGCTCAGCACAAAAGCTTTTGGATTTTTGGGTAGTGGCATGGTGACTGCTTTCAGCCACCTCTACAGTGAGAATCAAGAGCAAATGGCAGAACAAATGATTTGACAAAAAAGGCAGAGATATGAATATTAAAGTTCATAATCAATAGATTGGATTTTATCAATATCCAAATCTTGTGCACTGCTGCCAGTGCCTGGGCAGAGAAGCTGAGGTCAGCATCAAATTTGAAATATTTAAACTATTTCCACAATGTAGACAATTAAGTGCATTGTTGTGGGTGACAGTGCTGTTGGTGAAGCATGTCTTCCGATATCCTATAGAACAAACAAATTTCTATCTGAATATGTACCAACTGTTTTTGACAGCTACACAGTCACAGTTATGAATAGTAGAAAGCCCTGTATTTTTGGGCTTTGTGACACTGCAGAGCATGAGGATTATGACAGGTTGTAACCACTGAGATATCCACAAACAAATGTATTTGGTCTGTTTTTCAGTGGTCTCTCCATCATTTGAAA
Organism: Dinomys branickii; assembly: GCA_004027595.1. Taxonomy (NCBI): domain Eukaryota; kingdom Metazoa; phylum Chordata; class Mammalia; order Rodentia; family Dinomyidae; genus Dinomys; species Dinomys branickii. The sequence continues at coordinate 219,876 of PVLD010000166.1, read as the reverse complement.
ATATGAAAGAAAAGTGGGTGCCTGAGATAACTTATCACTGTCCAAAGACTCCTGTCTTGCTTGTTGGGGCCCAAATTGATCTCAGAGGTGACCCCTCTGCTATTGAGAAACTTGCCAAGAGGAGATGGAAACCTATCTCTCCAGAGACTGCCAAAAACAACAATGGAAAGAAACCACTAGGCAGAGCAAGCAATTAAACAGAGGGGAAAAGCAGGGACAAACAGCAGAAAAATAACATGACAAAGATAAGCCAATACATATCACTTATAACCATCAGTGTAAATGGCCTCAACTTAACAATCAAAGGAAAACAGACTGGCGGAATGGATCAAGAAACAAGATCCAACAGTATGCTGTATATAAGAAACACATTTAACTCAAAAAGTAATTCATAGACTTAAAGTCAAAGGACTGAAAGTCAATCCTCCATGCAACAAGAACCAGAGAAAAGCAGGGGTAACCATTCTGTTTGCAGCCAATGTGAACTTCAAACCAAAACTGATCAAAAGAGACAAAGAAGGTCATTCTATACTTGTTAGGGGAAAATATCAAGAGAAAGAGATAAGAATCGTAAATATGTATCCACCAAATATGGGAGCACTGAACTATATAAGATAATTACTAATAGGCATGAAAAATCAAATAGGCAATAACACAATCATAACAGGAGACCTTAACACCCCATTGTCAGAAAGAAATAGATCAACTAGACAAAAAAATCAGCAAAGAAATATCAGAACGGAACCAAACCTGCAAACAACTGGATTTAGTAGATGTTTACAGAGTGTTCCACCCAACATCATCAGAATATATATTCTTCTCAGCACAGAACATGCTCAGAAAATTCAAAGAAATTGAAATCATACCATGCACATTAGCTGACCACTGTGCAATGAAATTGGAAATTAATGGCAAAAGAAACCACAAAAAATTAAGTAACACCCTCCTAAACAAACAATGAATCACAGGTGAAATTAAATTAGAAGTTAAACAATATCTACAACTAAGTGAGAATGCAAATAAAACATACAGGTGCTCATGAGATGCAATGAAAGCTGTCCTAGGAGGCAAACTTTTAGTGGTGAATTCTCATATCAGGAAAATAGAGTGAGCACAAATAAAGCACCTAATGCTGCACCTCAAGCTGGTAGTAAAAGAAAAGCAAGACAAACCCAAAGCCCATGCAGGAGAGGAAATTACAAAGATCAGAGCAGAAATCAGTGTCATGTAGATTAAGCAAAACAATCCAAGAATTAATGATTGTAGAGTTGGTTCTTTGAAAATACAAAAAAAATTGATAAACCCTCTGCCAGCCTTATCAAAGAAGGAAGGAAAAGACTCAGATTCATGCATTGAAGAATGAAAATCACTACAGATCCTGTAGAAAGTTAGAAGATCATAAATATCTACTTTGATAGTCTTTACTCTCATAGGATGGAAAACACAGAAGAAACTGACACATTCCTAAATAGGTATCAATTACCAAAGCTGAATCAAGAAGATATATAAATTCCAAATAACACAATATCAGTTAATGAGATTGAAAATGTGTTTATTAAGTAAGCTTTTACTTATCAACAAAGAAAAGTCCACTTCCTGATGAATCCACTGCTGAATTCTACAAGAAATTTAGGGATTTAATGCCAATACTCCTCAAACTCATTAGTGATCTTGAAAGAAGCAATACTCCTTAACTGTTTCCTAGAGGCAAGTATTACCCTGATACAAAACCAAAGACCCAATCAAAAAAGAGAGCTACAAACTAATCTTCCCAATGAATGTAGATGTAAAAATCCTCAATAAAATACTAGCAAACAGAATTCAGCAAATCATCAAGAAGATTATACACCATGACCAAGTGGGATTCATCGCAGTGATACAGAGGTGGTTCAATATACATAAATCAATAAATGTAATACAACATATCAACAGAGACAAAGACAAAAATCACATGATCACCTCAATAAATGGAGAAAAAGCTTGTGACAAAGTCCAACAGTCATTCATGAAAAAAAAACCCTAAGAAAATTGGAATAGATGGTCTTTACCTCAATCTGATAAAAGCTGTCTATCACAATCAAACAAACAACATCATACTAAATAGACAAAAACTGAAGTCTTTCACCATAAAATAGGAAACAAGAAAAGATATCCACTCCTATTCAGTATAGTTCTGGAAACACTAGCCAGAGCAATTAGAGAAGAGAGACAAATAAAAGGAAAAAGGACAGGAAAGGAAGAAGTGAAAATTATCATTATTTGCAGATGACATGGTAATTTGCATGAACCCCAAAACTCCACCCTTCTTGTAGAATTCAGACTTCTACATTTAATGACCAAATTCAGTAGTATATACATATGAAAAGTTAACCCTCAAAAATCAATAGCATTCCTGTACACAAACAACAAATTCACTGAGAGAGAAATTGGGGAAGCCACACATTTCACAATAACATCCAAAATGATGAAGTACTTAGGAATCTAACAAAGGAAGGAAAAGATCTGTACATTGAAAATTACAGTACTCTGTAATTTAAACGGAATTTAAGTAATCAGGAAATGGAAAGATATTTCTTGCTCATAGATAGGAAGACCAACACAGTGAAAATGGCCATACTCCCAAAATCATTATAAAGATTTAAGGCAATCCCAATCAAAATACCATTAGTATATCTCACAGAACTAGAGGAAACATTCACAAAATTCATTTGGAACCAGAAGAGAACAGCAAAAATAATTCTGGGCAAGAAAGACAAGGCAGGAGGCATCACAATCCCCGACTTGAAATTATGCTACAAAGTTACTTCGATATAATAAGCATGGTACTGGCAAAACAGAACAGATCTGAAGATCAGTCAAACAGATTCCAAGATACAGACCCAACTACAAACACACTCGGCCACCTTATCTTTGATAAAAGGGCCAAACATGTTCACTGGAAGAAAATAGCCTCTTTCATAAAAGGTGCTGGAAAAATTGGCTCCTACATTCAGAAGGCTAAAACTAGACTCACGTCTATCACCGTGCACAAAACTGAAATCAAAATGGTTCAAAGATCTAAATATTAAAACAGAAACACTCAATCTACAGGAAGAGAATGTAGATAGAAATCTTGAAGACCTAAGTACAGGCAGAGCTCACAAACAAAACCCAAACCAGATGGGAAATACTTCAAAGAATCAACAACTGGGATCTCATCTTATTAAAAAGCTTTTGCACATCTAAAGAAATCACGAAGAGAGTAAAAAGACAGTCCACAGAGTGGGAAAAAATTTTAGCCAATTGTTCCTGAGACAAAGGACTTATGTCTAGAATATATAAAGAACTGAAAAAATAAGACCTCTCAAATTCAAAGAGCCAATACTAAACTGAGCACCTGAGATGAATGCATACTTCTCAGATGAAGAAATACAAATAGCAAATAAATATATGACAAAATGTTCAACATCATTGGTCATTCGAAAGATGCAAATTAAAACAACATTGAGATTCCATCTCCCCCCAGAAAGAATGGCTGTCATCAACAAATAAACCAATAACAAATGCTGGCAGCGCTGTGGAGAAAAGGGAACCCTTCTCCACTGTTGGTGGGAGTGTAGATTAGTGCAATCACTGTGGAAATCAGTGTGGAGATTTCGCCAATAACTAGGATTAGAGGTCCCATTCGACCCAGCTATTCCCATTATGGATATTTCTCCAAGAATTAAAAACATCATACCACAGCAATATACACGTACCCATGTTTATAGCAGCATAATTTGTAATAGCTAAATCTTGGAAACAACACAAATGCCCATCAAGCAAGGAACGGATAAAAAAGAGGTAGTATTTTTATACAATGGAGTACTTCTCAGCTATAAAGAATGATAAACTCCAATAGCATTTCCTATTAATTCAACTTCTTTTCAATGTTCTTTCTGATGAATTCTTCAACTAGATTATTTGTCGAAACTTAGCAAATGAATTCACCCCAGAACACTGGAAATATTCATTAATAATTTAAACTCTTTAAACTGTGTGTTTCATTTTCCCAACAAATGTGAGTTTCTCATGTAGTATGAGTTTACTGGAACCGTTATAAAAAGCCGCACCATGTGCTGGGGCTTAATGAGCAGGAGCCCGCCTTCACAGTGCCAAAGTCCGGGGTCCATGCGTAGGTAGAGAGGGTAGCTCCAGAAGGCGGGAAGAATGCATGAGTTCCGGGTCCCTCCACTTCGCTTACAGAGCATGTTTCCGGGAACTTTATGTCCTGTTCCCTCTGCATGCTGCCTGTCTTCTTCTGACCAGAACACTAATCAACCGGAAGTACTGCCCATTCCAAGGGCTCAGACGGGCTTAATCCAGTCCCCAAGGATTCAGTGGGCAATAAATAATCTCTTTATTATTAGAATACAGTGACAGCTTTATAAATTCTGAAATTTATGAAATGAGCTTTTTATCTTTCTGGATTAATTTAATTTCTATGAACCAAGATAAACAAGAGTGTTGCACATACACAACCCTAATATAACACTACTTGGTAAAATAGATTTGTTAATACCGTACCAAATGAGAATCTACACATTGCTATAGTTTTCACCCTAATTCTTCCTGGGTGTTCAGACCTTGAGAGGAGCAAAACTGAGGACCCCACCTGGCGGTGAGACTCAAAGCTCCCGGCTGGCATTGTGGGGCAGCGGTGTTGGCCACAGCAGCTGCAGGTCCAGGGCCATGGCCGCACAGCCCTTCAGCCAGGACCCAGCTGGGCTCTGACCCTGGGCCTTCGTGCCTCCGTTAGGCTCACAGCTCTTCTGAGCTCTGCTCTGCCCAGGGCCCGCCTCAGCCTTGCGGAACTGGCTTCCAGCTTGGTGTTCTGATCAGTAAATACATCTAAGAAAAAGGAAGTGTAACACAGAAGTATTCCTTTTGCACACAGTGAATTGTCTCGGTTGCAGGATATCCTGAGCTCATAGAAAATGTGATTTCTGCGAGAAAGAGGATGCAGACACTTTGAGTGTCATAAAGAAGAAACCATGGAGAAATAACGCTGAGGAGGGAAAGCCAGAAAGGAGGTTAAAGTCACACACGGTGGAGCGGAGCGCTCAGAGATGTCCTTTTCATTGCCTAAGAATCTTTGACAGTTATTGAAATATAAATATTGATGATGAGTATTTGTGTAAATATACATGTACTTCTTCATAAAAATAAACCAAAGAAACACTTGATAAGATACCAAGGAATAATAAGCCAAGAATAGAATGTGAGGTTGTGTGATTTTGTTTTATGCTTGGATTTCAAAACATTTAAGGATTGGGAGGTGGAGAAAGGAAGAGGGAGGTCAGTTTCTTATGAGAAATAGTCTGTGTTCAAAATTGCAAGCCAACTAGATGTGTTCAGTAACTTTCCCATTTCAGTCCTAGCTCTGCTACTTACCCCTGGACATTCCACAAGGTGTCTTTGAACATCACATTTAGTGCAGTGAACTCGATGTTCAGGTTCTGAGTAATTTTGTGGAGGTCAACACCCGGCCAGGCACAGGATCCTCACACTAAAGAAATTCCAGGCATTTCATTACCTTCCACATGTTTCTGCGCTTGTGAATGTGAAAGTGAGATGGAAGAGCAGACAGCTGAGGAAGGGGAGGTGTAACGGGCGCACAAGCCCCCACCCGTAGCCCTAATCTCGCTCACAGCTGTCAGGCTCCAGGCTCCGGAGAACCTGTCTACACGTAGTGCGGTGTGGAGGAGCAACAGCCTCCCTCTCAGGAGGACTCTCCGAGTCTTTGCCTTGTTTACTGGAGAGCCTTAGGGACATAGGCATAGCATGCATTTGGAATGCCTCCTCACTTTCAGCCGTCTGCCAGTCCTGAATCCTCATGTGAAAAAGTGAAAGACACCAGGGTTGCTACATCCAAGTTCAAAGAGTCCCTTAGGGTACCTTCTTCTCTCAGCCTCTAGGTAAGAAGAAATTAATGCTTGGTGATTGCCAGCATTATATCACTGAACACTAGTAATATATTAAAGCATTTGGAGTTCCATGAAAGAATCCAACACCTGAACAAAATTAAAAGACACTCTTATTTAGAAGATAGTGCATGTGAAACAAATTAATTAAAGTGTATTTTCTACCATGTTCAATATCTTATACAACATGTTTATAAATTACTCAGAACCCGTAAGTAACTAAGATGTGATTGAAGACACATTTGGCTCTAGAGGTTCTTGGGTCAGGGCTGTCAAATTCTGCTAGAACGAGTGTATAGGAGATGCGATAGTGAGGCAACTTAGTATAGATTTTAATGACATTCTTAGTAAATGCCTGTCTTTGGTCTCCTTATTTATTACTTTGCTGGCCAGAAACCGAGTAATGACTTAGAACACCAGGACAGAAGAATCTCTGGCTACGGTGGGATTTGGAGCTCCTTCCTTTCAACTTGATTTCTGAGCAGCAGGAAGCAGAGGAGCCCACTTGAGAGTCACACATTGAGGCCTAGATCCTGGCCGGAGCCTTCTCCTCCTGCCAGCAGCCAGTGCTGGGAAGGAGAGCGGTGGGGTCCTGGAGGCGGCGCAGATGCTGGCTGATGCTTTATCCCCGTCCAGGGCCCGCTTCCTGCTCCTCTCACAGCAGCCGTCGTAGTGTGCACGAGGATGCCCACAGCTGCCCGTCCGTGTCCATCTGTCTATCTGCCCATCTGCTAAGGTGCCGCACTGCCTTTGCTGCCCAGGACCCAAGCACGTCAGCTGACACTTCTTGTGCTTTGATGTTTGAAGCATAAAAAAAAAAAAAAAAAAGGAATCAATTTCTCTTCAGAGGGCAAATGACAATAATGTAACAAAGCCAAAGCAAAACTGTCTCTCCCTGCCCTCCTGGCTTCTCAATCCCCACTTTGTTTCCTTTTTCATAAGCTCTACAAGGAGAAAAGAAAAAAGAACAAAAGCCACACTGGATGCCCACAATGCTGAGGCTGCCCAGCTTCACTTAGGTGGGGCCAAGTCCAGCTTCTCGCAGCGGAGGTCTGGGTGCGAGACGAGACGCGAGCGGCAAGTGGAGCAGCAGGGTGGCCCTCAGGGCCCACCGCCTGCCAGCCCTACAGCTCCTCCTCTGTGGGCCCAGGCCAAGCAGGAGACAGGGCAGCAGCGAGCTGGCGCAGGGGAAACAGGAGTTCTTGGGGAGAGAAGGGGGAGAAGCCTAAGTCTAGGCCGGTCTGCAGAGCCTCTGCGCCTGCTCAGCCCCGGCCCGCTGCCCCTGCGCTCCCGCGTCAGGCCCTCCCAGGGAAGCGCACAGGGGCCTTGCTCCTGATGCTCTGAGGCTGTCCGTGATTTGTTGCTCACTCATTTGTGAAGCATGAGTAGATTGCTGCGAAGAAATCTGATATTTAAATAAGCACATTTTATATTTCTTTAAAGTATGTGAGTCCTCTAAAAGGACCTGGCTGAAATTAACACCTTTTATATCACACTCTTGTAGAAACTAAGGAAAACAGAAAAGTAGGAGATCCTTGTGGTTTCAAAACATAAATGTTACACAGCTTTCTTCATCCAAAACTTAAAATACGAATCTAAAAGTTCCTAAAATCCATGTACAAATGTAACAATAACAGCATAATAATTCAATTGTCTCCTTACATATAAAGATGCAGAAATTCTTACAAAGTATGCTGCTCCGTTTGGTTCCTACAAGAAAGAAATACATTTTAGATCAGTTTGTATAGTTATGGGCACCCCAGTGGAAAATATGGTAATTTGTCTTATTATTTAATATATTGCCAAACAACATGATCTTTTATAACTGGCTAAACATAAATTTTGAATTTAAAAAGTAAAGCAAAAGAAAAACTATAGAAATCATCCAGAATCAAGTTGCAAGGCTCTGAAACTGCTTAGCACATGAAGTGCCCTGAAAAGAGACTTATACTTCCTTTCCGATTTGGGACTTAGGGCTGGGCCCTCTGTCCTGTGTGACGAGAAAGTGAGTGAGTGGAAGTGTCTCACGGCTGCGCTTGGATGAGGCATTGGGCAGAATCCATGAAACTGACCCTACAGGTCCAAGGAAGACCCCGAAGAGGGGGCGGGGCTCCGTAGGGGGTTTCCTGGGGGAAAGAGTGGCTCTCCTGAAGCGAGAGCGCTGCTGTCTGCAGCTCCGCCAAGTCCAGGGTGGAGCCTGCTGTTTGTCTGGGCCCACCTCCTGAAGCCGGGGGACTGCAGGGTGCCCAGAGTCTGCGGCTTCGCGGGACACTGCCTGCCTCTTGGTGCTGCTGCCCAAAGGACAGCGTCTGTCAGTCCAATTAGGACCTGGGACTCAGGACTTCTACTTTTCTCCATGATAATGAGTTTCCTGAAAGGGAAAAAGACATCATAATGTTGAGTGGCTGTCTGTGGCAACAATCTGTCTTAAAAGTACAATTAAAACGTTGTGATTGTCAGTCAGGGATAGTTGGTACCTATGATCCCAGTACCCTGGGAGGCTGAGGCGGGAGGATCACAAGTTTGTGTCCAGCCTGGCCAGTTTAGCAACTTACCATATTAATGAAAAAAATTACAGAGTGATGTATCTCAGCGTGAAGATCTTGGTTCAAATCCCAGTACGAGGGCTGGGGATATAGCTCAGTAGAATAAGCGCTTGCCTAGCAAGTGCAGGGTCCTGAGTTTGATCCCCAGTACTGCAAAAAAAAAAAAAAAAAAAAGAAAGCTATCAGAAACCCCAGTACGTATTAAATATGCACATAGACACACACACACACAATTCTCCTTGATTCCTTTCTACCTTTTATTCCACGAAGCACTAGAATTTTTAATATTATCTCCTGTTACCTTACTTGTACCTTTCTGCTCATGTTGGAAGTTTCTCCTTAAACCACGACATGATCCTGAGGCCCAGGAAGTCTCTCCAACAGTCTCAAAGAGAATTAATTCTCTGGAATGTGCATTTGTCTCTGTAGATGACAACAGATTTGCCTCCAGTGTGAAATCATAAATTTAAGAGTTAAAAGGCCTCCAGGGCACGGGGCTGGCAGTTGTCCCTGCAGCACCAGCAGATGACAGGGCCAGCGCAACTGCTGTCCCGTGTGTCAGTGTGGATTTATAGCAGCCCCTGTCTGTGGACAGCACAGGGTGCCGTCTAGAGCAGAGCACTTGTCTGTGTGTAACTCTAGTCTGCAGGATGTGATTACACACTCAGGGCATGAAGAATTGGCAATGCTTTCAACAGGTCCCCTGGCCTCAACCCACAGCAGGGGTGACTGTCGTGGCTCGAATCCTCGCAGAGCACTCTGGGAAAAATCAGCCCTGAGCCCTTAGCATTGTGAGTTACGTTATCTGTGGCACGAATGAAGGCTTGTACTCATGTGGGCGACAACTGTGTGGAGCTGCGCCACCCAAGAGGTCCAGCAGGCTGTGGATACGAGGCTGGGTCTCACCATCCGTCCAGCAGCAGCTGGCCGTGAAGCGGCAGTGTGTGTTATATTAAGACTTCCTACCATCCCCGCTTGCATTACTCACAGGAGACTGCTTGAAGACGCATAAGAGAGCAGGCCTACTTTGAAGATGAGGTCACTGAGGCAATTCTGAGATGTTCATCCTGAAAAACAATCTGGATGTTATATACATGGGTATGAGGGTTCAGCACCTCACTGAAAAGATTCATGCAACCCATGAAAATCTCTTCCTGCTTTCTCGCAAGGTGACCAGCTATTACAGACTACCTTACACATTTTTAAGGAACTAAAATGTATTTCAAAATTGTGTATCTTAGCTGCTTCTCCAGATAAGGAGAGAAAATTCTGGTGTGGCAATTAATGAGGGCAGAGAATGAAACAACTAGGAAGGCAGGACGGTGGTTTACGGGATATCTCTGATGGTTTCTGTCCTCCTGTCTGCCAGGTCTGCTGTGAAGATGCCTGTGCACCTGTGCTCAACCCGGCTCACCATTCCTCATCACTGGTAGAGGAGCACGGGCGTCAGTGTGAGTAGCTATTGTGCTACCACACGCGTATCAGCGTCCACTGCCTCCAGCTGTGCTTCCCCCGCCCAGGGCATACACATCCGCCGATGTTTATGTGATGGTCCTCTTCCAAAGTGCCCATAAGAAGCATCATTAAACTGTCCTAAGTACCGAAGAATCATATACTCATATTCATTAGCCTGAGGGGACACAAAGATGTGCCTCCCTGGTTATTGGGAACCAGTGTTACCTCGGTCCCCCTACACTGACATCCCAGCCATGGTCAGCACAGTCTCCAAGACATTAGAATAAGAGACCCGTACAAGGACAGCAGCAGAAGCCCCTTAAGTACAGATGTTGTCCTGTGTGCCCCTGTGAGAACTGTGAAGACAACAGGCTAACAAGCACAGAAAATCATTTTCAATGCAGGTCACAAGCTTATATCACTATTAGAGCTGGTTCTGTTCGAATCAGCTACTAAGCAAGATGAACCTTGGCCTGGTTACCACTGACATCAGAGTATTCCAGGCAGTGAGAAGCCCTCCAATGTCAAGGGGACCTATGGACAGCGTATCTCCCCTGTCATCGCAGCAGGCACACCGCCCCTGTGCACATCACCACATTGCTGTCTGTGCATCACATGGCCCAGAGAAAACACGGAGGCGCGCTAGTGCAGTAGGACATTCACTCAGTGGTGAGTGCAGCGTTCCAGGAACTGTGCTAAGTGATTTCTATGAAATGATTCATTTAGTTCTCCAGCAACCAAGAAGTGGTTTAGAATTACTTCCCTTGGTTTAGTAAAGTAGAAATTGACACTGAAGAAATTAATTAATTTATTTAAGGTGATAGAAGTAGTAGGTCAAAGAGATGCCCTTTAAAACCAGGCACTCTGATACCAAAGCTGCAGTTCTGACCCTTGCTTCTCCAAAACATGACATTAGCAGTTGGTGCTTACATATTTGTTGGTGTATATGTTCTTAAACCATGTAGGTCTGTTGTTTATTTGTTGATGGATTGCCTATGGTCCTGGGGATGGAACCCAAGGCAGTTAGGGAAGTACTCTGAGCCACCCCAGCCCCATATAAATCCTCCTAAGTAAGGGTTTGGGGAATGCTCTTACCTAGGACAGAGTTCCCCTTCTCATCATGAGAAGTCATCATTTTGCACTTATCAATATCATGTAGTCTTTCCTTATTTTCTGTAGCAACCTGTGCTACAGATCTTTTGTCTAGATCTTTTTTTAATTTACAGTTTAATCACACTTATTCTGTGAATTATAAAGCAAAACCAAATTTTTTGTAGAACTGGCACTATGGAATCAAGGTTAGGAGAGTGAACTCTGAACTCTAAAACTTTAGTTTTAAGTTTTTACCCCAAACTCAGTGTTTGTGTGAAACTAGGCAAAGTTATTACTGTTGCTTGATTTCTTAGCCCTTACTTTTTTCACCTTCAAAATTGGAAATAAAATAGTATACTATCAATATTAACATATTATACTTATAACATTTGAGATTTAATTGTGATAGTGCACATAAAACATAGAACCAGAGGCAGAGGAAGTGGATTTTAACTATTATTTCCATTTTGAAATTATGTGACAGATAGTTAATTGATATTGTATTTATTTGCCTTTGTTTTCTGTTTTAAAGGGTATAGTTCTGCTACATAGATAACCATGAACCTAAATTGTACACTTATAACAGCTATAACAATAATATTCATAATAAAGAATATGTTTATAATCAGAATTTAAAAGATCCAAGAAAAAAAATATTATGGAAACTAAAGTCAGGAGTAGACCTGAAAAAATCCAATATCTTCCCTGTAACTATTTTTAATTGTTTGAGAAAGAGTATTCATGAAAGATTTAATGTTACATCCCTTTAAAAAATATAGTTTAAAGGGTTTGAAAAATTTGAACACCAGAGTTTATCAAAAGCTCAGGGAACAATAAGGAAGATCTTACCCGATGAAGTGTGTAACGAGGAAAAGTTTTGTTTTGTTATAACTGGTATGTAGCCTTTTTCTTACTGTTGTAGACCCTTGCCCACAGCCTATCACCACCGTCCCAGAGCAAACACTAGATTTAAACCCAGGGAAACCACTGAACTGAGCTCCTTTCTCACGGCCGTTTTCTTCTCTCCCTGATGTCTCAGGGGTTCCTGGTGATTTACGCCCCAGGGTGTCCACTTGGTATTGTTTTTGCTGGTGATTGGAATAGAGACCGCTTTCACTTCGTGAGCTCCACGTGAGTGGAGGTGGAATGGTTCCAGGTGTGTAAACAGCGCGGGGTGCTCCTCGGCCTCTGCCTGTGCCCCACGGAGACGCCTTTGACAGACAGGGCCCGGGGCGCAGGTGCGCACACAATCCCTGCACAGTTCGTCTGTCCCCCGGGACACCAGTGGGATTCTAGTCCTGGTCCTTTCGTGGGGTGGGACAAGCAGTCATAAATTACTTTCAGGGTGATTTGGGTCAAATTGCAGATCGAATTCAGTTAATAGAGGCCTTTTACTGTGCACTTGGCACAGCTAATGCTCTTGACACCAAAGAGCTACAGCCAGGTCACGTGGTTTGCTGCGGCCCAGCAGAGGCCCTGGAAATAAGGACAGCGAGCCGGGAAGGGCATCCCACCCGCAGGGAGGACCGGCCCCTGCCTGGACCCTCCCTGCTGAGGCAGAGCAGGCCCGGGGAAATCTGTTCGGCTGGCTGGCTTATTGATGGGAGAAGAGTGGCGGTAAAGAGGTCGTTTTCCATGACAAAAATGGGATTTCCCAAATTGCTTTTTATGCACAATATCTGTGAAGACCATGTTACAATTTCCTAAAGATAGGTTCATGAATACTTTTTAGAAGGCGTATTTTAGAGTAAAACAATGTTCAAAATTTATCTACTTTTAGTAGAGTATCTTTAAGGAACTAGTCATTTAACTCTACATAGACTGGCAAACATGTTAATATATCTGATATGAAGGGTTTTATGAATATGATCATGACAATAAAGAACAATAAAACCTGGGGACACTGTGCTTAACAAATAGTTTAATCTTTACCCAGTTGTATAACACAGGATTAAAAGTACATACAATTGTTTTTAGTAACAGTATTTGTGAATTGCATTCCATCTCCTATTTTTTGCTAGAACTACAGGATTTTCTGAGTTTATTTTACTTATATCCTGTACTATAATTATTTTAATAACAAAATGGGAAGTCACAGGTTGGAGAAAAGTATTATATGGTATACTACTTAACTGTGTGTGGCCTTGGAGACCTTTAGCATGCTCACATTAAAAGTAGATTTCTAACACTCAATAATAATTTAATGACTTTTCATTTCCTTGTTACTCAATAGAATTATCTGGAGAGGTGGCCAGAGTCCCTTCAGATACATTGGTCAATTTCTGAGGATAAATCCCATAAAATTTTCTCAAATTATTCTAATATGCAGCTAACCCTAAAGCTCATCTTACTATGGAAATTAAACTCTTATTAAAGGTTATCTTCAGCTTCATAGATGGTTAGGTATAATTTTAATTCTTATTTCTTATCTATCACAGAAATAGTGAATTTATTGAATTAATCTTCCAGATGCAAAATGTAGGTCTTCAGATTACTTGATAAAATCAACTTATAAAACATATATTTGGCCCTTTGACTTCAGTAGTGAAGTTACATTTTAAATTATCTTTATTGGTAATTAAAACACAAAGAAAACTCACACGCACAAAATCTGACTTTTCTTTTGTGCCCATGGTCACAGAATTTTTAAAAGACAAATCAATTGTGTACATTGCTAAGGTCAAGAAATTTGCCTCTGTATTTGAAATTTTATACATATATAACCCTATTATATATCTAGTAATATATCATCCATATTATAAAAGCATATTATTATTGATATTAAATATTATTGATATTAAATATTTTATATCTTATTTAGAACAGACATAACATTAATATAAACATAAAGTTGCAAATTTTGTCAAAATTAGGTGTACAAATTAATTTGTACACCTTCTTAGTTCACCAGTACCCACGTGTCCGTAATGGATTCAGGATAGTATGAGTCACGCTGCCTGAGCCTGGGCCTGTTTACGCCGCTGACTGTTGGAAAATGCCAGATTTTGCTCTGCTCTTGCTCCTACTCCTAGGTGTTGTACTTTTGTGTGCCTGTAAATGAGGATCTTTGGATACTACTGGCAATTCCATGCATTTCCCCACCTAACAAAAGTGAGACATTTCTCTTTCAATTCTGTAGCGATAACTCAGAGCCAGCAGGAGACAGAATGTCTGCTTGCTGCTCTCTGGGCCACCAGCGGGTACAGAGAGGGCACAGTGAAAGCGAGTTTAAAGGGTGGAGTGGGCAGGGCAGGATGTTCAGGATGAGTTTTAGAAGCGTCAGGCTTGAAGATACAACCCTTTACACAAGTCCCCTGCGGTCCTAATCGTGCACTCGCACCCTACCTCGGGACATACAGGGTTTTCCAACGGCAATGTGTGCCAAGTACCTTTGTTTGCCTCTGTTACCGTGACTCCTTCTGGATTTTAAGATAAGACTTTCTGGTAATGAAGGGAGATCTAAGGAGAGATTGGATTTTGCCAAAGCTCATTCCTTTCACTAGTGTTAGAGAGTATGTTTGAGGAATCGAAGTTTTCAGTGCAGTGTACTTTGGTTCACAAACCGAATTCTTTCCACAGTTCTGGGGAAGATGCCACGATAGTGTCCTCACCCATTGTGGAGTTTGCCAAAGGGAGCAAAATTTTGCCCCAGAATGATCGGGGACAGAAGCATTCATGAGGGGAGGCATGACTGAAATCTTAAATAAACCAGTAGCGCACAGTCAATTAGTAGAAATAATGCACTACCAATGCATTCTTCTTCTTCCAGTACCTATCATTTGAACTAGAACATGTTCTATCATTAAGAATTTACTTCACTATTGTAGAAATAGTGACAGAGAAGGGAATTATGTGACCAGAACATGGAATCTTTGGCAGTTATTTATGTTTGATCTCAGTAAGGGAAATGAGCTTTTAAATAGGAACTTCAAATTCAGTAAATTTGGCTTCCAGAATAAAGTAAATATCAAAGGTGTCTTTCTGGCCATCAAATAGAACATTCCTTCAGTTAAATAATCATTTATTTTCATTTCTCCATCATAAAAATATTTGCCTGTCAGTAAAATTTTTTTCCATTCAACAAAGACCAATTTTCTGGTTTAAAAGAAATGCTTCTACTGCTTTTTAAACTATTTCCAGTTAGTGCTTTACAGAGACAGGAGACAGGGTCCTCTCAAAGGGATTAATTATCTAACAACACAAGGATCTTTAAGGTTTAAAAAAGAAAGAAAAAGCCAGTTATTCAATAGTTTTCACAGCCCAGCCCACACTGGCAAGACTCTTGGCCATAAAAAAGCATTAGACTTTTTAAAAAGCATTAGAATTGACATAAAAATATTTTTGAAAAGAGGATGTTATCAATAAGCAAAGAATTCTTGTTTAAAGAAAATAAAAATTTAGTGGGGAGGGTTTCTGAGAAACAAACTACAGTTGTGTGTTCCTCCAGAAAATCGTACAATTTACCCTCATGCTTGATTGGTGAGCTTTTCTACTTATGTCTTATTTATGCTTCATAGACATCTAGAAAGAAAAAATAAATCAGAGAGGATTGTAGCTATAAACCATCAGTTTGTATTTTACTAGGTAAAAACACAGTAATATAATTTTTTCAGAGTTTTTAGAGGATTGCTAATGTAATTTCAGGCATTGAAAACTTATTTCTCTTATTGGAAATTTTTTATTTTACAAATACATCCATACATATGTGTGCATTTACTTCTGTGTATATGTACAAATTATAATTAATGTAGAACAAAATCTTTTTGCTTTTCGTTTCAGAGAAGAAATGAATGACCTTTTTACATCATATCCTTTCCCTGTTTGCACCATCTCCTTTTCTTGCTTATTTTTATTTTCCTGCTGAAATAAATATTTAGGCTGAAAGTGGTTGTGTGTGAACTCTGACTGTCTTGACGGCTGAATCATTCTCTCACAGCCAGTTTTATGTTATTTTTCAAGTTGCTGCTGTCTCGGGATTTAAAACTTGTGAAATACCAGTATTCAGGGGGAGAGGGGACAATCTCATCCTGTTGCTATTTTAGGAACATTGTGTTACCCTTGGTGTAATACACTGTTGCCCTATGACCAACTGCTGCATGTGTGACAGACTCTGTATGGGACAGAGCAACTTCCACACATGGAGAGAGTTTAAGATCTTTTTGGAAATGTTGATGTTTTTCTGGAAAAGAAGTAGTTTTGATATCCATGGTACACCCCCAAAACAACAAAACTAGGCCACTGGTTTTTACATGACCCTATCTCCCATGCCTGGTAAGTAGCTACACATAGAAAAAGTATTCAGTGAATCCTTATTGGAGAAAAAATAAATGAAGAAAAAATACACTGTATTGTCCATCTTTATTTTATTTGATTTGTCTTTGTCAATATATGTCCTAATTATGATAGACATGTTATCCTTGAAGTTACCATACCACAAACAGTTAAAGTCAAATAGGAAATAGTGGTATATTTCTATTCATTGCTCAGTCAAGTTAATAAAATCTGACTAGGATATAAAATCTGATATCAGAACCATTGAAAGTTATAAAACAATTAAATGACTAGCCATACTATGACTTTTCAGTGTTTGCTCTAAAATTCAAACAATTTTTATGCAGTTCACTCTATTTATATGGATACTATTCTAGCATTAATTAAATTTTTAATCAAAGCTATAACTGAAATATAACTGATTATGAGTTCCATCTTAGAAATAGTTCTACAGTATTAAAAAGATTACAGTGTCAATTAATAAATGTTGCTTTTATTAGGGTTGTCCACTGAACAAACCTCATGTAAGCCTAGCAAATATTTATATATGTATTGTGAGATCTGCCTGTCTGTCATCTATCTATCTACCTACCTATCTATATATCTAATTCTACATATATCTATGTGGGATAATCTATGTATGAGGTGTTATATATATAATATATCTATATACCTATATATATATATACGTAGTCATATATATGGGATCTAAAAATACACTGACTACTTGAATTTTTAAAGTAGCCACTACAGTGAAAAACATATTGCCATGAATCCCCTTCAAAATCCTCTTGCTTGTCATGAACACATTTATCCCACTGTTCTTAGCACTTTCTGAAGCAGTTCTGGAAGTTTCCTTTCAAGAGTGTCTTCATAAAGAGTGCTAAAACAGTACAGTAGATGCTGCTGGCAAGTGAGAGGCAAGCTCATCGAAACACTACAGTGTGCTCTCACACACCTTATCACTAGATCTGGCACTGGGGAACTTCCGGCTCTTCCTTCTAATCAGAAATGACCATGAAATAAAGACATTGTTAATGGATTCAGACCATCAAGGAAGCTACCACAGCACAACTGCAGACATTTGAGAAAGAGGACTTCCAGAGCTGCTTCCAAAAGTGGCAAGAATATGGGATAATTGTGTTTAAAATGACTAGGAATATTTTAAGGGGAATTACTGGCAATGTGTATTTTTCTACAAACTTTTTTTTCCTTAAACACACACCATATTTTTCAATCGCATCTTAGTGCTTCTTTCCTAGGTATTATCTGGGGACATTTAAAGTATAGCTCATCTGCTAAGGCTGAATACTCTCTGTCACTTGATTATATCTGCACATGGGTAAACTGGTGAGTACTTTCTTCTACAAGTCTTTGTAAGGAGGGAACAAGGCTTGACTCTTCAATTAGTCTGCTCTGGTTTTGACATGGTTTAATTGTATCCTCCAGGGTTGCAGCATGGAAATTTAATCCCCATTGTGAGGTGCAGGATGGAAATTTAGTCACAGTTGGTGTTTAAAGGTTAAGTCTTGGGTGGTGGTGAACGTAGAAAAAGTGATCGGCATGGGGCCTTTGTGACCCTGTACTGCAAGATGGCCTCATGAGGAAGGGATTCGCATAGGGCACCCTCTCTCTCCTGATGGCTGGTGCCAAGCTGGGCCTCTGTGTGCAAGAAAGCCAGCCCCAGAACTTCCAAAACCATGAGTTAACGTATCTCATTCTTTATAAAATTACCACACTTTGATGATTCCATTACAGCAACAAGAAAACCTAAGTGATGCACAGTCACAGTTGACCCTGTTTCCAAATTAGCCTTGTGGAACTCCAGCTTCTGCTCAGAGAGTTAAAAGTTTAGTTTGGTAATTTTGGCTGACATTCCACATGACTTCCATGAAACAAATGCCGGTCTCCAAAACCTCCTTTGGAGACCACCAAGACAGAGCTTGCTTACAACTTTGTTCAAATCGAAGTAAATAATTCTGAGTTAAGGTTTGTAGTTTCTTTTGGAACTCAGAGTTCTCATATGTTTCTGGTTTGTGTAACCACCATGTCATTAGAAATAGTCAAATACCAGGTTAAAATACCCAGAAGTGAGGAGAATTTTAGTCATAATAGAATCATGATATTTTTAGGTACTTGTCAAAATTCAACTGGCAAATGTACGATTTTAATATAGTAAACCTCACTCAGTGGTATCATGACTATCGTAGCCAATTAGGCTGCTATGGAAATGTTTACATTAACTTTTCATTGCTATCAAATTTTGTATTACTATCTAAAATACTGCATTACACTTGGAAATATATTCTGTTTAACATTTCACAGTAGATTTGTCTGTGTAAATGGAAACACTAGGTGGACGCTTGGGTAGTGAATTCATTTCTTTGATTTTTTTTTCTGGTAGTTCAGCGTAGTAAGAAACCCATCAAATAATCACATATAGAATTAGGCCTGAGGTACATCTCTCCTTTTCCTCACAGAAAGACTATTTCTGTCCTGCCTGATGTGCTTCTTTACGCACCCCTAGGGCAAGAGAATTTCAGGTAATTTTTGTGATTGTTTTTGTTGATTTTCTGTTACAGGTAAATATTATCTTAATTGTGAAATGTTCAGTAAGCCCTAACAGAATAATTTTTGTCTTCACACAAATTTTTAAGAAAATATTTCTATTCTGTACCTTTTAAATCAGTTTCCTTCTATTTCTATTTTACATTAGTTAAGAACCTGCTCATTAAACAGGCCCAAAATTATCCCCAACTTTGCATTTTGTTAAAAATTAATAATCAAAAATCTTTGGCAATTTGAATAGGAAGAGAAAAATACGATCACTTCCCGTGAACCACTGTGTGGTCTAATGAAGACACCCCTTGCTGAGAAGGTGAAAGAACTGTAAATGGCTTCCTTAGCGTGACCCGTGGCAGAGGAAAAGCTGAGTCCAGCTTGCAGGCTCCGCTCTAGGGTCTGTCCATGTCCTGCGCTTTCTTGCTGTCACTGTGTTAAAGTTAGACAGGGTGGAAAGCTGAGAGGCCAAAGGGTGCAGGGAGAGACCCAGGGGTGTGTTCTCTCTCAACTGCACTGAGAAAGTGAGGACACAGCATGTGAGCCGGGGCCGAGCCGCCAGGCAAGGGCTTGGTGTTCTTAGCTTTGACCTCTATTCCTCCTTTGCTGGTGACCCTGCCGCTCGAGACGATCAGGTTCTTTCATCTCAGAAGAAATTATCCCGTTCTTGTCTCAATCATAGAAAGTATGGGCCACATTTCCCCCAAATCCAAGATAGAATCATCACTCTTTGCTTTAACATACAACTACATAATTTTATGGAAACACATTTTCCATTTTTCTAAAACTGTTCTGTAACTCTCAGCATTCCATCTTTCAAGGACAACTGGAGGGAAAATGCCTACTGAGGAATGACCCAGAGGATCATGCTCTTAACCCAAAGCTCCACAAATCTGTCTTAAAGCTGCTGATCTAAGGTCTCTGCACACATCTGATTGCTAACTGCTGTTTCCCAGCACAGGTCAATGGTACCTGCTTGGACAGGAGAGGAGCACAAGTATTATTTCTCTCTCAGGAGCCCAGGGAGATGTGCGAGGGCTCGCAGCCAGTGCAGGGCCGTGATCAGTGGCAGTGGGGCTGCCAGGCTTTGCGGACAGCAGGCAGCAGGCAGCGCGCCATGTGGAGCTCCCTGACAGTGACCGACAAGGGTCCTTGATTTAATCCCACCCATCACCACCAATGCACTGCTACTAATACTTCTGATAACCATGCCCTTTCTGCTGCTGTAATTTCCAACCATTTAAGACCGACTGCAACTATAACAGCACATAAGCGCACACAGAAATAATTCACACCAAATTTGAAGAGGAAAATACTGTTTAAACATAAAATAACCTAGAAGTGATATGATAGCTATATAGTTCAGACTTCATCTTCACACAAAGAATTCTTCAACCTCTAGATACAACACGGTTGCCCACAGCACCCTGAAGAAAAGGGAGTGTTCTGTTTTGTTTCTGCATTTTTGGATGATTCAGACCTCTGGCATATACTAACCCGAGAAGGAGTTTAGAGCAAAAAGTAACCATGTCAGGTGAACCTGGGCATTTCTACTGACTCCTGACAGCAAACATCACGTTACCCTGTGCGGCTGACAGGGACAGTGTGCTCCTCCTTACGACCTTATGCTCACTTATTTACCCTCCTCTCGAATAATACTGACACTCACGAAAGCAAGACATCGCATCCACACACTGAAGACACCGATTCTTTATTTCTGGTGGTGACTCGTGTCCTGATCTCCAGTGGAGTATTTTCAAGACAGTTTGTTCTTAAATTTCCACCGCCTTCTTTCTGGTTCCTGATCATTTTAATGATCTACTCACTAAACTGTAACTCCTGAGCCATTCATCATGTCTGGCCTATTTCTTGTCCCATAGCCACTGGGTAGAAACGCACCCTCTTCCCTCACGAACCCCTCTGGCTCATTAGCAAAACCGTATTTCAGAGTTTATCCAGAGCTCCTCACTGACCTCCAGTATGCGCCCTGACTTTCTTTGGACCACTTTATATACTATAGTCTAGTGAATCTTCCTCCCGCACCTTTACATTGTTGCTCATATGTGTCCAGGTATTCCAAAATACCCACCGTATCTTGTCTTGCACAAAAGAGAAAACAAACTTGAACAGCTTTGTGTTAACTCCAAATTTAAAAACTGTGTTGACCGACACGCACCGTGCTCCCAGTGCTGGCTCTGAGCCTGTCGCCCCGGGCGTAGCTCATCCTCCCCGGAACACGCCCTTGGCTACACCTGGCTCAGCAGCTTCCATCTCTCCTCACCCACATCCTTGCTTCTGGTCTGCTGCTATATGATTATTTCTCTTTGGACAACTTTCAACTACTTAAATGTGATTAGGTTGCATAGGACATCCCTAGGCTTCTGGGTTATGTAGTTGTTATAAAGGTCAAACCACTTGGATTCAAATTCATACCCTCGTTGGGGGGATCTTAGTTAAAGTGAACTGACAAACAACCTGCAGGTCTCAGGAGCTTTCAACAGGCCAGGATAGCTCTCCTGTGCTGTGTGTCCTCGACAAGGTGGCTGGGTATCCTGCTCCGATTCCTTTACTCAGTAATGCAGAGACACCTGATTGTTCACCCTCTACAGTGTACAGAGGGAAAGGGACCCAGACTCAGATGTGGGCTTTCAGAGTCTGCCACTCCACCTGCAGCAATGCAAGGGAATTGGCCCAACCAGGGAGGAGAAAAGGGAACATTTGATATGGTGCTCCCTGGTGAACATAGTGCTCATCTCTCCTGCAGAAGTGAGCATAGCGATGGTGAAGGGTTGTGCTGACGTTTCCATGTGATCACACATCACAGGAAGTGCTCGCTCAGAGTCTGCTGCCGATACATGCTGCACATTTTAGTTGGCACTGGCTGCCATGCAGCCTTCTTTTAGATTAAACATAGTAGCTGCTGGGATCATCTTGCTCTTGGCTTCTTCCAGGTGGGAGAAGATGACACAGGGCTTTATGCAGGTTGCCTCCTTCAGAGAGAGATCCCAGGGAGCAGGGGCAGGGAAGCGGGAAAAGGAAAACTGGACAGGAAGGAAAGGCAATTACAACAGCTTCTCACTGCCTGCTGCGGAGCCTGAGCCCCACAGCAATGGTGAGAACACTCTCCAGAAGACAGCGAGGAAGCCAGAGAGCAATAGCCACCAAGAGAGTGGGCAAGAGCAATGGCGGGAGTAAAAGGCACTGGGAGAGACTGGACTGCAGGAGGGGCCCGGAGCATGGCCCAGCGGGCTACGGGTTTTCCTTTTCAGACATCTGAAGTACTAATCAAGCTCAGGGAGACATGATTATTAGTAATTATCATTACATGGTTAATACAGAATAGTGTTTTATTAGTTTGTTGTTTATAATGGAAAATAAAATCATGATGTTTCAGCGAGTACTTTTTGCCTCTGTTTTCACACTGTGCCTTTCATTCGGGGTTTTGTGGTATCATTGCAATCGTTTTTCAGAGAACTAAACTCGCTAGTAGAACTTTGGGTGAGATGACACCAGGGCCTTTATGATTACACACACAGCCAAAGACAGTTTCTGTTCCCCAGGCATTTTCCGGCTCTCTCCAGAAAGAGATGCTGTGAGTGAGAAACAGACCGCAGTTTCCAGAGCACGTGCGCAGAGCCGCAACTGGAAGCCGTGAGCGCTGAGGTGAGGAACGCACAGCCCTCCTACCTGCTCTCTGTTCGCTTCATCTCTTCATTATTTTTCTCTCCCTGGGCCAGTTTCATGACATTTGAGTGCTTCCTACCTGAAGCAACCTGAGAAGCCATCTGGAATGCCTCATCATACCACAGCACTTGTCAGGCTGTGAGGAAAGCAGGTTATAGTACCTCAGAATCACAGGCGTCTGCGCTGTGAGTTCCATGTGCGCTGGCGCCAGCGTGGTCATCTCCTCCCGCACAACTCTGCAGGCCGTGTCCCTGACCCGATCTTGCCTCCGAGCCACACTCCTTCCAGCCCTGCTCCTCGCTGCCCCCAGGTTTTTCTGCAGATTCCGAGCTCGGTACCTCTTGCTTTCCTCACACAACCTCCACTGCAATGTGCACCCTGGCTCCCTGAGGACCTGGTTTCTCATGGTTCATATGGATTAGTTTGTTGGCTATTTTAGGTTTCTCAGCATCTGAGCACTCCATGGGCTTTCTTTACTTTAACAGCCTTCTCTCTGCTTTGTTTTTGTAAGTCGGGATGAGGCCCATGGCCTTGTAAGTAGTTAGATCTGGGACTGCCACCAGCTCTGGAAAGATTCTTAAACTTCAGCCTCTCTACCCATGACACAGGGATTATACGTTTGAATATCAATATGGGTTGATGTGAATGTGAGAATATACTCATGTAAATGGTTTCCAAACAACCTCATGTAAACAAAAAGTATACTTTTATAATAACTGCTATTGATTGGAATTTCTTTGTTATGTGTTCTAATTCAAAACTTCTAATATTGGTTCTTTCTAAATTTTTGATTGAGGACAGATTCAGATACTTCATATAGGTTATCTGAATACCTTACAATTCCTTTAAATTATGCTATCTTCTGAGTCATTAGCATTTTCTGAATTAACTAAAGATAAATACCACCATCTTCTGAGTAAGTCTTCCTCAGTGTTCTCCTGTCTGACATACTCTGTTCTCTAAGACCCAAACAGGCTTGGCCCTGGGCCGCGGCGGGTCAACGCGGAGTCTAAGGTGGTTTAAATAGCGCGTGAGACTGCTGATGCGCAGACGAAAGGCACAGAGAAAGGAATGGCTGCTGTGACCCCGTGAGTGGCTTACCGCTAAAGCTCGGAAGACACGTGGCAGGCCTGATGCTGCATTCTAAATGTTTATATGAAAAATAGTCCTTTTTCAGGATGACTTTTCCACTTCTTCATATATATACTTTTATGGAAAAAATATTCAGAAATAGTATTGATATATCCATCTATAAAGTGAAATGTCTGTTTTCAAATAAAATTTATAGTTTTTAATAAAAATCTGTAGCCTTCATCTCCTTTGAGTTTTAATTTCCTTGTCTGTGAAATGGAAGGTTGGATCTATGTAATCTCTAACTCCTACATGTTGTAGGTCTTTGAAGATAATGATCTACCTTGAGCCTGTTTCTCAGGGATGGTTGGGAAATAAAGCTCACCCATTGATACACAGGCTTAAGATACTGAGTTGCTAAATTTAGGAAATTAGGCTGAAAGATGAAATATCCTCTCTAAATTTAGGAAAATTTCCTGATGCTAACTGAGTCTTTACCAAGAGAGTAACCTACCACAATATATTAAAGCAGAAATGTGAATTTGTTGTGAATAGTTAGATATCTTAAAATTAGCAAATATAAATTTAAATATTGGAGGCCAGGGATTTGGCTCAGTAGTAGAATTTTGAGGCCCTGGGATCAACTCTTAGCACCAAAAAATTAAAAATCAAAAAATAAAATAAAAGGGCAAAAAAAGACAACTGGCCCAAACAAACATAAATATTGGTATTAATTTATTATTGCTACTGTGTTCCTCTTGCTAGAGATCCTATTTCTCATTTTAGTTTACAGATGAAAACATGAGTCTAATGAGTGCACAGAACATCAAACTGTAGATGCTAACAACAGAGACAGTCCCTGATTACGTTTCCCAGCAGACAATAAATAAGAAGGCATTATGGGCAGGAACATCTCTTTTAAGCAATGCTTTGTTGGGAATATTCGATGGCATTCTTATCAGAAGGATAGCACCAATTTGTTTCACGTGTACTATGAAGCTTAAGATTTCTGGAAGCACAGCACCCACTGAAGTCTAGGAAGGACTGAAGTCTGCAGGAGGGGCACCGAGAGGTGGAACAGAAGTTGAGGACAAAGTTGACTTAGTTCCACCATCTGCATTCAGTCACAGTGAAGGAGTGCATTTTTATGCACACTATTTACAGTATGTGCCAAAGGGATGGTTAAACCCTACAACCGGAGATTGAACGTTGTACTATCGAATCAGTACAGGAAACTTAGTTTTCCTTAATCATTATTCATTTATTCCTGAGTAAGTGTTCAGTGCACTGTTATTCAATCATCCCTTAAATCTACATTCTACTTACTTACACATTTTTATTTGCTTAATGTTTTTATGATTATGCAGTTACCATTAACACCTGTCATAACTCCAAGAAAAAATAAATGGAAATTCATCACTGTGTGACCCTCTTAGCACTGCATTACTTCCATCTGGCTAGCACTCAGCATGGCTGTGTAGCTCATGATTTAACACATGGAAGTTTTAGAATGCTGCTCTCTTGTATAATGCTGTACCTATGCAATTTCTCTTGGGAAGAATAGAAAGTGTCTTCATAATATGTATTGGCAAAGTCATGTTTCAGATCTCTCTCAATTTAACTACCTTCAATCTTGGATTTTAAGGCTAACTTCTATTTTCCTTATAACAACTAATATTTAATGAATATGATATCAGTGTGGTATTTTCTCATAATTATATAGGACAGAGTTAACATTTTTGGAATCACTTGGGGAAGAATGTGAATATTTCTTATTTCTCTTCTTCAGTTAGGAAATTGTCTCTGTCTCTGTATAGATTGGCTGATTATAGTCTCATCAACAACATGGAATTTTATATCCTTTGAAAATATAGTTAATGAAAAACTTGGTATTTCATGGTTGATTAGCATTGCTTTAATTAACGTGTCTGCAGAAAAATTTGCTCTCCACGTTTCCCAATCTGTGGCTAATTGCTGTCATTACTTGGTGGATTATTGCTGTATGATGTTTCCCTATTTTTTACGGAGGCTGTTGACTGACTTAAGCATATCTGAAAATCCATGAGGCAAATGATTATCTCAAATCGTGATTTAACTACCTCAATTAGTGTCCAAAATTTCATACCAACATATCCGGTTATAAATATGCAATATAGGATAGACATGATGATTTCATTTCAATTTTAAACTTCAGGATTTAATAAGTACATACAAAAGTATGGGGCATAAAGTATGAGTATAGTTTGCTACACTTGAGCTTATATCTTAATCTGTTTTCAATAAAATAACATTTCCCACAACAGGAACCCAAGATTGCCAGGTAGAACAGCGTGTACATGGTTTCCTATCTAACTTCTCACGGACAGATACATAAGAGAAGGCACAGGTGTGCCAGTCGTAAATGTTAGGCTGTTCCACGGGAGCGGGAGGATGAGGGCTTGTGCTCTCTTTGAGAGAGATAAGCCTGCTCTCACAGCTCTGAAGTGCTGTTTGTGTGTGGTAGCACAGTTCGAAGAGGGTGTGTTCGAGGCAAAGCCTTCAGAAGAAAAGTAACAGGCATAGTCATCACTCACTGCACGTTATGTTTTCAATAGAACAAGCAGCCACTTGTTTTACTAATGCGTTCTGCCTGACATCCAAAGGGCTCCGCCGGAATGCCCATCTGCTGCAGAAAGGTGCAGAGTTTTCACTTGGAGGGGGGGTGTGAGTGCAGCTGGAGTGGTGCAATAATGTCTGGTATGTGGGGTCTGGCCGGAGCTGACCCACCGAGACCTCGTGCTCCTCCTTCCTTTCCCTTGGAGGCCAGGAGGGAAACCTGCGTGCATTCCCCTCCAGGCTGGTCTTCTTCACTCAGTGCAGACAGTATTTCCTCTCACCTCTGCTCCACATCACACTGCGAATTCCCCACCCAGGGTACTGATTCTGGAAATATTCTCAACAAATTTTCCCCTCCTCATGTTAAGGAATAGAATGATAAAACTCCCTAGAATAGATACTGATGGGCTTGGGAGATTTTCAAGTCAGAGTTTAGGATTCTTTCTTTCCAGCATTATACAGCTACATGATTTAAGATGCTAAGCAAATTCTAACTTAATGTTGAGTTTAGCAAAACTGCATACTAAAAACATTGCTAACAAAATATTCTAAAGCTTCCTTAGGAGAAACCAGGCAAAGAAGTTTTGAAATTTAATTAGCTCAATTCTCACCCAAGCTGTGACTTATAATGGCTATATAAATAATATTTTCATGCAATTATGAGACTTATAGATCATTTTTAAAATAGGAAAATTTCACCTTTTCCTACTATACTTATTAATACATGTTCTCCCTATTTTATTTTATAGCTGAATATTCTGACTCTGTTTTTCCTATTTTTTAAATCTATGCAGATAATTAGTTTAAATATCAATCATAGATTATATCTTTTATAAGCATTAGGAGATAGAAATGTGAATCATCTGAAAGGAAGAATCTTCCAAATTTCCTTGTACTATATCCAGCCTCACTTCCTGAGAGTAAAACATGCACACTGTATTAGAACAGCTTCACAAGTCAACACTTACTTTAAAAATGCATATATATATATATATATATATATATATATAAGCAAGACGGATAATGGAAACTTCAAAATAAAGTTTATTCAAGCCTAACTCTATCGCTGACTTCATAAAAAAGTTGGATCAAAATGGAATCATGGGGCCCAATATCAGAGATACGATCATCATAAGTTTGTCAAAACCCACAGGGACCTCTCCGAGAGGAGGATACCGGAAGGCCTAAGCCTTCCCAGGTGGTCCTGGTGGCAATGAAGGCAAAGGCTAAATGTAGCCAAGGAAAAGTCTAGGGACCTCGGGCTCTCCCTACTTGTCCATGTACATTTGTCGCACGAGTCACTTCTGCTCTACCATAATCACCTGCTGTAACCCATTCGTACACGTCAGCAGTCTGAAGAGTACCTTTAGTAAGTATTAAACGCTACACATCGCAAGAAAAGACAGCACCGCTAAATCAGCAGAAAGGCTGCTTGGATCCGAGGTGTAATTGTACTAGTCTTGCAGCTAGTGGCATGTATCATTTTATGGCCTCTTGTGTTGAACAGTTAAATTTCTGTTGAACAGTAAATTTTGGCTGTAAACTTATTGG
This sequence comes from Dinomys branickii, assembly GCA_004027595.1. Lineage (NCBI taxonomy): Eukaryota > Metazoa > Chordata > Mammalia > Rodentia > Dinomyidae > Dinomys > Dinomys branickii. The sequence goes on along the minus strand of PVLD010000166.1, from coordinate 192,110 downwards.
ATGTTTTATACAATAGCTGTACTAACTTTCCATTGCTCTATCAAGGGCCTGAGGTAAATCAGCCCAAGGAAGACACGTACCTTGGCTGATGGCTGCAGACCAAGGCTGGTTAGGTCCATGCCGGGGCTGCGCAGAGAGGACCTCACACGGTGGCAATATGTGCAGCAAACTGCTCACCACATGGTAGCAGGGAAGCAGAGAGAGAGGAAGGGGCCAGTGCCTGTGTTCCCGCCCAGAACAGCCCTTGACACCCTCTGTCCCCATGTTGAGACCCTGTGCGACTTTCCCTGCCATCCCTGCAGCACCCTGGCTGGCCTCCAAGCCTTCAGCATGCTTGTCTGAGAGATCATTTTGAATACAAACCACAGGAACCATCCAACTGCCACTGTCACTCCATATTGAATTCCACTGAGATTTTCTAGAAGAAACAATTTGACTAACATACCTTACTGATGACTGTATCATTTCCTTACAATTCACCAAATGTCTGAACACCTATGTTTTATTTAGTATAACTAAACAATACCTTGACACACACTTGGAAGAACTCATGGAGAAGACACACAGACAGTGAAGTAATTTCAAGTACATTTAGTCAGTTCTGACATACACAGTACACGGGGAAGCACACACAAGTCTTTCTGGACATGAGATGTTTTAAACAGGAGGAAGACCTTCCCAGGAAAAGGCAGGGCAAACCAGCTGAGGAGGACGAAGAGTTTTCACTGGACTCAGTGGACCCTCATGTGGACTGGGTGAGGAGTAATTAAGGGTGTTGAGTAACCTTGAAGTGCAGTGACTGAATTCAGGGCTAAATCACAAAGCATCTTAGGTCTCACATGACTGAGAACTGGTGGTAGAAAGGAATAATATGGCTGCATTTAGGTTAGGGATGCAATGCTCTGGGATGGGGAGATGCTCATTATTAGAAGTGTGGAGGAGAAAGCACGAAGGCAGGGAAGCCTGAGCTCACACAATCCACGGGAGAAACACAAGCGGCCAGGGTAAAGCAGAGCAGTTGCAGTAAAGAGCCAGGGCACAGCGCACAAAACACACATAGGGTATGACTGCTGCGTGCAGTAATCAGGGGAGAGGCTGAAGGTGAAAGCCTAGGGCAATCCAGGGCGTAGGCCACCTGCTTTCTGCAGGAAGATGCAAGTGCCATCTAAAAGAGCAGACACTATTTCTCCATGTTGCCTTCATTCTTAACCATGTACTTGTTAAGTTCAGGAAGTTTTCTGCAACCAGCATCAGATAGAGACCCCAAATGCCCCCTGATACTGTTTGCCACAGAGCTCGCTGATTCTCCTCTCTAACCACAAATGACACTGTAATTATGTGTGTTTTCACTTTATTATTTATTCTCTGTCTCCTACACTACAGTGTGAACACTGTGGCTTTGATTTTCTTTTCTGTCTTGTTCTAGCTTGATAGCCTCCAAATGATAACAGCTCAGTACTTGTTGATTTATAATGTCTATTTGGTAAATAAGGGTTCACTAAATGCATGAAGGAAATCAAGTTTGCTTTGCAAAATTAAGCCTGAAGGAGTGAAACGTGGCAGGCGAGGAGCAGGTGGGGCCGAAACGCAGGCGGTGGGGAGAAGAGTTAGCATATGTGACCGCTTGTGTGGAGGGGGAGGCGAGAGGAGTCGAAGGAGATTTGCGGGCGTCGATATGGGTGACTGGTGGCGTCACTAACAGAGATGGACCGTACAAATGGAGACCGTGCTCATGACTGATTTGTGTTCGCACACGTGGCTGTCTCTGAAGGTAACCCTGCCGGACGCACTTGGGTGGGCCAAGCACCAGGAGGTGAGTGCGGCCGGGGCTGTGCTGGCTCCCGACTCCCTCCAGAGCTGCGTTTAGCGCAGCAGGAAGCGGAGGGCGGTCTTGGGTAGAAGCGAAACTGCTTTCCTTCCCCTGCCTCTCCCATTATGAGGTATTTTTCTCTCAGTCTCTCCAAAAACATTTAATCCTATCAAAAAATGAATAGACCTAGAGAAAACTTAAATGCTTTTTAAATGAGTGAGATAGGCCAATCTGAAAAGGTGGACCTCTGTAGGATTTCAACTGTGTTATGTTCTGGAAAAAGAAAAGTTATAAAGACAGCAGGAAGATCAGCACAACAAGGGTTGAGGTAGGAAGGGATGAAGGGGTGGAACAAGGATTTTGGACTGTCATTGTGTGAATTGTTATGGTGCAGGTGATGATTAAAGTTTGTCAAAACCCAAGGATGTACGACACCAAGAGTGAGCCCAAATTAAACTAAGGATGTTGGCTGACAACATCCTGCCAGTCTGGGTCCAGTCGGTGAGGGAATGCAATGCTGTGGGCCAGAAGGCAGTTTGTGTGAGTGGAAGGACAGGGTTTTGTGGGAATTATCTGTACTTTCTGCTCAGTTTGGCTGTACTGTGGTTTTGGTCACACGTTTTAAAGACTCCCAACAAAGAGGATTTCCAGAATGGCTTCAGAAAGTGGGGAGAGTGATGAGGCTTATGTGTTCAAAGCAAAGGGGAGTGTTTTGAGAGGGGCTAACAGCACTGTCTTTCTGTAGTCAATTTTTTTCTTTTTTTTCTATTTTATTTTAAAGAGAATAAAAACCAATATAAAAATAACAACATAGACAAAACCAAAACAACACAAAAACAAAGTGACACAGGGTTTCAAAACAGAATGATAGGAATTAACAGTGGTTATTATATCACATATTGTTATTGTCAAGAAGTTGCTCATAAAATGCAAGATTGAGCAAACCATTAAAGAGGACAAAAATAACATAAAATATATAAATAATAAATAAATATAAAAAATTACAAATGGTGTAGAGATTCACTAAACAAGATGAAATTTTTAAAGTTTAAACATTCATTGTATATTTTGATTACTCATCATATATAGCAAGTTTCCATGAGATCTGGTCATGGTAAAACGAGTATTTTTTAAATCTGAAATGGCATTTTACTCTAACTTTCTAATATGATAGTAACTGAAAAATTACTATGCACCGCTGAAGTAGACATTAGTTTGGTGATGATTTTTCTCTCCACCCTTGAAGCGTATTTTATCTTTCAGCTCCTACTGTCTTCCAAGAAGCTGAATTTTAACCATACTTGTGTTTCTTTTGTAGATGTCTCTTTTAATGTACTTGGTACTAATCTTTCTTTGACTTTCAAAATTTCACTATAATGTCTTTAGACATAAAATTTTTAGTTGTATTTTTCATTACTTTGAAGATATGGCTCTGAAATAATTTCAGCTATTGTCAGTTTGAACCACTCTATTTTCTCAAAGTGGAACTTCAGTGAAGCACTTATTGGCCTTCTGCTTCCTGTTTTCCTGCACATTCTGTATGTATGTATGTATGTACGTATGTATGTATGTATGTATGTATTATTTATTTATTCTGCCTGTCTTTGATCATTTTCTCAGGTTAGTATTCACTAATATCAGCTGTGTTTAATCTGGTTTTCCAAATGTGTATTTGCTCTTTAAATTCCAATTAACACTTCATAATTGCAGAAGCATCTGTACAGTGAAGCGAATAATCTACAGGCTGCAGGATGGGAAAGAACAACCTGCAGGGCCGCCTTTGTGCATGTGAGTCGCTGTTGACTGTAACATTGCTCATGGGCTGCAGTCAGCTTTCTGTCATTTCAGGAAAATATGTGAAATAATGTATAAAAAAGGTTTATTCTGGCTCACAGTTCCTAACATTACAGTCTGATGGGCCCCATTGTTTTGGGGTCTTTATCGAGGAAGCTCAGCCTGGCAGGCGCACAGTAGAGCAAAATCATGCCCATCACCAGCAGGTAAACGACAGGGCCACCCTGGAGACCAAGCCTTAAGCACACAGACCTCTAGAGGATACTCAAGAACCACTCCATAGCATAACATTTTCCATGCAGGGAGCTGTAGTATTTTCACTGCTGTACTTCATTTAGACATTTTGCCTGGGCAGAGCTGAGATGTTTCCACAGTGAGGTTCACATGGTCACATGGATGGGCTTTGGTGCATTCATGTGTCCTGGCTCCTAAACTCAGGTGCATCTTCGGCCTCCTACTTGGATGTGGAATGCCAGGCCCTGGGCAGCGATTGTGCTCAGGTTCCCTAAGCATTAGCAGATTACTGGAGTTCTCAAGATAATATAACCTCACAGCTACATTTTATGAGCATTCCCATTATTACATAGCATAACGTTCCACACTTCTAATTGCATTTGCTGGTAGACTCATATTTACTAGGGTGTATCTCCTTGTGGTTTCAGTTTTTATTCTCTAATTAATAACGAGATTTAATATAATTTCATGTTTTCATGTTTTGGTCGGTTTTCGCCAATGAAGATCTCTTTAGTAAGTACAATGGTTCATTTACATTTTCAGTTGGAGAAAACTGCTCGCAACTCCTCTGGGAAAATATGGAGGGTGAAACTGGTGGGGGGGGGAGCTTTCTAGCTTTCAGAAAGTTGTGAGGAAAACGTCAACAGCTCTTTCATGTGAAGAACTCCTAAAGCCCACTTGTTTCCTTCTGGAACATCTGAATGAAGTGTAATTCAACCTGCCTTGACTAGTATCAGGTGGGCTCTGTGTCAAAATCTGTTCTACAGGAAGCTTTCTTCATGCTCATAACAAAATGTAAATGTGAAGAAAGCTCATACACAAAGTTTTAATGACCAAGACCAAAATGGCATATATGAATGAATGTATTTATATGTGGAATATTACCTGTTAGTACTTCACTCTGCATGTTATTATGGAGAGGGTGAATGTATTGATTAAAATCTCCAGTTTTACTGTTTTTATTCATACATTCTACATGGTGTATTTTTGTGGCATTCCTATAATGTTTCAAATTCTGGTTTCCATCAATGTCCCTGGTTTGTCATTTATTCTGTCACTGTCACCCTGTGGTTAGGAACTAATGTCTAGTCCTAGGCAAGTCAACACGTCTAGACAGCACATGCTTGTTTTGTTACTGTATGAGAAATGCTTTCACTACAGCTTTAAGAAAGGAGTCTTTCCAAGAGACTACAGAATAAGAAATAATCTATAGCTTTTAAACTAGTATCTTAAAAAAAAAATAAATAAAATAAAATAAACTAGTATCTTATTACTCAATTTTCTCAGAAAAGAAAAACACACCATATAAAAGCAAGATAATGATTCACATATTTGATCTGATCATCTTTTTGGTTCAATTAAAATTAAACTGGGTCTCAAGTAACACAAATGATGAAGTTTTGTGTGTGTATTGCAGATAGGAAGCCAAAGTTTACAAGGATTTAAATTTGTTTTAATGTGATACAAATACAAAGCAATGAAGATATTCTGTAACTGAGATTTTTTTTAAGAGTGTGAAGAGTTGTTGCTGTTTAGTTTCTGGGATTTTTCCTCTCGGTGCTATTTCTTGGGAGTAACTACACTGAATTGACGATCGAGTGCTACATGTGAGAACAGGCTTTTCCATTTCCACCATTCTCCTCCTGACATGGGTCCAGCCCGCGGGGACTTTCCTGGTCTCAGAAGCCACAGTGTGGACACCAATCCCCACTCCCGTCCTCTGCAGATCTCTCCTTCTCTCACCATCCTAGTCACACCCTGTTCAGTGATGACTCTCTCTTCTCTCTGTCCTGTGTCTGTCTTACCCTTTGAGTCATAAAGCCTTTGTCCCAGGGTGTTACCTTTTTCCATCTTGCACAGTGGGTTCAGCATTTCCATGTGTGCTGGAGGTGCTGAGCATGTGCAGGAATTGTGCCCGCTGTGATCTCCTGAAAGGCGCTCCTGAAATGGATCATGTGGGTGACCCAGGACCTTAGAGAGAATAATAATTGAGATTTGAAACATATCCGAAGTGGTGCCCTGCCACCTTCTCATTTTTGTTAGCCCCTACTTCAGACATCTCTCCATCCTCTCCAGGGCCCTGATCTCCCAGCGTGTCTGCCCTGAAGCTGCCTCCAGCCCATAATGGTGCAGCCTCAAGTGACACCTCTGCTTCTCAGGCTGGCCGGGCCTTGTCTCCCTACATCTTCCACCTCTCTGCTCCCTCGAAGTGTCCAGGGTGGGCTCAGCAGATGCAGGCTGCCAGGCAAGAGCAGCAGATCTGTCAGGTGCCACCGCAGAGAGAGTGCTGAGCCAGGCACGGAGCCTTTGCCCAGGCAGGTGGTTGTGTCATCGAAGAACACACCTGTCCTGTTTCCAGATGCCAGTATTGCTGTGTTGTTTTGTGTAGAGGTAATAAGAGAATCATTGTAGATTGTGCTGCCCTTCTCCTAAACTTCAGCTTATAATTTCTAAGATCAAGAATATCCTTTTCCATTATCAAATTAAGGAAATTGGACAGTGATGAAATTCCATCTTCTGATAAGCTTTTCTATGCACTTTTCTGACGGCTTCCCTGATCATGGCATGGTGGTGCTGTCCTCGACCTGCACCTGTATCAGGCCCTGGCACCCCTCTGTGTCAGCGTTTCAGCCTCCGTGGAGCTGGGATCCACCCTCCACACAGTGCCGGCACTGCAGACAGAACCGTGGAGCCGTAGGGCTGGGTGCTGTCCTCGTCTCCATGCGTCCTCTCCCGGCTCTCATCTCCTCCCACATCAGCCCTCTGCAGACAGACCAGGCTGCACAAGGTCACAGAAGTTACCTTCTCTTTCCTGATCAATTTTGATAATTGACAGATTTAGGGAGAAGGAAGCTCCTGGGGAGCATAATGTGAAGACCAACTCTAGCCCGGTTCCAGTGTCTTTTCAGTAACCCTTTCTCCAGGCTTAAGCAGCCTGATCACATGGGATCTTTCTCTACTTTCTGGTACAGACTGAGTGGTGAGGAGATGCTGCCACTGTTTCTACCTTCTACAATTACTGGGCTCTCTGAAGCACTCTCTCCAAATCAGTGGGTAGTGCTTTCACTGGACAGAGATGGGACCTGTGGCCTTGGGGGCCTCTGCAGCCTCCTCCCCTGCCGCTGCGTTTCTAGTCTGATGGCTGCTCTTCCAACCAGGATCTTCCCTCCCTCCCGCTAGCCATGTTCAGAAACTGTCCCCCAGCTCGAAGCTATGTCTGAAAATAACTTTATTCATTCTCCTCGGTAAGAAGGGGGTTTCCCCCTCAAGATAAGACCTTGTGAAGAAGTTGTATTTGAACACTGATCAGAAAATATCTTGGACATTAAGCAGAGACCCACTATTAAGTGGCTAGTTTAAATATTTCCCCTGTCCAGCGGGAAGAAGACTTCAGCAAGACGATGTAGCGTTGCTGAGGAGGGGCTAGTTTAGGAAACAGGAATCCTTTCCTATTTCCTTCTTCTCCACACAGATGTCAGCACTCACAGAGGGTTGACAGACACACAAACACGTGGATAGTGGAGAAGGCGCAGTTTATTTGGTAACCAGCAGGTCCAGGTGATGGGAGTTACCTATTGGTTCTGGTGGGCTTTATCTTTTAAAGTTTTGCATTTTTCCACTTTGGTCTTAAGGAAGCAGCTAAACTTTGCCCTATTCAAGCTGAGCTAGCAGGCTGGTAGGTGTCCTTACCGTCGACCTCTCAGTGAAATCCTAAGTGCTTCCTCTAACACTTCAGGACCGTTCTAAACACCGACTCTCTCAAAGGCAAAAGGGACACACACACTTCTGATGCCAGAGTGCTTTGGCTCCTGCAGTAGACTCTGGTCTCACAGGACTGGGGTTAGCAGGGCCGGCCCCTGTGCAGAAGGGTCTCATCCATGGCATGCAAGCAGAGTTGGCAAGCTTTCACTTCTTACATGGCCCACCTTCTGGGTGGAGACGCTCCGCACCCTCTCTGAGAAGTTCTTTCAAACATCCTGAGTTTTGGGAAGAATGGAACAGTTCAGATGCAGGCACCGCCATCCCCACACCGTGGCTGTTCTGCTGGAAGATGCCGTATGACCTCAGTCATCGCTCATTCCTGAGGGCCTTGGTGTTGGGAGCTCACAGCCTGTGGCACTGGTGGGATGACCAAGGATGGTGAGCCCTTCGCAGGCCAGTGCTGCTGGGCGTTCTGGTGCCAGCAGCCCAGGGTTCGGCTCACCCAGATGCCAATCCTCTCCTCCTGCCAAAACCATGTCCTCTGTCTTCACAGCCCCTGAGCAGCCCACCTGCTTCCTTCTTTCCCTCTCAGCCCAGTGGTCTTCTGTCTCCCAGATGAGGCTGGGGAGTCTTCCTTGTATTCACTGTAACTTGATGGTTTTGCATAACTCTTGCTTCTTTTAGCCTTTCTTTGGTGCTTAGAGACCTTGTTTTTCTTTCACTTTTTCCTACTTTTGAAGTGCCCATAGCAGTGTCCTTTTCCTCTTAGCTGATGTGAATGCCTCTGACTGATTTGAAGGTCGCACAAAGTAAAATGAAATAAAATCTGGAAAAGCCAAATAGAGCAAAATGTTAATGTTATCTTGTTATGTATGAACTTGCGGAAGAGAGGACATGTGCTCGGTTTAACCGGAGGATGAGCAGAATCCTGTGTGGGTTTGGATGTTCCAACTGTTAGATATTTAGAAAACATACACTGTTCGGTGGAGCATCCGTTTCAGAGAAGATGATCAGTTAGGGTGTGGAGGGGGCTCTCCTCATCTCCCCGCACTCTAAGACCGGAATAGAGTGGGGCAGGGCTCGCAGAGCAGAGAAAGGCGAAGGGCGCCTAGATTTAAAATGGGAAACGAAGCCGTTCAGACAGAAATTATACAGAAGGCACACTGAGAGAAAAAGAAGGAATTTAAAAGAACATCGTGTGTGTTTCAGGAAAGGCCCAGCTTCAGAGGAAGAACTGTAAAATACCCCAGGGGCTGACCTCAGCGTTCAGGGATTGAGAAACAGCCCGGGCAGGGTGGGCCTGGGAAGTTTGGTCGCTCAGCTGCGGGGAAAGAGCTGCACTGGCCTGCAGGGCAGAGGGCGATCAGGAGGAGCTGGGGAGGGAGGTGTGGAGAGCAGGAGGGCGGCCCGGAAGCGGCAGTGTAGACGGGTGGGGAGGGAGGACATGGAAGGGCGGAAGGGGCAGCGGGCGCTGGGCTGACAGAAGCGGAAGCAGTGGAGCGCAGGCTGCTGCGGGCTCTTCCCCTTAATTCTTCCCACATGCATGTGAACCCTGCGGGCGTGAAATGGGAGCACGACACTGTATTCCCTTTAGTTTGATTTTTTGTCAAAAACATTAAAAGACGCACATATATTAAAATTAGACACATGTTACCAAATAGACTCTGTAACTTTTGGAACATTTCAGTAATAATGCTTTTATTAAAAAATAATTGAGAGGTGAGTATATTGAGGGGCGTGGATATCCCCCAAAATAGTCTTATTGAATATGGAAAGTATTTTTATGTGATTTTTACTAAAACAAAATATATTATTGGAAGGCAATTTAGGATAAGCAATGGATCAAGACAGTTTATTTAGAAATACAGTGTTTCAAGTATATTTAAAAAGCATTTGGAACACCCTGGGGGAGAAAGATCACTGACAAAACCTTTCTGAGACAAAGGTTTGTCAGAAGATAATGTGTTTGTAAAATGTTGTTTATCTTCTGATGGCTTAAGATTGGACGAGGCTTCAACATTTCTAAAGTATAACATGTATTGCTTTTAGAATCAACAAGGAAATTTCTATTTTATAGTTGAACATCTTTCTCTTCTTGTGGTAAATAACTGTTGGAAAAGAAAAGACAGTGGAAATAAGAGATTCAGTTTTCAAAAGAAAGTTGATAAATTGGACTTTTATCTTACTTACAAAGTAAATGCAGTGAAACTAAATTGAAACAATGTCCAAACACCCCTTCACTTTGTGGGAACTTCTTGCAGTGCTCAATGGCCGCTGCTGCTAGGGACAGCACTGTGCACTCTGGGCTCCTTAGGTGACCTCTCAGAGGACCAGCCTGTGAAGAAAGGGGTCAGGAGGCTTTGAGCAGATTTGGTTGTTTACCTCGCGCTCTCTGAAGCACTGCTTGTGAAGCGCGTGCATGGTTTCCTCTCTGTCCCTTCCTCGTAGTTCCTTCCTCTCTTTGAAGAGCAGCCAATTTATGCAATGGCAGTTTTTAAGACTGTGAAAAGAAATAAGGAAAATGCAGATGGGAAAACAGAAGATCCAAAGAGTGAAAGATCTCTGGGCCCTTTTAAAAAGGATTTTCCAAAACACACGGGTGGTTAAAACAAGGACAGCCTTGCCACTCTGCGGCCTGGAAGGTAGCAAGGTGAGTTTTCTGATGAGATTTCCAGATAGGGCCTGAAGTCGAGATCCAGCCACAAAGCATCTTCGGATTTTGGTGAATTCTTATGTCTGTCTGTCTGTCTGTCTGTCTGTCTATCTATGTATCACTAGTTTGTTGCATTTGTTGAGAAGATATATGCTGCATAGTGTATGGTAAGTGATCAGTCAAGAATAGCGTTATCTTTCAAAACCTTGGCATGGAGTATAAAAGCATCTGGGTGATTACTTCTATTTTTGTCTGGCCATTTTAAAAATTAGTCTCTAAATTGTACTGAATGAATTGGCTTTTCACAGGCAAATGCTTGATAAGAAAACCAGATACCCACAGGTATCTGTCAGTTAGACAAACACATGAAAACCTCAAGGAAATATCTTATAGTTTTAAGCACAATATGTGTCATTTGCTTTGATAAAATTTACAATAAGTACAGTACACTACTTTGCTTAGAATCCATACTGTACATGTCGATAATAACAAATATTACAAAGTAAAGTTTTCTGACGTCCTTCTATCACGTAGATTGATATGAAAGGTGATGGAAGAGGAAAGCAGAGCTCTGCATTATTTTTTTAAGACAGAATCTCAATAGGTAGCCCAGGCTGGTCGTGAAGTCCAGTGATCCTCCTGCCTCAGCCTCCCAAGTACTGGGAGTACAGGTGTGCACCACCTCATCTGGACAGCTCTTTAATTTTGAAAGCTTTTTCACTCATGTAATTATTTCCAGTGTTAATTTTGTTTTTAATGTGATTTTCCTTAGGAGAACATACTCATCAAATGTAATGGCAGATTTTGTATTACAAGAAATCCAAGTGGTTGCACTTACAATTAATAAGATCTTAGAAAATTTCTTCAGAATGAAATGGTAAGCAGAGCTCTACGAAGTGCATCATGTTTTTGTTCTCTGCTAGAGTGATGCATTTATCTGTTGATCTAACATTAAATATACTCATGTGTTGCATAGAGCTCTATGTATTTTTCAAACTAAAAGTCACATGTCTCATTCTACTGTGATTCTGTGCTGAGGTGCTGTTCACTGAGTAGCTTCCAGAATTCAGAACTTTACGTCTTGTGGCTCTGAGGCTACGAGGTCCAAGGTCCAGGACTCTGTGTCTGGCACAGCCATGTTCCCTGTGTCCCTCTCTCCAGTTTGACAGTGGCTTCGATCCCATTCCTTCCTCCTTACCTCATAACCCCGCCCTTGCTGGACATTGAGACCCTGGGTGAGACAGGCACTGGGCGGAGCCTCGCGGGATGAGGACAGAGTCATACAAACTGACTTTGTTTCAAGGAATAATGGAGTGAATATTTAGATTCTGCTCAAACTTTTATAGCCCAGTCCTTGTACTTCATAAGCATACATTTATAATTTTCAGAGAAATGCTTCCAGAAGGATAAATACTTTCTGGCAAAAGATATAAATACAAAGGATGAAAAGAGTCAATTAACTCAATATCATTTTTCAAAAAATAAACTTTAAAAAAGGCTCTCAATGCTGGCTTTTACAGTTCTGTTTTATTTTTACAAAAGGGCAGAGAGGTCACTGAGCTTAATGGCGGCCTTATAAGGAGCCACAGGGCTGTTCTTGTCGCCATCGCTGTCCACCAACGTATAGACACGTTTTTACGGTTCCATAAATTCCAGGATATAAACTCCATAAAGGGAAGGGCATGCACTTCCACAACATCTGTGCTGTGGCCTACAAGGGTTTTATGCCAAGGAGGAGACCATATTTTAACCTTCACTTTAAACAATACTGATTATTTTGACGCAAATCCATGGCTTGTGATTTAAAGACTTTTCTTGGATATGAACAGAAAAGCAATCATCGCCTCAGTTTTCAGTTTTGGAGCTAGGAAACTGTGTTTCTCTTCACTGTGCCTATATTCGCTTCCATAGCAGACCATGAGTTCAAAGTCCCTTCCCACTGCAGACACTGAAGGTCCTGTGCTCCTTCCAGGGCTCTGCCCAAAGACAGAATCAAACTTTTCTATCATTCATAGTTTAATTCTGTATTTGCACAAAGAAAGAGGCATCATCAAGTATACAATAATTCTATCCTTTAATAAGAATGGAAACAACTCTTATGAAAATCTGAAAACTGTAGTCTTTGGATTACAGTTGAAAAAACTCCAAATTATTACAGTTTTCATCTGTAGCATGAAGTTGCCATTTTGAAACCAAGCTTTGTAGCCTGCTTGCAAAAAAGGGAAAGAAAACAGCTTTTTGTTTAATAAACTGTCATATAAATTCAAGCTGGTAAAGAATATTTACAGAAGAGAGAGTGAATAAAAGATGAAAAACTCTGGAATTTTAAACAGACTTAATACTACATGAGCGTATATTGATGCGTTTGTAGAAAAACATGGGAATTTAATGAGAAGGAGCTAAACAAGAATTTTGAGAGTTTAGTAATAACTTTGTAAAAAAATGGGAAATCTAGAAAAATTCTGGTTTGAAATCAAAATGGGCACGCTGTGAAAACTTTCTTACCATTTATACTATGTGAGTACAGCACTGCGTTTGTACTGCTGTCCAACTTTCTATATAATATATTTATCTTTCTTAAGAAATGAAGTTTATATTGTGCAACCACAAAATCTATTTTCCCTGGTTTAAAAATGCAGGCCAAAGTTAATGCCTTAAAATGCACTGCCATCTGCGCTCTGGTACAATTGCCCAACTCCAAGTATCTCAAGTGTGGATCCCCAGGGTCTCTCTGTGCCTTACACATTGATCTTTTCTTTTTATCATTTTTTAATGTTGCAGTATGTGGGACACCTGCACTAGTGTATCTTTCAGACAAGTGCAAGTAAAAGATAGTTATCAAGTGCATCCTTAGTAACTGGCCTGCATGCAAGGTCTAAGTAAGCCTCTCACTGCAGCAAGATCTGAAGGCCCTGGCCGCTGACTCCCTCGTACCCATCCTCACGGTCCAGAGAAATGCTTGTGAGAACTGCGCAGGAAAGAACGTGGGCTTCTAACAATAGAATTTTAAGATTATAGAAGAGAATTTAAAAAGCAAAGTATTTTCTCTGACTTCCTCTTTCATCCAGCCTCTCCTTCTGAGATGAACATTCCATTTATGTAACTCTCCTTGCCTGTCTTCAGTGTTTAAAAGGTGTGAACATGAACCCTTTGCTTTATACACAAACCCTCATGGACCACATGGTTTGCAGTGAGAATAAGGATTAGCACATTCCTAGCAATACGTAGAGATGGCTCCTATTCTTTTGAACAACTAAATACTATTTCACTACATTAGTATGTTAACATTTACATTGCATTCACTTAGAAACAGGCCTCTAATTTGCTTCCAATTTTGTCCTTTTAACACTGAAGTGAAAATCCTCAAACGTCTGTCAGTAAAACTTGCTAAAGTAAAGAAATACTATTGTTGGCAAATGCTGATTGTTAAAATAGGTATTCAATGAATGATGTCTGCACATCAGATTCATTCTACTTAATGTCTACATACCCATGAGACTGATATATTTATTTTATAAGCATAAATGAAGAAGAAATCAAGTTGCTATTAATATTAATGCTGGGACCTGAATGTTTGGGTCTGCGTGAATTTCACACTGTGAGCCCCGGCCTACGCTTGGAGAGGGAGCCTCTAACAAAGTAGTTAGTGTCACCAGAGGTCACACAGAGGGTTCTGAGCTGATGGGCTGGGCATCAGTGCAGGGATGAACAGAGAGGACATCCAGCCATGAAGCCATGGCAGACGAGAGCTGCATCCAGGCAGGGCCTGCACCACACAAGGAGCAGGTCTTCCTTAGGATTGCCTTCTGTCCAGCACTAGGAACTAAGCATAATCGTTGAGAGTTAGACACAGAAGCTTTCAGAATACGTGGCCAGGTATGACTTGTTAGCAGCCAGTTTGGTAGATGGATGCACACACACACACACACACACACACACACACACATGCGCGTGTCACAGAATGGAAACTAAGTGAGGAAAAATTTCAAATTATGAAAAAAAATGATAAAAAGGCATAGGAGGAAAGCACAACTGAATGGACATCTAGTCCTAGTTGGTTGATCACCACACTCACTAACGACTCATGAGTGAGTTGTCCCGGTGGCATGCAGGGCAGGAATCTGTGCTTGTGCACTTTACAGCTCTTGCATGAACTTCTGCATCTTCCGCCCTAGCCTCCCAGGAAGATAACTCACCTGGTGCAGAGAAGAGGGTTGAGCTCTGTTGCTGAGACCTGGACAGTGAAGACACCCTGGCTCGAGGCTAGATCAAGAGCAACCCCCGCATGAGCACAGTTGCAAACCCAGGCTCCATGAGCACTGAAGCTGGCTTCCTACTACCCGCAGTGGTAGGAAGTGTACTCTCTTCTCCTCAGATGGCCCGAGTGTGTTGAACATTCCACGTGTTTGGTGCCATTCCACACTAGTGAGGAAGTTGAAGTCCTTGCCACTCGGAGGAGCAGCATTGTGTGGTTTCTGAGGAGATCACAGGAGGAGGACAATGGAGGGACAGCTGGGAGGACTGGCTGGCATCCTGGGGAGCTGGTATGCTGAGGTGACAGAGACCTCGCAGGGGACTGTGCTCCGGATGGCAGGCAGGAGCCATGAGCACAGACAGGTGCAGGAGAGCCAGAGGGGAGGAGGTCCCGGCAGATGTCACGGTGGAAAGAAGGTGTCCCTGTGAGGGCGCATGTGTGCCTCCACACCTGCCCCACCCCCCACAGAAGCATGCCCGCATGACAGCACCGATCCTTCTCTATTTATACGTACACCTTTCTGCGTCGTAACCACATGCACATTTATATGTATCACACACCCTCGTTTAGGTCACCTCTGTGCTATACGCACTGAGATCCATGAGCTCGCCCTGCACTTCAGTCACCCCCAGGCTCATTCCTGCCTCCTCCCTTTCCATGTCAGCAGTGTCCATCCTGCTCCAAGGCTGGACTGCACTGCCTCGGTGCCACTCCCTGGACTCCTGTCCTGCGGGGTCACCTCTCCTGACCGCCATGCTCTCCCGACACTTGCTCTAGGGTCCTCCTCTCCTCCTCTCAGGCTGTGGGGTTGCACGCTCACGCACCCACATGGACACCCTCCACCAGTTTGGCTCAGGCCCCAGCTGTGACTGCTGCTCCTGGGACAGACCTGCGTGAGGCAAGCAGGACCACTCAGACAGCGCCCCGGCCAGCGCCCAGCACCCAGTGGCACCCGCAGGCAAGAACAGCCTTGAGGGGGAGAGGGAGGATCCTGAGTCCTGAGAAGACCAATTGCTCTGGCTTCTAGTGCAGAAGCAGGAGTGGAGGTTCCCCTCCAAAAATGACCCAGATGCTATGCTTGGAAAGCATAAACGTTGCATAATTTGGTGTTTGGAAAGGGAAGCTTGCACTGTTTTGCTGATACAGACTACTCAGATGAAGCTGGACAGAATTTTCCTGGGTGAGAATATGGGTCTTGTGGGGAGGTGGGAAGGAAATGAGATTTTTCTATTTATCAAAATGCAGCATGAGTTTCACAGTGCACTGTGGAGGACTGTGCCCCTCTTCTCAGATCTGCCTATTCCAGAAGCTTGAAGTTTATCGGCACTGCAGGCTCAGAGAGTCAGATGACCGTTTTCGTGACAGACAAGTGGCAAATACAGCAAAACGAAGACATCTTCAGTTCCCTTGACTTCTAACATACACTCTATCATAGACATGGACATTATACACAGATACCACACGGAGAGAATATAGGTGTCCTATATATAGAGAGAAGATATAGAGAGCGTCTATATAGGATTTATGTATGCATAAAATTCAAAAAAATCCTTTACAAAGAAGGCATTTATGTACTTCCATGAAAAGTATGAATAGCTAAATATGAATTGTTTTCTGATTGCTTTATTAATTTTAAATACATTTACATATTAAAGTCAGGAAGAGTAGAGTGGAAAGTTTAGGAATTCCACAGTAAAAGTACATATTTTTGATAAGAGCAAATGAGGCACAGATTGGTAACGGCCTTGCTGGATCCCGGTGAACCTGGATCTCTCCAGATGTAAACCTGACTTGGTTACTTTTCTCTCATTGCTGAGCCAAAATAACCAATAACCAAAACTAAAGAGGGAAGGGTTTATTTAGCTCACAGTTTGCGGATGTTTCAGTCCACACGTGACTGGCTCCAAGGCAGGGTGGCACATGGCAGAGGACGACAGCTCATGGCGGTGGAAAACAGCAAAAGCAACAAGCAGAAAGGGAAGAGGAGACACCAAGCCTCTTTCCCTCCCTTACACTGTATGCGGGCTGCCCGCCCCAGGGTGGTGCAGCACTCACACCCATAATCCCAGCACTGGACCATGGACCAATGACAAACTCTAGAAGCCCACACTAACGACTGCACAAGGCTTTTGGCGGACATCTAGACACAAACCATAACAAAATTGGCTCCCATGGAGAGTTGCCTAAGCCTTTCAGAGCTACAGTTAACCATCAGTTAAAAAGATCCAATTTCCTAAAGAAATCAGAACATATACTTTTATCTCCAGAAACAATACACAGTGAAAAGCTAAGGTATACATAATGAAAAATTGGATATTATCTAATTATAATAATACAGGATTAAATAAATCATTGTTTTAAAGTCATAAAATGGGACTACTACTGATTTTTTAAATTTTCCTCAAAATTATTTTTCACTTTTACTCTATTTCTTCAAAAAAAATTTAATGATTCTTTTCTCAGACTGAAAGAAAAAAATTCACTTCTTTCTTTCAAGTGAAAAAGTGTGAGCCAGGCATACAGTCTTTCTAGGTGAGCACACGCATCTCCTCTTTTATGTACAGTTACCCAAAGGCACCTGAGGTGACCAAACACCTCAGCTAACTATAGTGATCTAAGCTTTAGAAATACTTAAAATTAAACTACACACCAGAAAAATCTTTTGAACTTGACCTTTAAAAATAAGAAAATGTAGGGGGAAATACAGGAAGAAACTTAACCTCTCAACATTTTAAAACTTTCTGTCCAAGTGGTTGTGGAATGGGTTAGTGGAGGTGCAGGTGTGCAGTGCGTCACTTACAAAATCAGCTCTCTCCCAAGGCCACTGTGTTCAAGCCAGAGCAATAACAATGACTTCAGTTTTAACTTGACTTTTAGAATGAAAAATTACGATTTCTAGAAAACTATTATTTTGCATAGCTGGTTCAATATGAAGCACTCTGAATTAGACTGACTGCATCTATTTCTACATTTACTTAATGTAATCTGAGACCAGTTGGAAATATGTATTGATTACCAAATGGGGGGCAACTACCAATTGCAGATAACAGGTTTCATTTTACTGTTTCTTATCAGCCACAGAAGCTGGAAACCAGCAGCCACATCCTGTGCTGTGCCATTCCCGTAAGTCCACCTGGGTGTGTGTCCTCAACAATAACATCATCAGGCTGAACTGGAGGCACTGCTGGGACCCAAGCAAGACCAAGCGCTGAGGCTTCATGGGCAACAGCTATGGTTGCATGGTAACGTGAAGGACCTGCATTGCCAACCAGCTCTCCACACCGTTGGGGCCGTTTATCCTCTCACTTTCCTCTGAGTTTAGAAAAAGTCAAGAAAAAATAAAAAGCAGTTGCAAAATTATTTCCTCCAGGGTAAATATACTGCAGACTTTAACACATAAAAAATCAACAGACTGGGCATTTCCACTAACCCTCTCCTCCTTTATCCCCGCAGTGGAGGGGAACTCTCCCTGCCCAGAGTACAGGCTGCAGAAGTGCTCATTTACAGCTGGCTATGGGGTCACATTCCTCACTGGGGAGGCCTTGCCCATGCACGCTGAGCTGTCTCTGCAGGACTAGGACCTACCTAGGGCACAGGATGCCTCCTCCCAGACACATGGGGAGCTGGACGGCTCTCCACCTGGGCTTAAGGAAGTCAGCCAATCCTGTCCATGCTCTTGTGGCAGCTCACACACTCCATGCACAGAAAACCTAATTCATCTTTAGAAAGTAATCACTGGGAAAGAACTAATCTAGAAGCGACAAACTATAATGTGTGTATATGTATGATCCTGTGCATTTCATATCCACTGTTGAATTGGAATGGTTCATTTTCTACACAACCTCAGACACTCACTTTAGGTAATTTTCCTTAGAATGGCAATTAGAAATCTAAGTAAAAACTTATGTCTGGACACTTAGAAAAGAGCTTTATTTAAATAAAACATCAAATTCCTAACAAAAGCACAAGCAAGAGATGCTGAGATTCTCAGAAGTAAAAAGCAGAACCAAAATAAGTTTCTGAGCAATTAAGACTTCAAGAAGTTAATTTGGTTTGTAGGGCATGTGTTCTACAACGAGGCTGTGTGCCAGGAGTGTTGTCCTCATAAGAAGCACATCTCCAGGACAGATGATTAGATTGGATTTCTAGGGCCGGAGATATAGCTCAATGGCACAAGCGCCTGCCTGGCAAGTGCAAGATCCTGAGCTCAATTCCCAATATCAAAAGAAAATAAAAAAGAACAAGATTTGATTTCTAAACCTCACTGCAACCTTTGATTTTTATGATTTTCTGTGTGTGTTCCTTCAGAGAGGACTTATTCAGTAGCTCGTAACCTGTGAGTGATGAATATGAGTGGCTCGAAAGAATGTAGCTTGAAATTCTATAGTTATAGACTTTGGCTTTAGTGAAAGGAGAATTTGATATTTAAGTCAATACTATTTTCTTGTCACATTTTCTGCTATTCACAGGATTTCTTTCTAAATTTATCTTTATGTGAGTTTTCCCTTTCTTTTCCTGTGTAAAGATACCCTTAGCATTATTTGCCGTGTTGTAGGACACATCCTGAGTATACATTATAAGCACCATGCGAATGAACACTACATAAGCTAGCATGTATTTGGGTGACCAGTTTGTATTAATTTGTATTTTGAAAGAACTAAAGATAGTAAACACATCCTCGGTAGGCACCAAATGAGAATATCTTAACATCGTCTCATCTTGCATGACATAGGGTCCAGGAACACAAAATTTGATGCTGGACCTCACTATATTCAAATTCTGGTCCACACATGACCTCTAGACCATGGTCTTTCCCTCTGAAGTATTGACTTTCTCAACTGAAAGGGGAAGGTCAATCTTAATCTTTGAAAACATGCAGTTTCTTCTTCAAATAGTAGATTATTTACCTGAACTTCTATTTTTCCTGCTTTCACACTTCAGACTGCATCCTAACCATTCCCATCACTGAGGTGTGTTTTACTCATATTTTCCTCTCTCTCCAGCGTAGGCCTGCACCACTCCCCATGAGATCACCTGGGGGGACAGCACACGTGGACTTCCATGCCGCCCCTGATGACGAGCGAACCCACGCTAGTTTGTCTCTGTCTGTGTTGGCATCAGGACATTGCAGTGCATGTCGGCTGAGGAGAGGAATCCAAGTCTGGCTGGACTCTCCACAGCTTTTATATCTGACCCTGATCCTTATTTTTTAAAAAACGTTTAGTTTGCTGCTTGGCTTCTTCATTTCTCTGGATTGGATTTCTGTTGAATTCTTTGTCCTGTGGTTTGTGCAGCCTGATTCTCTGTAGTTGGTCCTGGTCTCCCTGCCCTGAACCAACTGACTGCTCCATGGCTCAAAGTGATGAGTCTTTTTAGAGAGGAGAAGCTAGAGAGAGCCTTCCATTCTCTGCAACACCATTCTGACCATTGTCTCTCGAAAGCACGGTCTTCTTTTCAGCAAGGAATCCATCAGTCTGAATTTGTAGACCTTATAGTTCAGAAGCCCCAATATCCACTTTTGTCAAGATAGATGTCATTATTGCTTTTGTCAATATTCTTCACTCAAAAAAGCTAGATCTACAGAGTTTTAGTTATTGCCCCAAACCTTCCCATTAAGCAGGGCATGCAACTGAGCTCATAAGCTCAGGCTCTTTCGATCAGAAACCTGTTAGCTGTCCCAGTAATCATATGACTGACATTAGTGGTTCATAAAGTATGAATCAAAGTAAGAGAAAACAGAGTGCACACAAGCATTTCCACTTCTCTCTGGGTAAGAGGAACAACCAGAAGAACACACTGATAAAGTGCACACAGACTTGTGGAGAGAAGTCGGCCCAGAGAGAAAAGAGGTGGCCCTTACATCTGCCACCCTAGGGATGTTTGTGGAAATGCTTGTGGGTTGATGTGTTGACCCAGGACAGGGAAACACTCGCTACAGGGATACATTGTTCAGGTGCACGGCTACACATGTGGCATCCAGACCAACTAAGAACATCTAGGAGTCACAGCCACCCATTACTGGGAGGGACGGATATCTGGCAGAACATGATGACCCACAATAAACCTTTGCAAGCCACACACGGCTATTATGCATGTTAGAAGCCAGGCAATCATTTTGAAGGAGAGCTTTCTCACAGTTTGATAATGACATACCAGATAAGCCTGGTTGGTTTGAAATCCTCTACCAAAAAGGAAAATATTGAAAAAAACTTCATGAGCTTCTTATAAGGGAAACTTTAGCTGTGTTTTTTATTCTACATGAATATAATTCAGAGACCTTCTAATAACTTCAATGGATTTTTATCCCACAAATTTCATATGGGCCGATTAAGCTGTATTATTAGAGGGAACACAAGGCACATTACTTATGTGATGGCACAGTTGTCCAGATCCTCCACTAAAGTGCTGCCTTGGAGGATGACTGTACCTTGGACAGACATCCCTCACTGAAGGAGTTCTGTGGAACCTGGACTTGCTCTCCTGCGAGCCAATACTTCTATGTGGACTACCTGTTGTAATTCTGCAAAATTCTATAGGAAATCTCCTCAAAATTTTATATTTAAATCTAATCTAATGAGCTTTACTAGATGTGCTGCACCTGTGAAATAAGTTGAAAACATACATAATTATGTATAATAATGATAGTAACTAGAGTATTGGTAATATATCTGGTTGTTGACTAGGCTTTAATGTCTTTCATCTAATATTAGTAGACTAAAAAATGAGCCAGGAATGTGAGGATAAAGCGTTTGAAATGCAAACACGAATAAATACAATGGTGTCCACTGCGAGCTCTGAAGCCCAGTCAGCCATTCTGCTCTCTGGTGGTAGAAGCCACTTCATGCCACCAGTAGCTGGTGGCTTTCATTCCTCTGCTTTACTTTCCTCTGCAGTCTGTCAGGAAGTGTTCCTTCTTCTCTGGCAGATGTTGCAGCAGGATCGCTCCTCTGCTGTCCTCCACCACGTGGGCAAATGTACAGAGGGTGCATAGTTTTAATACATGCACTTCTTGTCTGCTACCACCCAATACAAGAACAAGGAGCCATTTTCTATTTTCTACAGTTAACCTTGGTTAAGAAGGAAAAAGGAGATGGGCATGGTGGCATATATGTGTATTCCCAGCACTGTGAGAGGCTGAGGTAGGTGGACTACAAGTTTGAGCTCAGGTCAGACAATTCAGCAACTTTGGGAGACCCTGTCAATGAAAGAAAGGAAGGAAAGAAGGAAGGAAGGAAGGAAGGAAGGAAGGAAGGAAGGAAGGAAGGAAGGAAGGAAGAAAAAAGAAACAGCATTTCTTCTGCTGCAAAAAATCCTGTCTCAGTTGGATATTGTGAAGTGAAATCACAGACAACCTTATCATATGTGCCAAGAAGTTGTATAAAATTATTCCAGAACCAGCAAGATATTTGAAATATAGTCATGCCACTGATAGTTAATGTTATACTCTGAATAAACAAACAAAAAGTACATCAAAATATTGTTTTTAATAATTATTTTCTTTAAATCCATGTTTTAGGGCTGGATTTTGATATACACAGTGTGTGCAGTGGTAGCTCACATGCAACTCTTATAAACATACATGTGCTGAGATTCAGATTCAGCTGATGATTTCTACCCAAGGCCTGAGCAGACAGAAATGCCTGGAACCTATGTATCCAACAGCTTGTGCCCTTTTCTACTCAAAGGACATGTTCCTTCACCAAGTCTCCATTGTTTAATTTCTAAAACTCAAAGCAGAATAATTGAATATTCATATCCCAAATGAATAATTTATGACTCCTGTCCAAATGGCACTACTCAGACACTCAGGAGTGGGCAGGAATAACTTCCTCTTCTGCAGGCAAATCTGTGCCTATCAAAATGATTACTTAAGTAGTGATACTTAAATTAAACAGCACTGGGAATACTGGAGGGATCTACTAACCATGACCTCACAGAGTCAGAGTAAAACCATCACCATTTAATGAAGCTGTTCTGGCAGGCACTGTGTATGGATACAACAGTGAGTCAGTGTTGCCATGTAAAACTCAGAAAATATCGATTTCAAGGAAGTTAATTGTGTGATGTGTTAGTCAAATTTCTTACTGCAGGACAAAATCACTGACGCCCACATCTTAAAGGAGGAGAGTTTAATGTTTGCTTCGGACCCCAGGGTATTCAGTCCCTGATGTTCTGGCTCCAAGATGGGAAGCTCTGGGTGGCAGAGCTTCATTCACAGCAGCCAGGAGCAGAGGAGCACAGCAGCAGGGAGGTGGGGAAACTTCTGGTGTAGCCCCAGGTCTGGGCTGTGACCCACCAAGACACTGCTGCAAGCATGTTCACTAATGCCCTAGGTGGCTCCAAGGCAGTCAAACTAATAGTTCAGCTGAACCTCCACCCTTGGCAATCACAGAATTATTCCTAACATAGAACATTTTTACAAGTCCTTGGAAAATAAATGGACATTTTCTAGGTACCTCAACAAAGAAACCTCACAGCCAAAATGCCTTCCATGGCACTTCCTGGCCTTGGAACTCCTTCCTTCTCCCCTCTGTGCCCTGGCTAATTAGTCTCAATTCTATGTCAGGATAACTTTTTTCACTTATCATTCTCCAATGCCCTTGGGATTAATTGTCCCGGACGCAAATCTTTACTATTCACTACATTGTTTATTGATTCTGTCCCATGTTTACTTTTGCTAAACTACAAGCTCTGTAAAAATGAGGGCCATATCTCTTCTACTGCATCTGTTGAGAGCCCAGAAGTATTACTGTGAGCACACAGTAGGTGCCAAATAAATATGTGCTGCGTAAATGACTAATATGTTGGTCTGGTTAGTAACGAGCATATGCAACTCTCACCTAATGGTGCTCTAGACAGGGTAGAAATAAATCATGTTTTTAGGGGAGTTTCTAAGTAAGTGGTAATCAAATCTTTAATAGCTAGATCGGTGCAGATGACTAGAGGCTAATAAAGAGACAAGGATGGCACGCATGCAATTTTATGAATACGTTAAACTTTCAAGGTTAAATAATCATCCAGCTCCATACTGCAATAGAAATAATAGTTACCATTTAAATAAAATGCTTGGGACGAGGAACGCAGTAAGAATGGTCTCATTATTCTATTAATGGCCACAGTGTCTGAAGGGTAAACACAACTTTGTTGAGCTTAAAGCTCATAAAATTTAGGTAGGAGAAATTTTTTATGAAAACTTTCAATATCAGTATGAAATTAGGCATAATAGGTATAGAAAGCAACCAATACAATAGGCCATATAAAATCCAGGAAAATAACACTGCCCCACACCATGGTGGCCACACGTTTGTCCACCTTGCGGGGAAACTGTGGGCTCACCAGGGAAGAGAATGGATAGCAACGGTCCCGGGTGATGTTCGAACCTCAGTCCTGAGCACAATAAAAGTAGGCCAAGCTCAGCTTGAGGTCACTGTTTTCTACCACCAAACACTCAGGAACAAAGAAAGCCAACTAAATTTAAAAATCTTCTCAGTGAGTTAGTAAAAATATTAATTTTGTTAAACTTAGCCTTTATTTAAGGCTTTTTAATGTCTTTACTATGTCATGAGAAATGTATTTAAAGCCCAAATGCTGCACTATAATGATTTTCTTAAGAAAAAGCCTTATTTTCCTCTCTAAATTCAACTGGTTTTTCTTTTCCTCTTTAAAAGTCATTTTATTTGAACGGGCAACTGGCAAACTATGATGTTCAGAGTTGAGTTTCTGGCTGACATTTTCTTAAAATGAAGTGAGCCTATCACTTCAAGGAAAATAACCTATGTTGTCAAATATACCATTAGAACCGTTAAGTAAAAATTAAAACTGGAAAAACTGCTTCTTCACCATGAGCTTGACAGCTTCTCCAAGCTTCAGGACTTCTCTGATGAGCTCGGCAGCAGTACCGATGGATACTATCACATCGGGAAATACATAAACATTGAGAAAATCTGGAAAAAAGCAAAGAACCAGAAATTTTCACGTGAAAATGTTACAATTTCATATGATTTAAAAATAAAAATGCAAAATAGACCAATAATTTCCAACTTTCCATTTTACCCAACTTTTATGGAATTATTTCTTAGATTTGCAAAGTCTCAAAGAAGTTTTGTTCAATTATCTGAACAGGCTTAAACAATTTATAAATATGTAAAATATTCCTGCTCTTAATACTACATTTGTTGGTACTTTGAAAGCCATATTTTCATTAAATGTATTCATTTACATTAGCACGTATTGTGTTCACAAATAATGTGTTAATTTGCCCATTTTACTTTTTCCGATTTTATTTTCTGCTATGATAAATATAGCCCACAGAAACAAGCTATGAGAATTCCACAATAATATTTTTATGTAAAGGAGCCCTGAAACTTTGAGAACCTTTACCATAAAGGTGAAGGAGGAAAACCTGCTATGGCCATGTCTCTCCCACTCCTTCTTGGATTCCAGCGGCCTGTTTGGGTAGGTCTGGAGCAGAGCAGTTAGGCGTGGTTGACTTGGAATCCAATTGGACAGACTAGTCCTGAATCAAAGCTGCTTCAGACTGTTAGCTCGGTGACCTTGGGGCAACCTTACAGAGCTTCTGATTCCCAGCTTTGTATTTCTGATACAGGAACAATCACAGCTACTTCCTAGGGTCTTTCCAGAGGTGGAAAAGGGTATAACTTGAACATGCTGAAGCCTTAAAGCTTTTATATGGCAAAGTCGGTTGAATTTCTAGTAATTTTGATAGTAATCCTAAATTTTATTTGACTTTATCTTGGACAAAGTTAAATCTCTAAAAGGACCTTTCCTAAATTATCAAAGATAAAGCATGAATTTTAATAATTAAAAAATTTTCTTCTTTTTTATAGAAAACACTACAAAATTATTGCTATAAGAAATCCCTGCCCAAAAAAATCTTAGGAAAAGCTATATACGTGCATTGTGTGAACTTTCAGTCTTTAGAAAGTTTGATATTGAGTTGCTTTATAAACATAATCATTTAAACATCCACTATAAAAGATAGATATTAAATTGAAGGAATTTAATGGAGAAACACCCCTTTCAGTTCCTCCTGTTAAAGTTAAATATGTGGTATTTGTTTCTTCTTTCCTCTAACAAATGATACTAGATATGATACCCTAGGAGCGGTTAATGAAGCAGGACAATGAGCTTGTCACTGTAGGAAGATGGCTAATGGATATTCCTGTTGTAGACAATATTGGAAT
Source organism: Dinomys branickii (assembly GCA_004027595.1). Taxonomy (NCBI): domain Eukaryota; kingdom Metazoa; phylum Chordata; class Mammalia; order Rodentia; family Dinomyidae; genus Dinomys; species Dinomys branickii. The sequence continues at coordinate 166,458 of PVLD010000166.1, read as the reverse complement.
GTGTGGAAGATCCTGTGTGGTATGGATTTGCAGCACTGAGTTAGCAGTTTTATTCTAAGGAATGGATCATGTTTATTAGAAACAGAAAGTGTGAACTAAGGCGAACAGTATGTGTATTCCATGAATACTCCTATTTGATGTTTGACAAATGAAATGGTAGCTACTGTAATGGTTGATACATTGTGTCAACCTGAGAATTGAACAGTTTAGAAGTTCAAGTGATACAGGAGGGGCCAGGTCCTCACTTTGCAAACATCCTGAGCCTGTGCAAGAGAAGGGCATGGAGACCGTGTGGGCAGGAATCCTGCTTACGGTGCGAGGAAAGGAGGCTTGCCCCCACTTTTGCTCTTGCTGCTTCTGCTGTCTTCTGCCACGTTGAACTGTGGCCCATGTGCCACACCACCCTGCTGTGGAGACAGCTCATTATGGACTAAAACCTCCACAAGTCATGAGCTAAATAAACCTTTTCTTCCTTAATTAGGGTATTGGGTACTTGATCTCAGTAATGAGAGAAAAGTAACCAAGACACCTACCCAAACCACTATCAGGTTATATATCCAAGTGGATTTTGTTTACTTGAATAAATACACAATACTGTGCACATTCATGGATTTGTATCACCATAGCTACAGATGGTAGCCACTGAAAGTGTGAAATTTTTACACAGACACACGTTTCCAATGATGCTATGCTTAATAATTTATGCATTTTTATATAGCCCAAGTGACTGAAAGGCAGCCAAAGAGAACACATCTAGAAATGTTGCTGGTGCAGACTGACTTAAGTTTAAGGTGACATTATACAAGGTAAATGAGGACTAAAGTTTCAGTTCTAGTCAAATACTGCAGGCCACAGAGGTGCACGAACACTGAGTGATGCAAGGAAGCTTCTGTTTGCCTCCTGCAGCACAGAAGAGAACTCTCCTGGCCGGGCAGTGAGGAGGAGACTGCCTGAGAGGTGGGTTAGCAAAACACACTGAATAGCTGGAAAACGGCTCCCTGGAGAGCCAAACTTCAAGGGGTGATTGTTTAAAATGAATGTACAATCTACAGTTATAGTGATAACAAAGCCCCTCACTGAAATGTTAAGACAGAACCTCTTCTTGCAATTAATATTTAGGTCACAATATAACTTACTTAATGAGGTGAAGAACATTGTTTTGGATCCTGAAAGTCTAGGCTTTCAAAAGAATTTCAACCTTTAAAGCTTACCATCCCTCTGGGTGCTTTCAGGATATGTAGAAATTATCCAAAATTCTAATAAAGATTTTTCCTGTTTTGCTATGACAAATAAAGGCAATTCTTTGCATGTGTCTATAAATTAGTCACTATCTTTGTTAATTAATTACTTGCTGAAACAATAGGTCATAAGAATGACTATAACCTCTATGTTTAAAATAGGGCAATTGTGGTTTGCAATAACCAATGCTATATATTGCTTGATATTTGAGAAAACTGATCTGAAAATAATAATTATAATAGTAATATTAATTGCCAAATCTCTAAGTGCATTCTAATAAATTTTGTTATGAGCTAATAATTTATAATTTCTAGAATAAATCTGCAAAAATAAAAGGCTGTTCTTTTAATATTTGACAAAATAAATTTTTAGGCAGTGTTTCAGCCTAGTCTACCCTTCTGTCTAATTCACTATGCAAAACATCACTAAATGAGGATTCATTTCACAAATATTTAGCCCAAAATATAGAAACTTGATATAAAATTACTATAGAGTTGAAAAGAAAAATTCTAAAAATAAGTAGTATATCATACATGCTTTGAAATAAGAAACATAAATGTATAAATTAAACTTTAAAAGATAATCTTGCTACTAGAAATAATTTCAGTATTAAAAGTTGCTTTTATTAGATCACTAAGCAAAGGCTATTTCAGCAGTATAAAATTCTGTTATTGAAAAGAAGGATATTCTTCTCATACTTCTGATTACACAGACATACCCCACCTGCATGCACAGATTCACACACTTCTCTTCTGCATTCCCTCTGTCTAAGGTGACCAGCAGCACAATCCTTGGAGGAGCTGGCCAATCCTGGGCTGCTTCAGCAGATCTGTAGCTTCACGGGTCCACAGGCTGCCCTGAGGCTGGAGGCTTCCCTGGCAGTGGGGAAAACATCACTAGGATAAGGCTGAGACTTTTCACAGAGCAGCAGAAGTAGGTCCCTAGCCAGGACATTCACTTTCTAACCTTCATCTGCCCTGTTCCCCTGAGTCAAATCGTAAGGCCCTTGTTAAAGGGGCACCCTCCCGAGGCCCCAGGAAGGGGACACTTATCCTCGAAGATGCAGGGACCTGGACCATCTGAGCAGCCAGCCCACCCCAGGCTTATGCACCCACAGTACCACTAGCAGATTCCACTCCCTTTGTCCAAGCACACAGGCCTACCTCGCTCAACCTCATCACCAAGCCCAACCTTAGAGCACACATCTGGTCTTTTCTTGGGTCTCCATCTGGTGTGCGTGAGACTTACACTAAGTAAATCAACACGCTTCTCTCTCGCTACCTTCTCTTTTGTTGGAGTTGCCTCAGCCATGAAGCTGAAAAGACTGAGGAAATAAGCACACACTGCTCCTCTGCACACAGGCTCAGGCCTCACTCTGCCAGCTCCTCTGACGCTCAGCATCTGTGCTCTGACCGAGGAGCCGCTCAGGCCCAGCCTCGGCCAACGTTGGGGGAGCTTGAAACACGTCCAGAACAGACTTGGGGGAGGAGAAGAAGCACTGGGCATTCTGTCTTCAGGAGGAAGTGCAAAAGCTCACAAACAGTACATGAGAATTAGAGAATTCAAAAAGAACTAACAATCTTTGGAATCAGGTCCCATTTGCCTTTATAGTTTCAACTGTTTATTTAGGAACTCACTTGAGTTACTGGATTAATGTTTCAAAAATTCTTTGAATTTTCTTTTAAATCTATTTGTCCTGTTTGAATGATTGCTTTGTGAGACACTGAATTAGAACCACAGAGGATGAGGAACCCACTACTTAATCTCTCAGAATATCATGTACCTTGCTTTCCATTTATCAAAGCTCTCATTTTAGATTTGACAATTAATTTCATCATATCTAGCTTCTCAGCTAATGAATGAGACAATCCTTTTGGTCATCATTTCATTATCATTTACACAACTATCTCACACATAGTAGGTATTCAGTGTTAGTAAACATGAGCAAAAACAGAGACTATAACAATGCCTTTTTTCCCCAGTTTGACTGAAGCTCACAGTCAGTACGAAGCCCAGTGGCCCACAGCCTTACACACACTTCCATCTGACAGTGTTTGCAGACCAAATTAGATGAACAAAGCAAAGCCACTTTAGATTTGTTGTCCGTGCTGCTCTAGAATAGATAAACCAGTATCCATTTCTAAAGATGATGCATCAAAAATAATACTTAATTCTCCTTAATCTTTTACCTTAATCATATTGGATGTTTTCATATTTACAATGAAGGAGTTAATCAAGTCTTAGCTGTTTTGAATGTAAACCACAATATATTCTGTGATAAAATTTTATTCACTAAAATCTATACTAGTTAGCTAGAATCCTCATCCTTTCTTTCTTTTGGGAAATTGCTTAATGACCTGGAAATGTTTGTGTATAAGTGGATAATTTCCAGTTAACTTCTGAGTATCAGATAATGATGATTTGAGAAGTCCACTAAAAGTATAAACCAAATAAAAAAGTTAATGTATCTTATTTAGTTGTGGTAGTTTATATACAGAACATTACACTTTCAAGTATTACTTGTGCCATGGCTACGTAATGATTAACCAGTGATTTATGAGGAGAAATAACTAATCAATAGGTCATCTGCTTAAGTGTAGAGACCCATGTTTTATGATCAAAGGGAAGGTTTGTGATGACATTACCTAATTAGCCTCTGTGGAGAGAGTGCTGTGGGTAACAGAATCAGCACAGATAGATGTGGTTTAGAATCTCCCATCAGCTAATGCAACCTGGGGGAAGCAATTCTGACCCTGAGATTTTTCATCTGTAAATGAAGAGATTAGATCAACACGTTGAAACCTAAAGCTCCACAGCTTTGTACAATGGGCTCAGATTTTCCCCTTTAAACATGGGTGTTCTTGCAAATTTTTGAATGGCGAATTTGGATACATTGTAAATGCTCTGGCAGATTTTTGTTTTTGGCAGTAGCCAGGTTGCCAGTTTTTCTTTTTCTTTTTTATTTTAAGGAGAATTGAAAAACAGAACAATAGCAAAATGCCAACAACAGAGACAAACATAAAACAAAGCAGAAATGATAAGAAACACACAAGGTTTCAGAAGAAAATGAAAAGGATCAGCAGTGGTCGTTATATTACACATTTTTATCTTCACTCTTACATCTGGTATCTGAGCAACTTCATTGAAGTCTGGCAGATTTAATAGTAACAAATGGTAGCACAGAGTATGGCTTTTCTTTCCATGTTAAAGAAAATGTGTTCTAATCAACCTTGGTGAGAAATACGCGGGTGCTACATGCTGCATGGTCAGAGTCTAAGAGGTATTTTAAAAACTAAATGATTGTTGTTTAAATAGTCTTAACAGTGTGTGTTATTTAGCTAATCTTAACATATTGCATGAAAGACTTTGAGTTCTGGAGACTTTACTAGTTGATAGCTTGATGCAAATACATTTGGAAATTAAAAAATTGATCATTACAAACTGTCAGAGCAAAGGTAGGACGGGGATACGAGAAGATGGTAATTGATAGAAAACAATCATTCTTTTCACACTTAGAGCTTTGAGTAATGGATTGGCTAGAAGCAGAGCAAGAGGATGAGCTCATCTGCTGTGACTCATCATGACAGGCTCTGTCCTGTGTCTTCCTGGTCCTTCCACGGCCTCTGAGTCACCAGCGTCCAGGCAGCATTAGAGCAGCCCCAGTGCTCAAAGGACGGATGGCTGTAATGTCTGCAAATCTTTGCTTCCATTGCAGCACCTGTGTCAGATGCACATATGCAGATTCCAGCATCGGTGTGTTCATACTGTAGAGAAGAGCTGGTGATCACACCTCTCCCATCACACTCAGTGTTGCCATCAGTCCTGTCAGTGAACATGTTCGGAATTCATTCTGCCAAAGACGTTTTGTGCTCAAACCACGCCGCACACTGGTTTCAGCTGACGCGTTTGTCATTACTGTTTGTTGAGTTGGAAGCTGGTGCTCTCTAACATCGCCCCTTAAATCTGAGGACAAGCAGGGCCAACAAGGTGTACAGGGGCTGCTCATCTGCAATGCCTGGGTGCTGGGTGGCCTTTCCTCCCAGGTACTGAGCTCAGCGTCTGCAGCCGTTGTGTTGTCTCCCTCAGCCTGCCTGGAGTATTTGTAATGATGTGGGGTGTTCTTCCTGTTTAAATCTTTGCTTAAATAAACATAAAACATGATTAGGAGGAGGGCTTGCAGGTAGCGCCGGGCCTCCGGCTTTCCTCTTGTCCTTCTTCCCCTTTCCCAGCAAGGGCTGGGGAGACACGATGGAGGAGGTGAGAGGTGGGGGTCTTCACACCCCGAAGCCAGCGCTCACAGAGTGTGCGTGAAGGGTTGGCCGAGTTCACGTTTTGGACAAATGTCAAGTGAGCTAGCAGGAAAGTCCTGGGGCTAAACCCATACACCACTCTCACAAAAGGAATCTCTGCAAGACAAGAAACATGTAAACATTATTTAAATCTTTTCTCACTGCAAAAATTGGAAGGATAATTTTTAAATGTTGGTCAGTAGTTACTCTGTTATGAATTCACAGTATCATATGTATAAACTCAAATATCATCCTCTTGGTTGCTATGACAACTTGACGCCTTTAAGAACTTTTCAGTTTTCTTCATAATAAAATGATGAAATAAGGCAAGTAGCATATTAACTTGTTTGATGTATAAATATGTTAAATTTTATACTAGAAAATATTTTGCAATTAACATAGTAAATGCAATTATGCAAATTAATGCTTATGATATTTTGTAACTAATAATTACTGAACTTTTATGGATCAGTACATGCAAGTCTGAAAATTAAATCTGAATCAGCCACTATCTGCCCCCAGAATACTGCGTTGGCATCAGCACACTTGCTCAGAACACCCATATTCACCCTGTATTGATGGCTTCTGAATTTCTGCAGGATCAAAATTATAGGATCAATAGTCTTCCTGTCTCATAAATCCAACTTCTGCTCTAGTTCTTTAGGGACATATTTTCTTGCCTCACATAAAAGTGATAATAGAGAAGCTCTTTTTTGGGGTACCAGGAATCAAACTCATGACCTCAAGCTTGCCAGACAGGCGCTGTTCCACTGAGCTATATCCCCAATCCTAGAAGCTCTTTTAAAGAAATATTCGTGAATCATTATATGCTTGTCACAGATTTTAGAACTAACTCGGTAAAGGTTATGGTTATATTAAGAACCATAATTTCTATTTTTCCCATATCTTTTAGTTACATGTTTAGAGAATGGTTAACATGACCCATGAAGGAATCACCGGCCACTGTGGGGAAAGATAGTAGGTGTTTTTATCTTTTCCTTTAGCCAAACTCTACCAAAGAAGACAGATTTCATACCTACCAAGTCAGTAAGGAGATGGTGAGTTGTGTCAGTGAGTGGAATGGTGACGTTTATATTCATAAGGGTGGTTCAGCACATGTTGGGAAATACTTTATTATTCTGTCAATAAGTACTTAGTGGCATCCAGTAACTTGTGGGCTCCTGAAGCAAGCTGTAGAAGCAGCCAGGACTGTAGTCTTTCAGAGCTCTGGGGCTGCTTAGGGTCACTGCTGTGAAGATTCTCACCCTCCTTGGCCAGCAAACAGGGCAAAGAAGGTATTAGATGAAAGGTAAATGCACATGGAAAATTACAAGTGTGATTTTCAAAATCTTGCTTTCCAATTGCATCCATCTGTTGCTATCTACTTAGACCCAAGGATTAGGGATTCTTTTTCCATGTGTGATTTTTTTTAAGAAGTAGGAACACAAAATATAAATAAAAAAGAGAAATTAGGGCTACCCTATTAACCTTGTGAAAATAATCATTAAATATTTTTAATAATTAAGAGTAATTGTGGATTGTTTCCACAGAATTTTATCTTTATTTGTCCTCAAGTTCTGGAACTCACTTGGAGACAGGTTTTTATCTTGGTCACTGACTGGAGGAAGGAAAGCAGATTAGTCACAGCGTCACCATGCACAACCCCCGACAGAGTCAGGTGAAAATGGCTTGCTCCTTTCAGTGACTCAGAAGACAAGGAGCACAACTTTCAAAGTTTCAATCTGCTTCTTAAAGTACAGAAATATGCGAAGACTGCTAACTGATTTAGATTTAATCTTCAAACTTGCACTCACTACTCTGCAAAGTTCAGTAACTAGTAATTATAAAGCATCATAAGCATTTAATCTGAATAATTTACATACACTATTACTATGTAAATTGTAAAATATCCTTTAATAAAAAATTTAACATATTTATATGTCAAGCAAGTTGATAGCCTGCTGGCCTTATTTAATTGTCTTACTGTGAATAAATGAGAACATGCCTTCCATCCTTTTCTAGCCATCTCCCTGGGATGGGAAAGTGTCTAACCCACGTGAGAGCTTGCCCGAGTCTGCAGGCCCCGAAGGCGCCCTCCTCACCCCAGCGCGCGGGTGGCGAAGGCCCAGCCCGGTGTGCCCGCGAGCGCCCCTCCCCCTCTCCTCCTGGCCGTGCTTGCACAAGGTATTCTCGCCCTGCCTGTCTCCTGGAGCTTCAGCACTTGGTTCAGAAATCGTTCACAGTAAGTAAAACTTCTACATGTCATAATCAGCAGCAAGTCTGAGTTTGCGATGCACAATTTTCCTGAAAGAATTTTCTGTTTTCTCCTTTGTGCTTTAACATACTCTGAATTAAGCTTCCTTGATTTGATGTCTCTACACAAACTGAACACTTGGACACAGAAGAAGAGAAATGCTGACTTCCAGGGGACAGAGGTCAGAAAGGAGATGAGGGTGGTAAGCAGAGGCGTGAAGTAGTCATGCGTGTGGTACTTGAGACCTGGCAGGGTCTGCTGGAGAGGTCAGCAAAGAGAGAGGCCCTCCTTCCACACAGCCTGACCCTGAGAGCACTGCTCAGGGGTGGTCAGTGGCCGGAAGGAGCCCCAAGGGGTTGCCCACCACAGACCCTTTAGATACCACAGAGCTCAGCTAAGAAGACCTGAGGGCACGGGGAAGGTCAGCAGCCATGGCAGGAAGGGGACCACGTGCCTGAGGCCTGGACATTACCTGAAGGGAAATCTTAAAGGAGTGACTTCAATGATAAGGGAAGGGGAAGAGGGAAATGAGAGGCCAGGGAAAATGGGACCTGGGAGAGTGGCCAGGAGAAAAAGGAAAGGACACTGGTTTGTTGCAGTGCTGGACCACAGCCTGGCCCTGTGTGGACCAGAGACGCCCCGCACACCCGTGGGCGGCACTGTTAAGCGATAAGTTGGGCTCTGCACGCCCATGGGTCTGACACGGTGTTCCGATGTACCTACACTTCGTAGGAAGATTGACTCAAGCTCATTAACCTACCAAGCTAATCGACTTCACCTACGTGTGTTTTGTGATGTGGACTTCAAAATCTACTCTTTTAATGATTTTGAAACATACAATACCCCAGTTAGCCAGTCATAAGTTGAAAGTACAAATCATGCATCTAAGCTGCCGGACTTAGCAGGTGCCAGCCACTCACGCTATGAGTACCTCGTTCACCCTCCGGACCCGGTTCAGCCAGGACTCTCAAAAGCACGTGGAGCTGAGCACCACCAGTTCAGGAAAGACCAAAAGCTAGTGTTCAAAGTGGTCCCAGCGAGCATGCGCAGTCTCGCAGCACTGCCATGCTGAAAATTTGCAAGATGAGACAAGTCCGGGTTGTACCTTACAGTTGACTATGATCTCTGTTCCATGGCAAATGATAAAACAACCTGGGGACTGAGAGATACTCCAGCACATTGTTACATGTCAAGAGACTAAAATCCTTTTCCATGGCAAGAAAACAAGTAACCACATGAAAAAAATGGATTATGAACATAAATATTTTCAAAAGAAGATCTATGAATGACCAACACATATGGGAAAAAAAATCCAAAAAAAATGCATAGTAAAAGTATAGTGAAACAGTACTGCATACCTGATAGAATGACTATTAACAAACAGGAAGCTTTTGGCTTTATTCCTGTCTGACTGTCTGACCCCTCGTGTTTCAATTGTATTAGAATATTTTGAAACATCTATGATTTATGTCAAGGTCCAGAGAGTCCTAGAAAAACTGCAATAGTATGTTGAAGTTCTTACTGAGTTGGGAGATCATGAAACCAGGAGTACTGCTAAGGGAAAAATGGTGCAAGAAAACCAGTTCCCCAGGCCAGAGGAAGAATATGGCGAGACAGATGGAAAATCCTGCTTCTGGTTATCTCTTTCCTCTCAAACACTTTATGCAGGGTGCTCAGCTCTGCCCCGCCTCAGCCATGAGGAAGAAGCCAGCTCCCTGGTGATAATGATGACCCACACTGGGAAGGGCCCCCCCACCTCTGCAGGGGCTTCCTGCCTGCCCTTCCCCGGGGACCCGCTGCTCCATGCCCTGTGCACTGCTGCCCTAGCTTCAGCCTCCAGGCCTGGCCACTAGGGACAATTGTTTTCAGGAAAAATTATTTTTGAAGTCTAAATCAATAAATGACATTGGAAGGCTTTTAAAGTGGCAGGCGGTATGCTTTTACCCCAGAAGATCAATAGCTGCAATTTAAAAGGTCTGTTTTTTGGAGTACTTTGGAGAAGTGCTGTCAGCAAGCTGGAAACTCCACTGCTTCTCTGATGACTAAGGCAGAAAAGGTCATTTAGCAATGGTCTGCCCTGGTCTAGCAAGAACCTCTCCCTTCCAACCCTCAACTACATATTCATTTCCTGAGAGCACAAACATTGCTGGAAGTGCTATTATACATCACTTAGAGAGAAGAAGGGTCTCTCTCCCTCTACTTTCTCTTTTTAATCTAGACTGTACAGGACATGTCGTGTCCACCTATTCTCATGCCTGCTCCTTCCTCTCACTGCTGTGTTGGGGCCCTTATCCCTGTGAATACAGGAACAGTGTGCCAGAGCTTTCCTTGTTTCCTTTCTCTCGGGTTTCTAACACCAAATGGGCAGGCTGCACTTGTTAAGGCAAGAGGCACCAGTGTCCTTCTATCAGTACTCTGTGCAAAGATTTTGTTTTAAGTTTTTCCCAATATCTTTCTTTCATTGAATCTGTAAATCCCAATTCTTCGTCAGACATCTGCCATGTTATCTTTCACATCTTTTCCAGGTTTATTTCACTTGAATTCCTGAAATTCAGGGCATCTTCCCTACAGCCCCACCCCAGGGATCCACCTGTGCTCATACAGAGGAGCTCACAGACTCCTCTCCTGAGTGTCTGGAGCTTTCCACCATATCGCGTTCCTTCCTCAGGATGGGATCCAGAGCATCTCACCCGTATGTCACCTGCACACCCAGCTACACCCCTCTTCTGCACGTCCCCTGAACACCAGCAGAACTTTACGTTCAGTCTGCTCTGAAACATCCCTTCTGCCTTCAAAGTGCAGGACAGAGCTTCATGGCCAGTTAGATCACACACCTCCTCCTACCAGATCAGGGATGCAGGGAGCTGAGCATGTTCCATGAACCGGTTCATATTTCCAAGGAACATGGGGAGAAGCATGCAAGGATGCTGGCTGGCAGAGGGCCACACCAACGTTGCTCAGCTTAGCAGTACTTAGCAGTACACCTGCTTTCGTGGTCTCTCAGTGTACTCCTCTCTCCTCAGTACCCGCTCTGCAGTGTTCACACCATCCTCAGCCCCCAATCCTCCTTCAATGGGAAGACTGGCAGTGCTAGGCGAGCTTCCAGCCCTCAGACCAACCTGGCTTCCCATTTTCCTCCTTCTTGGGGCACAGAATTCTGTCTTAGCATCAGCCAGAAGTTGCCCCTCCCTTTACATATTTTTAATCCACTATGTACTATTCACAGCATGGAAGCATAATATAATTGGTTTTATGGAAAAAGAGAAATCTCAGTTTCAGTTGGTAGCAACTACTCCCCTGAGTTCTGTCCACAGCCTCCAGCAGCCCACACAGGGTGAACAGTGCACACGAACTTCACTTGACTCACAATGAGAGCGAAATGACAAGACAAAATTCCCATGCAGATGATTTGCACAAGTGCAAGAAAATAAGTGTGGAAAGTGAGTAGGGTCAGAGCCATAACCACAGGGGCTCAGTGAGCAGGAGGCTGCAGGAAGGGGCCGAGTGGACCAACAAAGCCAAGAGCAGGGGACCACTGTGGCTCGGCTGCGTCCTTCTGGGACCCACATGCAGCTGACACCCTGGAGTATGTAGAGGGGCAGTGCACCCTTGGAGGAAGAGCCCATGCAGCTGCCCCTCAAGAAAGGGCTATTCCCAGGAGACCGCTTGATTCTCCGCACTGAGAGGGATCCCTCCTTCCTGTGTGGCTGGGTTAGTGTCCTTAGAACTTGAGGTCTTAGAAGAGCTCCCCTCCTCTTAAACACAATGGACATAACCCACCTATGAAAAGGTAAGCATTTATTTACTTATTTATCTGGTTTATTGAGTCAGGGTCTCCCTCTGTAGTTCAGGCTGGCTTTGATCTCACAACAATCCTCCTGCCTCAGCCTCCCAGGTGCTGAGATTACTGCTATATACCACCACACCTGGCTAGTATTTCCAAACTTGCTCACAAAATAAAATTCAAGCACATGCTGAATGTGGGAGACAAATCTAAAACAATGCAACTCTGAAAAGCTTAAAGTAAAGGGGTGGGGAAAGTGTGGAAGGAGCAGGAGATGAAGGATGAGCTGCAGCCTTTCAACAGGCAGAGGAGAAGGCACTGGAAGGGGACTTCGCAGTGCTGAAGGCGTCATGCGGGACAGAGGTGTCACACACACCTTACGCCAGCAGAACGATGAATAAACCTGAAACTGCGGGTGGTTAAAAGAGGCAGAAAGAAGTGCAAGGCTGTACACACCACTTTCCGTCCAGAGCAAATCATGATCAAGAGGCCCAAAGCATAAGCAACTGGCAAAGAAGACTAAAGTAACACGATCTTAGGTAAGTACATAAGAGAGCAAAAAGATATCTTACTCTGAGGTGATCGAAACATAGAGATTAAAACTGAACATACATTTTGTCTCTCAAGCTCCACAAATTTCTGTGAAGTAGAAATATCACAAACAACATATTCTTACACGGGTAAAATGGATTTTAAAAACAATACAATCTAAAACTGAATATAAACAATAAAAACAACACTGTGTTTTTCTTTCAGAATTCAAAGCCTCCTTTTTAGTACACAGAAAAAAGAGAAATTGGCAAACAAAATCACAGAATTTCTGAGAAATAATGATAATTAAAACACTACAAGCCAGGCATGACAGTGCATGCCTTTAATCCTAGAGCTCGGGAAGCTAAGGCAGGAGGATCATTGCAAGTTCAAAACCAGCCTGGGCTACAAAAGTGAGCTCAAGGCCAGCCTGAACTGCACAGTGAGACCTTGTCTCAGAAAAAAAAAAGACATACACACAAAAACCTACATATGAGAAACTAGTGGCTGTAATTAAAACAGTACTCAAAAGAAAATGTATAGCTTATGTACTTATATTGTCTTCCTTAACATTTTTATGCATTTGATTTCTATTGCCCTGAGTTGTATATTTACAAACTTTAGCACTTTTCTCTTAAATTTGTTTCTTCTCCTCAGAATTATAAAATGCAGTCAAATTAGAGATATTTTTAAACTGTATGAATTGTCCTATAATTTTGTAATTTTCTTTTATCAACATCAAGAATAAAATTTGAGAAGTGAAATTTTGCTTAACAGAAAGATAATTTTATTGAACTGTCAAGCAGAAGGAATGCAATTTGCAAATAGTATGAAAATGATTCTTTATTCACTAAATGAACATTTAATAGAATTAAAAATCTTGAACTGTTTAATGAACATTCCATGCAAACATTAATTCTAATAAAAGAGCATGCAGGTTTCAGGGGTCAGAGTGCTCATTAAACAAATTTAGAAGAAATGATTCCCCATTTGCCTGTAAGGTGGAGAGGGAGCAGTGTTTCCATGGAACACTTTGTGACTATTCACCCTTATTGTCAGGAGCTGCTGGAACTGGAAATTCATTAGTGTGGGGGCGGGACAGAGCCGGAGTGCCTCATGCCGTCAAGCTACCTGAGGATTGAGAAAAACATCCTGCCTGGACAGTCTTGGTCGTTAGTCACTAGGCACCAGTGCCTCTCATGATACTAACCTTGCAAGGGTGTAAATACACGCTCATACTCCTGTTACAACTCTTCTTGCCCACCAGGTAAGACAAACGCTGACTGCAGCTTTGGTCCCTGTCTTTATTTCCTAAATCCCTTAGCCATTCTCTCTGGAGACCACCCAGAGACCTTACACCTCATTCTTCCTGGCTCACAGGACCTTGGTCTGAGTGAACTCATGCTGCTACCAAGGTCTCTAACCAGAGAGGGCGCAGGCTGCGGGCCCTTCCTTCTGCTCAGCAGAGGCAGCCCAGTTTGGGTCCCCAGTGGCCCGGGCCTGTGTTCCTCTGCCCTCGCCAGGGAGCCGTGCAGGGCTGGGTGTTTGCAGGTCACAGCTGGGTGTCCTCCAGGGTGTTGGGGCCTGAGCTCCGACCTCCTCTGTCCCTCCCACCGCGTCCTGCCTCACAGCCAGCTGGAAGCAAGGGGGCCCATCCCGGGCTGCAGCCTTGCAACTTCCGGGCCCAAATAAACCTTCTCTCTTTAAACACTACGGTAAGTATTTAGTTAAAGCGATAGAAATCTGACTCCCAAGAGGTCACTTTCACTGAACGAAGCTCTACTTTAGTGTTTTCGGAGAACATGGCGGCACTTTTTGCGTGATAGTGTGAAATTAGTTCTGTGAGTCATAGAATGTAACACACTGGTTACAGCCCTATTTGCAAGTAAGGAAGAAAGGACACGGAAAGCTATGCATAGAATGAAAATCATTGTTCTCTTAACTGTTTTATTATTTTTTTCACTTTTATAATGGAAAAATAAGCACGCTCTCACAGTCAAAGAACTGGTAGAGGCACAGATGCAGTAGGAAGGGAAATCATGAATTTTCTCCTATTTGTGGAAGCTGATGGTTTAAGTCTGTCCAAAGCAAACCTCACTATATAAAGAAAGAAATTCTATCTAGTGCATTTGTGTGGAAGGCATTTTGATAATATCTGTCAGGTCCGCGGGTTATTTTGGAAATCTTCCTGGCTTCCAGGAACGCTGATTAGTGGTGGCCAAGCAGCTGCTCGGTGGCATGAGGCAGGGTCTCCGTGGCTTCCTGGGGGAGGGAGCTGCCCTGCCAGGCGAAGCCGCACCAGACCCCAGCACAGTCAGTGCAGGTGCTTGGGTGGCAGGAAGGACAGCAGTGTGTTGATTAGCTGCAAAGCAGAACAGCTAAGCCACAGAGGGCGCACTGTTCTTCATTCCATCACCTCCCCACAAATAAAGGCGGCCTTAAACAGGCATCCTGGCCCCGCCTCACGCTGAGGAATGTGCTGTCTACAAGACGCCTGAGGGGATAGCAGTAAGGTACTAAAAAAGCCAAAACCCAATTTAAAAATTACTTTTCATATGTGGATGTGTATGGAAGTTCTTTGTCTTTCCTTAAAATCCCTCCTTGGTTGTTATTTATTGATGAAAGTACATTGTTCCAAATAAACACAAAGATTTGCCTGAGTTTAAACCTGCCATAGCTGTGGAGCTCTTTCCAACTTCAGTGGATGTTCAAAGTCAGGGAGGGTTCCCTTCTCTGAGGTCTTGGGATTTGCCAAAGGGGCTGGGCGGTGTTTTTATTTTTATTTTGAAGCACATTCCTGCTGAATTTAATTATTCACCACACCCCAACCCAGCTAAGTAAATATAACCCTAACATGCTGGTTTGGAAAAGTTTTGAAAAACAGGTGATTATTTTAAGGCTCCATAGCAGAATGAAGGGCTCCCAGGGCATCATGGCAAGCATCAGGGGAGAGGGTGGCCACCCGTCCCCAGGGGCTGGAGTTCCCCCAGAGCACCTCTCAGGGGAAGATCCACCAGGTGTCTCCCAGCTCTCAGCCTTATTTATGCTCTGACTACACGCAGCACAATCTGGACAGCTTTACATTCCAATTAACTAACCATAAATTATCTTCTGTCTTTATCTGATGATGAAAAGCAGGAATGCGTTTACTCCTGACAGTTGTGTGTGTGTAATTAATACTGAAATACAAGATAAAAGTCAGGTGTGAGCTTTTCCACCACTAAGTATGTCTAGTGAAATTAGAATGTGAATTCCTAATGCTCCCTCAGTGAGTGGATTCCCATGATCAAATGAAGCACATGGAAGAATAATGTGGAGTTTATAAGGAGGAAGCGCTTGGCAGACTAGCAGGGGGAGAGCTGCTTTCAACTAGGGCGATCACTTGCACCAATTAGACATCAATTACTACAGGTCCCAGTTTCCTCTCACCTGTCAATACTGGTATGTCAAAACCTGGGAAAGTTCTCATAAAGTCCTGTGTATTGTAAAGCAGAGAGGTTTTATGTACGACCCAATTATAACTTGTGATACAGAAGTGAGAGCTAGGTGGGTGTTTTTGAGTCTATTTATTTGCGCATAAAATGCTCAATCTCTTCCATCTTTTCCTTTCAAATTCATCAAATTTCCATTTGGCTTGAGAGTGTAAGAACGCTCCGAGGGAAGAACAACAGCTGGTAGGCTCTGAGGGGCAGAGTCCGGACCTGGGACCCTGCCGGGCCCCCACCCCGATCTGGTGACTGTCTCCCGCTCTCTTCTGGGCCGGGGCGGCTGGCCGTGTGTACAGTGGGGGAGGCCCAGAGAAGGGCTGTTCTGCGCCTGCTCTCCCGGCCAGCCGCCCGGCTCTCAGCAGAGAGTGGCGATTGCCGAACCCCCCATCAGGAATTGACTCTTGGCTTCTCTCAACATCAAAACACAACCTTCTGCAAAACTGGGCCTCCGGTCGTCCAGTGCCCATCCGCTGCGATGGTGAGAAGACAGCTTCGGCTGCTGAGGCAGAGAGCGGGGGGAGGGGCAAAGGGTGGGCGGCGCAGGAGCCGGATGCTCCACACTCGCTTTCCTGACCTTGGAGTCCTCGGAGCACCTTTAAGGCGTGTCCTTCTGACTTCTCTTTTCCCCACCCAGATCCAAATAGGCACGCCGAGCAGCAAGGCTGTGTTCTACTACCGCCAGCAGCGGTTCTGACTGATGGTAGGCTCGGCTCTCTCAGCGTGACTGAGGGATGCTGAGTCCCTACAGCCACCCCTGGGCCCGTACACCTTAACACCGCGCAGCCCAGCTTGATATAGAATCAACCCGGCTCCCGCTGGGTTTTACTGTGGGGATTCAGGGAGGGCATGAGCCCTACAGGACAGATCGCCGGGCTGCTTTTGGTAGCAGTAAAATTGAACTCTTAGAGCTGATAAAACGTCCCTGAAGAGATACAGTAAAGTTCATAAGAATTCGGGAAAAATCAGCGGCTTACACCACCATCATCGACTCATTATCCACAATCATTTCCCACACGCCTGACGTGCTCCAAACGTCCAAGCGCTTGGGACGGGGACTGCAGAGCCGCGGCCCCCTGAGCACACCCTGTCCGGCCCAGCTCAAGTGTAAAGGGAAGCCCAGAGCCCTTGCCAGACAGAGGTGGTCTTCGAGGCCTGCGCACATCCAGGAGGCTCGTAGCTCAGTGCACATATCAGTGTGAGTCCTTGAGATTGCATCAGGCAGCACAGACCTGTGGGCACTGCTCTAGGGTCTGGGGAAACAAACGCAGCCACAGGCCTCCTCTTGAGAGGGACGCAGGCGCTGACAGAACTACTTAGACGTACACCAAGAGTGCATAACAGTACTGAAGTGAAAGTGCCTTAGAGAAACGGGGGATGATTTACACAGGAAGAGAGAAGGGGAACTTCAGAATTAACAAAAATTCAAGTTAAACATGGCACGAGGGCCAATAAACTGACAAAATTATTAGACGATCGATAGAGAATACTTACAAATCACGGACTACGCGCCATGAACCTACCACACGCAAAGCACTGAATTAGGTTGTAGGGGTCAACAGCAAAAGCAAATAAATGTAAAGAAGCGCAGGGAGCACCTATGCTTATTACCAAGCCAGGGGCCAGCACTAGGGAACAGTGGGTCTAACCAGGAGAGCGAGGCAGAGGGGGGCGGGAGCCGGGAAGGAGCCTGTCTCAGCCCCACGCACCGCACCCAGCCCACAGGGCCCAGGCACTGAAACACCAGGGGACCACAGGCCGCACCCCGGGCCTCGCCACGTGCGGAGTCCACACCGCCACGTGCCGTGTCCAGCCGCGAGAGCGCCCGCTCTGCGACTCTTGGAGGAGAGCGCACCTCCGCGGCGCGCGGGTTCGGGCTGCACGCAGCCCACGTCCGCCCCGCGCCGGGGTCTCTCCTGCGTGCTGGCCGCGCGCCGCACTGGGGAGCGGGCGTGCGCGGGACTGCGGGCCCTGCGGGGCGGGAGAGCCGTCTGCACGGACCGGACCGCACGCGGGAGGGCGGCGCGGCTCTCCCCACACCCGCTCCCCAAGCGCCTGGCTGGGGCCCGGCTGCTCGCGGTGAGTCCCTGGCGCTTTCGGGGGCCCCGTGCGCGGGCCGCGTTGGGGGATCCCCCGGGCGCTCTCCGGACCCGCGAACCGGCCCGCCCGCGGCCTCCTGGGGGGCGGTTGGCCGGTGAGTCGCGCGGGCGGGCGGGGCGGGGCGCGTCCCCTGCAGACGCCGCTCTCCCGGGACAGCTGCCGGTCGCACCCACGCTTAAAAGCCGCCTCCCTCGCCCGGAGCGCCTGTCCGCGCGCGCCGCCGGCGGGCCGTGCGCTGTGCTCCTCCTCCCGCACCGTGCTCGGGGCCCGCAGCGCCCCCTGCCGCTCCGCCGCCCCGCGGGTCCGCCGCCTCGGGACGCGCAGGTAGGGACGCGGCCACCTGCGGCCGGGGCCCCCCGCAGGACGGGCCGGGGCCGGGGCGGCGGGCGGGACGCGTGGGCTAGGGTCTGGGCCGGGCCCAGGGACGGCGCGCATAGGCGCGGACCCTCCCGAGCACCCGGGACTTCGGCCGTCTCGGCCCAGGGGTCCGGAGTCGGCTCCGGCGGACCGGAGTCTCGGTCTCCGCGGTCGGGTCCTGCCAGCAGGGACGGACCGGGGCCCTTGCGAGCCGGGAAGGGAAGGGAAGGGAGGGGCGCGGCACGCGCTCGGAAGCCGGGAGCCCGGGAGCCCGCGGTCCGTGGCCCAGACCCACTGTTCCGCCGGGTCCCCTCGCCGCACTCTGCGCCCGAGCCCGGAGCCCGGAGCCCCGGAGCCCCGGCCGAACGCGGGACCGGAATGCGCCCCCGCGCGGGCGGAGAGTGGCTCGGCCAGGAGGAGACCCCGAAGCGGGAGCGGCGACCCGGGGTCGGGCTGCGTGGGGTCGTGGGACGCGCTCCATCCACCCGGCAGTGAGGGGAGTGTGGTTGCGAGTCCAGGGTGACACTGCGACAGTCGGATTCCCGGGGGTCCAGGTCCTCGCCACTTTCCTTTCGTAGTGAAAGGCGCCCCAGGCTTCAAGCCCTCGGAACAGGGTCCTCCCGGTGCGTGCGTGGGGGCAGAGGGCTTCTTGGCCTGGGCAAGGCTGCGGGGACCCGGGGAAACTGGGGAACCGGCCCCAGGTCCAAAGCGTCGCCATCCTGTAACCATGACAACCGTGGGTTTTGCAGGCGGATGCAGAGCCCTGAAGGGCGGGGACAGGCCCAGATGGTACAGAGTCCGGCACCTGCCCAGGGGCGGGGCCCTGCCGGGAGCGGTCGGCGCAGCTGGAGGCTGCTGTCACCCCTGAGAGAGGTCTCTGAGAGTGGTGGTGACAGGGTCTTTGCAGACAGGGACCCAGTAATGGCCTGGTCAGAGACAGGGAAGAGACCTTGTACCTTGGAAGGGGAAGGCCAGGAAACGCAGGAAGTGCATGCGGCGAGATAAGGCCAGGTTGAGAGAAGGGGGAGATGATCAAATGGCAATGATTTGCATGGGCCGCGTTCTGATGGAATTTACCATTTATGAAATGGAAAACTGGTGGAGAAAGGAAAGGACATCTGTCAAACACCTATTGTGTTCCATGTCCTTTGTGCAGTAACATGATTAATAATCTTCACAATACTATGCACGTGTTATTATTCTGTCTTTGATGAAAAGGCAGAGAAACAAAGGCTGAGATGTGGGTATTGACCCATCTGTGCTTTTATGTTCTAAACACAGTTGTAATTCTTAAATTCCTGCTGATAGCTAAACGGACTCAGCAATCACTAAGCAGAATAAAGAGCCGTCACGGTGTGGACTGTTCTGGCCCAGCGTGACAGAGTTCTGTGTGGGTGTGGGTCTGCTGGCAGGGACTTCAGGAAACAGGCCCGTGCTTGTTAGAGGGCTTTTCCAGGTCAGCATGTGGCTCTCCTTGCGGGTCGTCTGTGTGAAGGATGCTCAGAACATGGTTGGAGATGGCCATAGGACACATGAACTCTCCAGAACTAGAACACGTATGTGACATGGGTAAGCTGCACTTACACAGGTCTCAGGGTATCCTAGGGCATGCAGATGGCTCTAACAAGGTTTGCGAACAGAAAGAAAAAGAAATTATTCTACAGCAAATCCAAGACTGCACTGAAGGAAACCCCGAGCTGGAGTTCTCCTCGGTCTCCTTGTCTACGTGACCGTGTGTGGGAAACTTTGGTGCAGACCATGGTCCCTGGATCTATGCAGTCTGCTGCTCACCAGGAAGAGTCAGGACTGGGCCCTGCCTATTTTCCTGCTGGCTCTTGGAGAGAAGGAGAGTTCAGAAGGTTCCTGAATGGTGGTCAGGATTAGCAGAAACCCAGGCGGCTGTGGTTTTTTGTTTGGCCTCACACACTCCCTAAGTGAGTGTTTCTTCATTTTGCAGAAGAAAGTCACACACAGAAAAGTTGCTTTTAATTCTCTTTCTGTGTGTGGGGATAGTCCGCGGAGCTGCGGATTTACTTTTGGTGACAGGGAAGGTCAGGAGCATAAATAACTGCCATGCAGAGGAAACGGCTTCACTTTCCCACAGGCTACACACTGCACTACAGACTTGAGCGCGACTGTCTGCGCTGAATTACTTCTGCGGCTCCCTTTCTATCCTGGAACTAGGGAGTACATTATGTGAGGCAGAAGTTAAGTGAAGGCGGGAATTCCACGTGCAGCTCTTCTACTGCACAGGGAGCTCTCGGAAGGCGGTTAACTCCGGAGAGAACTCCACAGGCCAACAGGTGCCCGTGACATGTGAGTGGTGGGCTCCCTCCCTCCTGGCGCCTGCAGTTAATTTACTGCTTGAGCAGAGCTACTGGGCCAGGTTCCTACTATTTTTATTATGTATGTGGAATTTCAGCTTCTCAATCCCAGGAGGAAAATAGTGCTAGTTTTATGTCCATTAACATATCTTCAGAGTCTTCCAGCTTCATTATTTTGGGAAAAACATGTTGACTCTGAAGTCCCTTCTGTCTGAGAGGTTTAATGCTCTGCTAATGCATGTTTTGGGGAAATACCGTTGCCAACTAATAATAAGCAAGAGTAATCGTAGGCCTGCTTTGAAAAGTTCTTATTCTAGAGCAGCAGGCGAAATACCTCGGCCCTCAGGACACACTACCTGAGAGGGGACTGGAAGAAGCCGTAGTGTCCCTGCTGGTGCTGGAACCTGACTGTTGCTCATGGGCTTCTCATCTCAAAATGAGGTGAAGAAACTCCTCCTTCAGGAAACCGTCACCAAAACTCCATTATTGATACAACTTTGTTATCTTTTTCAAGTTGACAGCCTAAGTTCGGTCATTTTTCCCCATAGTAACAGTTTTTGATGTTGCTTATAATCCCTGACTGGATTAAAATGTCTAGAGGGAAGGAATTTGTCCTGATATTTTATACCTTTAAATTAATATATTCTGAACATATCCTAGATATTATCCATGTCTAACTCATTAAAAGTTAACAACTGTGATCTTTCTTGCCTATAAAGTAACATATTAAAGATCTCTGGGCTTATGTTTTATTTTCTGAGATTTTTAACAGAGGAGATTTTTTTTAAAGTCTGAGTTCTATTTTTGGTACAAAAATGATGAAAAATCTAGGGTTTTATGTCAATGCATAACCTACACAAATAGTATGTGATCAAGTAAGACAGGAGTTAGGGTTTGTAAGAGCACTTAATGAAAAAGTCACAGGCTGAAAAATTAATTGTATTTTTGGACTGTTTAGTTAATAAATAGGTGTCTGCATCACATAGGGAAGACTTAGTCCACCCTACCTTTAAATGCCTAAGAGATAATTATCAAGGAAGCTAACTCAGAGGGGAGATTTACTGTAAATAAAAAATATACTGACAAAAACTGAAACACCTTTGAAGTTATCTTTAAATTTCATGAGACAGACGTGGGTTATAGATATTTATATGTAACATAAACTAGGAAGCAGTGCTTTTAAGAAAATGGTGTATGTCATGAATGAAATGGGCCACTCATGCATAGACTTTAATGATGTGGATGACTTTTATTCTATTATTATAAATTCTTAATCATTTATTTCCATGTTAATAATAACATTGAATGATTTTAATAGTCATGAACTGAAGCATCTTCAAACACCCAGCTAATCTTTCCCTCAAAAATTTATTTAGCTTGCTCCTTTTAAATAAAAATTCAATGAGCTGCAAAGATTTACCTGAAATAGAGAGTTGTAACTAAACCAAGCCTGTGGTGATGTCTCTGTCCCAGAGGAACCTGTATTTATGTGAGTGAGAATCTGTCTTTCAGTACTGACCGTGTTGTCACTTAAGAAGTATTCTGGCTCAGAAGTTAAGAATGATTTCTTTTCGTATCCCTTGTTTGTTCTGTAGGATATTTAACAAGATAACTTTAACACCTTATATTTGTAATACTACCAATTTATAGTGTGTTCTATAAGTGAGTTTTCTAATAATAAGAACATTATTTTTCAAATTAAATAGAAGTTACCCTTAATAAGTAGAACACTCACTTTTTAAGGAAAGTCAATAAAATAGGCAAAAATGTGAATTATCAAGCTCCTTAAAATGAACATGCTACTATTATTTTATGGGGAGTAGAGTGGTGTAAATATATGAAGGAGACCTTACTAATCTATCATCAGGTGAATATTTTTCCATATTAATTTCATTGTGTGTTTTATAAGATCTGCCCTTTAATCAATCCATACACTGCATAGATTTTAGGCATTATAGTGTCTTACCTGGTCCAGAAATGAGCCTATCAAGCTACTCTATAAGTCTAAACACACACAATTTCAGATACACTGCATAGCAGCATTACCCTGAGAAATTCTCATTAGAGACGTTGGGCTTGACCTTTGTGGAGAGTGTTGGAAGTACTGTGATCCATAGGTTTATCCTGTAGGAACCATTAAAAGCAGTTTTCAAAAGCAGAGCATGCTCTGAGATTGGCAGAGGCCCATGGCTGTCTTTCTCCCCATGGTGTGTGCAGGGCGGGCCCATGCCCAGTGACGGGGAGCTCAAGTTGCCTACACCCTCAGTGCTGGGCCTTGACCCCCTCTTCAGTTTTCACCCTTTCCTGAAGACCACTCCACACATATTAAATTCCAGCATTCTGGGCTTTTGGTATTGGTTATTGTTTATGTTTCCAGATAAATATTTGATCCTCATCGAAAGTGATCACTTTCATGGAACAAAGAATTGTTTCTTAGAAGGGCCAAAAGAAATCTTCCAGAAAAATATTCGAACACTTTTTTCTTTGTGATGCTGGGGACTGAACCTTGGCCCTCCATACTGAGCTGCCTTCCCAGCCCTTTGCTGAGATTTTGTTACTGTTTTTTTTTTTTTTTTCCAGATAGGGTTTTATGAAGTCCCTAAGTTGCCCAGGTTGGACTCAAATTTGTGATTCTATTTGAAAGAATAATTCCCATTTGGAAATATCATACATTTTAAGACAGATATTTGGAGCTCAGAATAGATGGACTTGTGATACTAAGTCCTGGGTCAGTGAAAGATGATACTAATTAGAGTTTTCTTTTCTTTGTTTGTTTATTTTTATAATACGGGGGATTAAATTCGGCCCCTCGGGCATGGAAGGCAAAGGTGGCTACCACCAAGCATTCCCAGCCCTTTTTAAATCATTTTGGCCCAAAGTCTCTCTAGGTTGCCCAGGCTGGGGGAGACCTCCTGCATTAGCCTTCTGAGGAACTGGTATTGAACACTACTTCTGATTTAGTTAGAGTTTTCTTATTTAAATGGGCCATCTACTGTATGTATATTTTTTAAAAGTATAGTAGTGATTTTCATTACCAAATCTATAGTTTGTGGTCATTGCTGAAAAATTAGAAAATACCAAGCATGGAGAAGGGTTAGTAAAACTTTATAAATTTACTACACACAGAGATATTAGTTTTTATTCCAAGCTTAAATTTATATTAAAAATAAGTTATATATTTGACACCCAGTTCCCAGGTTATACTTCCTGGTCCCATTCAGCAGCAGGCAGAAGGAAGCGTCTTTGTAAAAGCAGCTGGTTCCAGTGCTGGGTAAGCAGTTTACAGGGTGACCTGGGTAGCTCGAAGAGTCAGAAAGCAAAGAGGTGTTCGTGGCACACGCACACACACGTGCGCACACACACAGTGACAGAGGTGTGTCAAAGACTCGCAGGAGCCCTTTGGAAAGGAGGCCAGTGGCCAAAGTGGTACTGCTTATAACACAAGTATAAAACTATACTCATGACACAGGCTAGACAGATAAATGGTTGGATAAAGTAATAAACGGGGAGAAGTAATAAACGGGCTCCCATGCAGAAGCATTCATATAACGTGTATATATATAGGTGTAGATAGAAGTACAGATGTAGGTATAAGTAAAGATACATAGACACAGGGACAGAGACAGAGACAGAAACGTAGAGCCACCCTAAGGAGGCGCAGCACACGCCCGTCCTCTGGAAGGCTGGGGTGAGCAGGGGCTTCTCCCCAAGGAGCAGAGCAGGGGAAGGAGACAGAGCCAGAGGCCGGGTCACAGTGCATGAGCCTCCCAGTCCCTCTCACCGTCTCCGCCAGGGGCTCAGGTTCAATATGGACAGGTGGAAATGATGGTGAGGGTGTGTGTCCTTGATAGGCGAGGATGAAAATGACACTTCACCTCTGTAACCGTTGTCCCCAAAACCTATGAGGAAAACACGAGGTGGCTTATGCTAGTGGTGAGTTCTACAGTGTGCCTGACCAGGGATAGCAAACCTGCCCCAGGGTCCCCAACCATGAGAGTTTGAGCGTTGTCACCCCAACGTGGGGGTGGGGGGCTAGAGGACCGTCGTGATTAAATGCACTGTATACCCAGTGTGGGATCCAGGAAGAGAAAAAAATAGTATTTCAAACTGAGGAAGTCTGAATCAGCGATGGACTTCAGTTACTGGCAGTACATCAGTGGTTCACTAATGGTAGGAAAAATCAGTACTAACCAGAGATGTCAGTAACAGGAGGCAGGGTGGGGTTATAACAGACCTCGTGGCACTAACTTCTTAGTGATTCCAAAAATCTAACCATTCTTTTAAAAAGTCTATAAAAATTGCTCATAAAGTGTATGGTGAGTAGTGGTACCCGGGGTGAACCATTCTCTGGCAAGCAAGTTCCGTGACGTTCAGCTCAGTGCTCAGCTTATTTCCATAGTCCTGGGTGCCATGTTCCTGCCATCCATTTCTGATGGTAGAAAGTAGCATAAATCATGTCACAAGAGATGTGCACTGTGCATTAGCTGTTCACCTCATGGCTACTCACTGTTGAAAGTGAAACTCTCACAGCTTTTGTGGGGTGGATAATCGTGTCTATAAATCAGTCTTAAATGTCTAGAAAAGTGAAGCTTTTCCCACCTGTATCTTTCTGTCTGATCTTACCGATAATAGTAAGTTCTTCTATTGGTGCTGGAGTTCTTTGGTGCTAGATGATCATTACCTTCCAAAGTTCTCTTTAAAGTGCCTAGAAGACTATTTTTCTCTCTTTATTTGTCTTTCAAGGACAAATACATTAAATACTTGAAAGACTATTTTCCATCAAATGTTATATATAGAATACCCTTCCCTGACTGGTGAATATTACATTATACCAAGGGGCCCTGTCTCCCACAACAAGCCTGCAAGCTGAGACTTACATTTTATATGTGCTGCAACTAATGTAAAATGAGCAGCAGATCCAGCTACCATCTCCCATCCTACCTATAATATTCATTGTATGTATGGTAATACACTCAAGCATGCATGTACAGATTTACATAATATATTGCACTACGCATATTACTCATATTCATAGACTCTGGACATTATGTAAAGGCATATGTACACATTATGTAAAGGCATATGTACACATTATGTAAAGGCATATGTACACATTATGTAAAGGCATATGTATACATGCACATATGTCATGTAGATGAATCTTTCAATGTGCTGCATTTACATTTTGGACCATAAATTCTGCCCTATCCCCACCTGTCTGAGCTTTCACAATTTAGGGTCCTACTCCTCATTACTTCTCCTCCGTATCATTGTTCTTAATGGCCTGCACCTGTACTTCATAGTTTCCGCTGAATCTGTATTCTACTGTGATAGTTGTTGCAAGTTTACTCATACTTTCTCTCTTCCTGGTGTTTTTAGTTCACATGAATCATAGCATAAAAGCCACATTTCAGGAACTTGTTTGGGAGAAGATAAAGAACCTGGTCCCAGAATGTGTAACTCAAGGGCCTCCTTTGTGAAAATAACCTAATGAATCTCACAGAATAGAGAAAGTATCTGAAAAAGATGAATATCGAAATGGCTGATGCACTGGGATCTCTTTGGAATCTTAAAATCCAGAGCTTTGATTTTTTAACACATACGTGAAAAAAAATTTTTTTAAATGACCCTGCCTGATAACTTGACTCTATCAAAAAGAGGACTGAAGCAACATAATATGACCAGAATTGCTTAAATGATTATTTACTTGAAAAGCAAAGCTATGTACAACCCACATTTTGCATCCACTATCATACTGTCTCTGTTGTTATCTCCTATCAATATAT
Organism: Dinomys branickii; assembly: GCA_004027595.1. NCBI lineage: Eukaryota > Metazoa > Chordata > Mammalia > Rodentia > Dinomyidae > Dinomys > Dinomys branickii. The sequence continues at coordinate 140,309 of PVLD010000166.1, read as the reverse complement.
TCTCAAGTAATCGATGGCTTGTGAATAATCGAAACCAAAGTACTACTTTTTAAATCATCCATGCAAATAAAAGTAAGTATATCATATTTTATCACAGTGGAACTTTACATATTAGAGGAAAATGTTTTAAATATTAGTAGAATTTTATATTTGTTAATTCTTTCCAGTCCACACGTCTGGGCACTTTCGCTTCCTCGTTGCCACTTTACGGATTTGTGTATATCTATGCCATAATCACTACAATCTGTTCCCTGTTTTTGAGATTGCTTTCTAAGCAGGTGCATAGATACTAAAAGTAGCCAGCCTATTTTGTGTGCAAAAGTAGCTCCCTGATAAAACAGGGTAGTTTACTTGTACTTTTAAAGTGAGAAGTTAATGCAAATCAGTGTACTACTGTGGGAATTTAAGACTTTTGTCCCCTATAAAGTAGCTGTTCAAAGCATCTATGCTGGAGAGATGCATCACCAGCTCCATCCCCGTCTCAGAGCTGTGGCCTGTTGTCTTAGACTCCCCTAAGTTGAGGTTTGGCGGGGAGCATTCATTGTTCAGGTTTTACAAAGGGCGAGACTCTGGCAGGAGTAACGTGCGTAGGGAAGGAATGCTGTGCTTACACGTGTGTGCTCAGTAAGCTTCCCGAGAGCCCGGCCGGGCTGCGTCTGCATTCCACCCGCCCTGCCCTGCTCCACTGCGAGTGGGGCATAGCCTCCTTGTGGGGCACTGTCATGTGGGTCTTTGCCTGTTTCAGGAAATGGTGCTTTGATTCCTGTTTCCAAAGTCATTAGTGTTCCATCAACAGTCATCTCACACACCCGTGCATGCTCTCTCAAGGACATTACAGGTCAAAGTATCCCCAAGGTCTCCTTTGCCCAAGGATTTAAAGGTCCTACAGCCTGCATTTCCTGTCAGCCAGCGCCCACGCTTTGGCTTCAGGGGAACATTTGGAGTTGCCCATCTTCCTGTCCACACCTCTTCTGTCCAGGTGCTGCTCTCGGGACCTTGTGTTCCGTGCCCTGGCTCCGGCACCCTGGCACTGCTGCCTATTTTAGCCTCCTTCCTCAGAAAGCCAAGGGAAACACGATGAGCTCACTCACCCTCTGACCACTCAGAGGATCTGGAAGTCGGCCTGGAAACTCCTGTCCAGGGCCCAGCTCCGGCCTGGACCACACAGCAGTGCTCAGCTTGCCTGCGACACCCAGGGCACTGGTCCTGCCTGAACAAGGGGCCCTGGGATCATCGCGGTGGCTGTCAGAAGTCCTTTCCCACAGGGAGGCTCGGTGTCCCCCGGGAGGAAGCGAATTGGGAGCCCAGAGATTCTTCAGTTGCTTCTGCACCCTAGAGGACCAAGCGGGGCAGAGCTGGTGTCCGTCTTGACTCTCCCTGGGGCTCTTGCTCTGCCGGGCGGGTCCCTGCAGCACAGCTGGATATGGCAGCAAGCGCGGTGGGTCCTCAGGGATACTTTCCAGACCCTCAGCTCCAAGGTCTCTCGCTTCCAAGCAGGTGACAGTGGGATCGAAGGATGTTCTGGCTTCATGGGAGCTACTTCCCCACGTTTCCCAGATCTGTTCCAAATGGCCTGCGCTTGTAGTGGACAGTGCTGCTGAGTAGGCCTCATCCGTATGTCACTCATTAATCACGGTTTATAAAATCCTATCTTGTAGAAAGTAACATGTTTTAGAGATTGGGAAGACAAGGATAACTTGGAATATTCCTGGGCAATTGCATGGCCTTTCTGGAGTGTTTCTTGTTGGAGTGGCTGCTGTTTCCCCACGGCTGCTGAGACGCTAAGGTGTAGGGAGTTTGGGTTTTATCTGAGGGCTCTGACCTTGCTGCTGTTAGCTGCCCGGAGGAGTTCCTGACCTGCCTGGTGAGGGGAGGTGCAGAGGGTGTGCCTGCCCCACCCAGAAGAGGGCAGCGGCACAGAGCAGCAGGGCATCTCCAGTTGGGGCCTGAATGGACTGCCTGGCTCTGTGAAAACCCAAAGCCCAAGGCCAGAGCCTGTGGACAACAGAACCACAGACATCCTGGAGGATGGGCGAGCAAAGATGTGGGGCCCTTGCTCTCTCCCAGCTCCCCTCCAGGCAGGCGAGACCTTTTGTGATAGACAGGAAGCAGGGCTGCCTGACTCGGGACAGCAGGTGAACTGAAGCCAAGGAGGAGCTGGGGCTGCCGGTCAGCAGCGTGTGGCTTCAGCCTCTGTCCACCAGTGCGTGAATTTAAGACTTTATCACCTATAAAGTAGCTGTCCAGAGCGTTTACACTAGATAGATCTATAACTGAGCCCCACTTGCTCGGAAAGTGAGCCCCATGACATCTGGGCCACAGAGGAGCCCATGTCATGAGTATGTGGGAAAAATGGAAACTCTGCTTTGGCTAGCAGAGTGACTAATAGATTATCTGTTTTTATTTTTTTATATGCTGAGGGAAACAGACATTTGTAGAGACACATATGCACTATATGTAAACACATGCAGACACGTGTGCATATGTGTTTGGACACAGCTGTGTATACACAATTCACATTTTCTGTTCCATGAGCTTTTGATGATGACTTGATGATTCATTGGTAAGAATAATTTCGCTAGAGCAAATTAGAAGAAAGAAACAGCCTAGGTGTGGCGGTGCACACCTGTCAGCCCAGCACTCTGAGAGGCTGAGGGAAGAGACACAGCGGTGTGAGCCCAGCCTGGGACACTGAATGGCGCCAGTGAGAGACCCGGGCTCAAAGTGACAAAAATATACTCGGGGTGTGGCTAATGTGCAGGCCCGGATTCAACGCGTAGTACCCGGGCAGACAGGGAGAGAGAGGGGAAGAGGAGAGGGAGGAGGATGGGGACAAAGAGGAAGATGAGGAGGAGGAGGAGGAGGAGAAAGAAGGGAAGGGGAGAGGGAGGGAGATACACAGTTTTAAAGAACAGTCAATATAATTCAAGGTTAGTTTATTCTTTGTATTATTTTTCTTTGTTTTATAACAGTAAAGTAATTCTTTTTCTTATGGTTATTTATTACTCTTATGAGTATTTGGAAATCTGTTGGGCTATGTCCCCATATGAATTTTAGTAAATGGGCTGCATTGTATTAATTTTCTTTTTTAAATATTAATTTTCTAAGTAAGAAAAAGGAGGCCCTTTTCTGAACACTTAGTGTTAGGTGTAATTCAGGAGACTGGCCAGGCTAACTGCAGATTTTCTGGGTAATTCCAAAGTCAATAAAAAGAAGTAATGATCAGAGTGAAGGCAACGGTTGTTGTCCCTGATCTGTGCCCTGGGACTGAAGAAATGGGCACATACCAGAGCTACCGTGGGGACTTTTATCGGGACCTCTGAAGTCCCAGGACGTCCCTGCAGCTCCCTCTCTGGGTCTTCCTGGCTGCCTCTTCTTCCCCTGCCAAGTGCTCTTCACCCAGAGAGCTGTTCTCTTTCTTGCTACAGACTCAGAACTGCTCCTTCAACGTCCTCAAGTGCTATTTAAATGGGAAATGCCATAAGCTAAGCGCCCTGCCTGGCCCTGGTCCCACAGCCCCTTGCAGCAGCCCCAGGGTGCAAGAGCTGATGCTCCTTCAGGGTCTAGCGTTTGCCTTCTCCTTGGCTGTGACCTCACAGAGCACCGATGCCCTGTTCTGGTGCAGAGGGGTGTACTTTCCACAACCTCCTTATGCAATTCTATTCAGAGTTTTTTTGTTTGTTTGATTTGTTTTTTTAAAAAGGAATAGTTAGTTATTTAACTCGATTAGCTTTGGTACACTCATATATTGAGATGAAGTAATGACAGTTTTGTGCCCAAAACGTGTGACTTTTACACAGATAACCAATCCCAGTGCCTGAGACCATTGACATCTATTAAATTTTACCAGTTGCCTGAGTTCTTCCACGGTATAAAGGATGGTGGTTGTTTGCAGGAGCCTTGATAAGTTAGGCCACAGAATATGGATTTTATTCCATAGGAGGTGGAAACCACTGCAAGATTTGAACAGCACTAGCTCAAGAATTAGGGCATTAGGAAGATGAGCCTAGGGATAATTTTCAATGAGAACAATTAAGAAAGCCTTTTCATAAGCATGATAAGGGCTGGGCTGCTGCAGTGTTGGTGAGAAAAGAACAGTGCTAGAGAATTCCAGGAAGTAATTCGCCGGACCGCTGTGCCATCCTGGCCTGCTCTTGGTTTGCCATTCCTCCCTGATGCATGCTCAGAGTATCCTTTCTCCAGTGGAAACTTCCCACTCAGCCAGACCTGGAGCTGTCTTGTCTCACTCTCAGAGCCTGGCGCGTCGACCCTCACTCGTTCTCACTGACATTCAACTTGCACTGGTTTTCTATGGCTCCTGAAATCCTCCAAGGAACACACACTGCCTCCTTACACGCTTATCCCGTCACCTCTGACTCCACCATACACAGACCATCTGCCCATCATCTTCCTGCTGGAGGATGGGGACTACTTCAGGGGGTGGAAATAATCTTCATATACTCAGGATGAAGAGTGTGTGCAGACCCCGACCTTCAGACATGCGTCGTGGAATGAGAGGGAGAAACCAGAAACACTCAGTACATATTTAGTTCGAGAGTGAAAGAGGGGTCCATATTTGTTGCTGTGCTTCTCTAACAGTTTGGTTCGGCCCTGCTCTTGAGGCTCATCTGGAGTGGCATTTCTTCCCTTTCTTCCTTCCTGATTTTCAGAAACCAGTTAAGATTTTATCTCCATCAGATACCAGTCCCATAAAGCATAAATCCTGACCTTAGCCTCCTTGACACACATTCTCACACCTCCAGAAGGACATCTTAGTTTTAAAATATTTTCTAGGGAAAATTTTTCTCCTCAGCAAACCATTAGATTCTTGGAGCAGAGGCTAAAGCCCACACCTCCTCGTCATTCTCCTTGACACTGCACACAGCACCCAGTCCCCCCACAAATAAAATATAACATCTAAGTAGAGTTTGGGGAGCTGAAGTTAAGGTCCTGAGGCATGTGTAGAGTTAGAAAATACTATTTTGTGCAAATAAATAATGAACTATTCTTTAGCACTCTATTTCAATGTTGGTCATACATAATCAGGAAGGTAGAACGATAATCTCCTTCCCAGCCAAAAACATTAAAAATATGCCTTTTAGGTATCAAAACTGTTTTAGTCTTTTTAGAATGTGTTATTATATTAATGAATTTTTGGCATCATACTAGTAAGCTAATAAGCTATGAAAATTCTCCTAGTTTGCTTCCTTATAATCATGTTATGTACGCTTTTGATTATCTACATTCAAAAAAGACATCTTTTAGGAGACAAAACTGCATGGAAGTAGCAACCTGTAGTGTTCAGAAAGCAGCGTTCCTAGAGATCAGTGCGGTAGTCCGACTGCGCTGCACCTCCATCCAGCACAGAACTTGGCAGCTCCTCCAGCGGTGCGTGTTTCGTTAAACTTGTTTAACAGAACTAGTAACAGAGGGCTTTTTAGGGTTTGTTTCTTGGTTCATTTTGTTCAATTCTAGTCGTGGAATTAATTGGGGTGTAACTCTGACCAACCAATCTCAGGATAGCTATTTGGAAATCCCTCTGATTAAGAAAATAATAAAATCATAATAAAATAAGTTTTGTCTAGTTTGTGTCATGGCCTCATAATGTTTCAGAACAGCAAAAACAAAAAGCAGCGTGAGAAAATGTTGAGACCAGATTGCTGATTTTGTGGCGGGGGCTGAGTGGGAGGTGATGCGAAGTCTTTGTCCCCTGCCCTTCTTTCTCCCTTTCCCCCCTTCCTTCCTTCCTTGAACACAAAAACAAAGTCTCTTTATTCTGAGGCTGTGTTGAGGGTTTCAGGAGGAACAGCCCCAGGCAGAGTCCGCAGGATCTCTGTGCCGAAGCTGGTTGAGGGTTCAGAGACCACAGGGGTGTGCGCTCCAGGTCCGGAGAGGAAAGTACACTTCTGCTGCTCCTGATGCCAGCAATGACTTAGGAAGGAGAGCAGCGTTCCAGCAGCACTGGGCCCCTTTCTCACGGGCAAAGACTGCTGCCCAAAGAGCAGATTTCCTTACCTGGTGTCTGGGATTCTGCTCAGCTATGATCACTAAAGTCTACAGATCTGTTCCGATGTGGCCTCTGCCTCCTAACTTACACACAAAAACTACATTTATAAATGGGATATTCTATTTGTCTGTCTCTCTGTCCACTTGTGTATCGTATATGTGTATCATGTAATGTGCCAATCTGAAAGTGTATCCTAAAGTGATTATGTAGTGTGTATGACTTCATAAACTGTATTAAATAGGATATAGTTTTATATGTATTATTTATCACATTGCCTGATATAGGATAGTAATAAAGTTTTAAGTAAATTTCTAAAAGTTCAATAGGATAAATGATTGGGGCCAGAAAAGGAAAATCCAGTTATGTAAAGTAGATGTGACGATCGCAGTGAACATCATGACGCATGTGGTGGCTGAGGCGCTGTTCTCCCAGCTGTACCCGAACTCTGAGAGCGCCTGTTTCCTAGTCCACCTCTGTCGCTGTGGACAGTCTCCACTAAGGCTGAATGTGTGTTCATTCATGGCCTCCTCCACAGGTTATACTGGGCCTTCTGTGCCCACCCTTAGCGGACAAGAGCAGAAGGAGTCTAGTGTGAGGTGGAGGTCTGTGAAGGGTCCCCTGGGTTCTCTCACGCACTTAGGACACTTGGACAGAGGATTCTTCCAGAAAATGGCAAGTGCTAGGTTGTGAATGCTTTCTTTGTCTTATGAGAATACACCTTCTGTTGTTGATTCTGCTGGAACATCCATCATTCATGAAACTTCAAGCTGAGGCAAGTTTGTTTGAAGACAGCACGCAGAAGTGCACGTGTTTGCAAAGAGGGGCCCTGAGGAGTTCCTGAGAGATTTTACACTTAAAAATAGGTCATACCTAGATACTGACAAAACTAAGTAGTATTTAATACTAAAGGTTGTTCATGTGATTTGTCCACCCAGAACTGGGCTCTTCCTGTTGCACACCAACGCCTCACGATCCTAAGAAATTCATTGATTGTGAGCATAGATGGGCCTTTTGCCTCATGAGTTGTTATTTCATTTTATTTTTAAAAATGAGAATCACAGGTTGATTAATCTACTTCTGCCATCAGATCATGATGAGAAGTGTGTAAAATACTGGCAAATTATTCAACTGTAGGACAGAATTTAGTCCAAAATAAATGGTCCCATCAAAAGTGCCCATGGAATCAGTATAAAACACAGACAGGCCATTTGAAAAAATAGCTCTTTGTCTGTGGAAAGCACAGAGTTATCTGAACTATGTCCACTTTTGCTTTCTCTTCTGGGTGTGAGCAAAGTAAAAGGCAACTTTTTACACAATTGCATGCTTTCTTGGTGTGGTCACCTTTAATAATAGGAACAAAAGAAGCATTTCCCAATGTGTTCATCATAATCCTACCAGGAAGCAGATGTGCAGTCTTATTTTTCTTTGAAATCATTATTGAATTTTATCTCTCAGTTGTGGATATTTTCCTGTGAGGGAAATTCCATCCTTCCTGGAATCATAATTCCCCAAATTGAAGTGTATTTTTTCAAAGTGATGAGTTGAGGGGAAGCATACTTCCTTCTTGTATATATTTGTCCTTCACTTGTATCTCTATACAGGTAGAGAGTTTATAATGCTGCCACTCTATACAAGTTCAGTGATGATAATGCTTTTGAAAATATTTCTGCTGTATCATAATGATAAAGGTATTTCAGGGAATCACATTCTTACAAATATGCAGACAAACAGGTCTTCGCTAGTCATATCAGCCTCATACCTGAGAGGGAGACATGGAATAATACCCAGCTATCCCTGCACCTCTCTCCCATCTTTTCCTCATTCCTACTGGAGCCCATTATCTCCGCTGGGACCTGCCCACCTTGACCATTCTCCATATTTCAAGAGACTCTTGGCTTCCTTCATTACCCAGCAGGCCACTGGGTCAGGCTTTTCAAGCAAAGGATTTGTCCCGTGGCAGCTCCTCCCCTCCTGTCCTTCCCGTGTAGCTAAGGTGGTGGCTTCATAAGGATGCGTAATCTCACTTGGGCTTTGTGATCACTAGATGGGCTTCAGCTCGCCGATGTCAATTGAAATACTGGCTGCTTCCCCAGCTTCCTTTGCCAGGGAATAGTTCTCCAAGGCCAGCTCATTTGTGTTGGTTTCCAGGTCATTTCAGCTAAGTTTTGAAAATTTGTAATGTCATTCCCTTTTATAATGCCTGCGCCCCGCCATGCAGACAGGTTCCCAGCTGCTTTGGCAATCACCTATTACGAGTGTCCATACAAACCTCCAATTCATGGTTGCTTTTGTTTTTAATCTACTATTGTATTCTTTAAGGACCTCAGAAGCAAAATGTCTAAAGTAAAGATTTTCCTCTGTGTTCTTAGTGAACTTCTTTACCTCTTTTCTTTGTTTCTGTGGCCACTGGATAGTTGATATTCTGAGCTGTGCACTTAGCTGCTGTGGAGAACAGGTGCTATGGGCTCATCCACTGGGGGCCCATCCTGACTTTGTCCTCGCTGGCTTGGAGCCCTGGTCAGCGAACTTCATGTCTGTGTGTGCTAGCTACACATTCACTAAAACAGAAATGGAAAGAGTATTTCCCTGCTAGCTCACTTTGGGAATGGAAGGAGTTAATGTGTTTGCTCACAGTTCAGAGAAGTGTCTGACCCCGGAACGTCAGCTGCCATTACTGTTACTGCCCTGTGCTATCTGTGCACTTAGCAGGCTTTGTTAAAAATCTCTGCTTACCGTTGTTATTGCCAGCACTAGGATTCAAGCCTTTATGATCTTCTATCTAAACTATTTTAATAGTCTTCTAACTCATGTCTCTATTCACATTTTATCATAAGTTAGAAGCACTTCAAGGCAAGTTCACGGTCTTGGAGAAAATCATAGGATTTAAGTAAAACTAAAAATGACATTTCTAAAGTGTGTCTGTGCACATGAGTGTTTTTGACTATGCCTGTGCGTGCAGACAGGTGACAGTAGTAGTGAATAAAAGTGAAGCAACTTCATTCTAAACAAATGAGATACGTACAATGAGATGTTAAGACATCTCCTCAAATCACTAATCCCTTTACTGGGCTGAAGCCCGGGATACACTGAGGGCTTTACTGGCAGAGTCTTGTTTTACAAAGACTGTATGTCTTCTTAAAGTTCATGAACCATTTTGCCCATTCTCCTGCTTCTTTCTTCTTTTTCATTGTCTTTGCCAAATATTTTCATAGGAATCTGGCTCCTGTGTTTAAGACACATGAGCATGTTTCTCTACCACTTCTTCTCTCTATAAATTAGGACTCCTTATGCCACACACCTGCTGCTATTTTATATCAGAGGAATCAGACATCACTGATGTTCCTCTTTGTTTAAGGTAGTGACCTGAAATGATGTTAAGGAAATGTGTCATGGACTTAAAACTTGCTCACATGTGTTTCCTGTTACTGAAAGCTGCCAGGTAAGCCAGCTCTGCTGCCAGGATGACAGCCTGCTAACACGAAGCTGTTGTCACCCACCTGGCCATGGGTGGTGGAAGGATCTAAAGTAAACAGCTTGGCTGACATGCCTGGGCAGTCGTCTAACCTTGCAGTTTGTCCACACTTATCTTAACCACATGAAGTTACCAAATCACTCTTTTCCTTGTGCACTATCTTACGTGTCTCTTGAACTCTAATGCACTCTCCAGCTCCAGCCTAAATGACATCATGGCTGTGAAATTTGCTCTGATTACACTGTGTTACCCTCTCATCTCAGCCAAGAAGTTTTATTATTATTTCCTTCATATTTCATAGCTCTTGTGTCTCACAGTCTGCCTAAAGTTTGGCTCTTGGTAGACATATTTTATTTCTCTAAGCGACATTATCTCCTTGAGTAAAAGACAACATTTTATTTACTAGCTAAAAATGCAATGGAGTTAAACCATTATTTTTGTTTTGTTTGGCTTTGTTTTGTTTTTGTTTATATTGTGGGAGTTAAATCTTACACACATTCAAAGCCAGTATTTAAAATTAAGGTTTCACATTGCCAAAATTATCCTGGAAAGACCCTAACTGGCACAGAATATATATTATACAGCATTTGTGCATCACAGGAGGACCTGATGCTCCATCTCCAGGTAAAGTTTACCATGGCAAATTCCTCTCTGTGTCGTGTCAATTCCTCTTCCCTCATCAACACCAGATGAAGGAATTGGCTTGAATTTAGGGGCTGTGTTGTCTTTAGCCATGAAGAGCAAATTTGACTTGTGGAGAGGCTCAGTCTGTGAGGGCTGAGAACGAATAAGGAAATTTCATTCCTTTCCCCAAACGATGCTTTTTAGACATAGGTGGTCGGGACCAGGAGTGGGGCTCCCGCCTGGCGTGCGTGAGGCCCAGGGTTTGATTATTAGCGCCACATCTTACCTTCTGGTCTTCAAAAAATTTGGTTTCCAAAGTCTCACAGCTGTTTACACAGATGAACATATAGTTAGGTGCATGTAGATAGTTTGGGTCAAAAACTAAATGACTAGTTGAAGTGACTTGTTTGAATCCAGGATAGCAGGGTATTGTGTAATGAATTAGCAAAGGAGCTCAGTTGCAGTTACTCTGCACTGAAGACTTTATTGCAAGAGTAGACTTTGCTTCAACTTTCATCCAGACCTGGCTCTGCTGAAGGACTAAGAGGCTTCACTCACTGCTAGCTTCTGTGGGCTTAGATTCTCCACCAAGATAACAGGCTGAAAGGAACAGCTACTCATAGCCTCCTTGGGAAGAGACTGCAGGGTTGACCGAGTAGTAAGCACTAAGATGTTTGGTTATTACTGCTGTTATTAATCCATTGACAAAATAAATATTTACACCTGATAGTGTAGGTTTAAACCTTCCTGTCCCCAGCATGGGAACCTGTGGCTTAATTCAGTTTGTTCTTGGGAGACTGGCAGGACTGCTTTCCTGTCTTTCAAAGGGCATCCAGTCAAGAAATGCTTCGTTATTTATTTGAGTCAGGATGGAAACACTTGGCTGGGGGAAGCCGATGCTGGGAACAAGAAGGGCGGGGAAGGGAGGCTCTTTCTGAATTGAGTCTTTCAGGAGTGAGGCTGTCCTTGCCCATTTTCCATGAATGTACATTTTCATAGTAAATCGCCTCGGACCGGGTACATTTGAAGCACATTACTCGTTGTATTCATTGCTTTCTATAAATGCGGCCTTAAATTATCTGATTCTTTTTATACTTTCTGTCAGACTCTTGTTCCTTTTTAAAATTTTTCACATCAGAGTTACCATTTCATAGCCTTTTATGTTTCCGATTCGATTTCTGTTTTCAAAGTGTTGTCAGTGCTCCATGGCACTGGGAATTGTGTTCACACGCATTTCACTGTGGCTCCGAGAAGCGTGGTCTCTGGCTCTCCGAGGCATCTCACTGAGTGGTCCCGTTGTGTCTGGGTGGTGACTGACTCTGCTTTTCCGGGGCGGAGAAGCTGGACAGAGCAGTCAGACAGCGGCCCAGCGCGTCCCGCCGCAGGCAGAGCCAAGCGCCACCGGGCAGGCTGACTCCCTGCGTGCACTGGCCCTCCCCGTGCGCCAGCCCACCCCGTGGGACCAGGGCACACTGGTGTCCGCGCCCTCGGTCCCGGTGGCCTACAGCCCCATCCTCCCTTTTCCTTGCTCCTGGCCCCGTCTTCCGAGGACCCCAGCAGTTCAGTGTGCTTCGCTTCCAGGCTCCTGGCTCCTGGCTCCTGGCACGATGCCCGCCCTTCTTTGTGCTTCGTCCTGGCTCCTGGCCATGGCCATGTGTGTGCAGACAGCTCTCAGCCCAGGAGGACGTTGCCAGGCATCTCTGCACATGTGTGCTTGCTCCTCAGGCCCTGGAAACCTGGCAGAGCTTCCAGCGCCGCCCGTGTTCCTCCCGCGGGCTCCTCCTGGCCGCGTGCTCAGAGCCCTCCTGTCCAGCGCTGAGCTTCGCCTGGCCTCCCGCCGCCTTCCTTCCCTGAGGGCAGCTGCTTTGGTCAACTCGGGTGTGTCGCTGGGCCGCACAGGCCGCCCCACAAAGGTGCTCGCTTAAGCACCCCCAAGCAGCCATGATACGCTGTTTCCTTCTCAGGTCGGGTCTGCTTTGCCTGCTTCTTTCCTTCTTTAATAAAAATCGCGCTTTTATGATTCCCAAGCAAGTCGTGGTGAGCAACAGCTTCGCACGCTGAGTGCTTCTTGGTTAGCTCTTAGGTGCTGACTGGGACCATCACGGAGTCTGTGACTCGCGTAAGAATCCAGTGCGGACAGAGAACCGATTGGTGGGGGCAGAAGGCAGGTCTTGCTGTGGGTGGTTGTCTGCTTGGCCTCTCAGCCACCCTTGTAATCATCAGTCTATGGTGCTGAAGTGCCGGGTGAGTGACACCTCACTGAAGTAGATGTTCAAACGACTGCTACAGCACATGTGTGCCTCACAGCTGCACCGCAGGCCTGCATGATCATTACACCCACCCCCAAAGCTCAGAGATGAAAGTTTTCTAGCAAGTAGGATCATAGAATAAAAATACATAAACTTCCCGACCAGTTCCGGAGAAGGGTTTCAACCATTCAGAGTTTCCTGTGTTGCATCAAGTGTGTCTGAAAGTGTCACTGACTGAACTTGGTTTTTAGGGAGAGCTGCTCTGTGGTCATGCCGTCTCACAGTTTGTGAGCAGCTCAGTTTCCTCCCGGGAAGGAGAGGGTGGCTGTGGAAGAGATGCACAGAGAAAACAGGCCTGGCCACAGGCACAGGCGGCAGCCCACAGAGACACGGCAAGTCTCCCTGGGAAGCCCTCGCTCTCCCAGGAGCATGGAGGTCCACAGTTTTCTCTCCACCCATGTGTCCACTTACATGTGACCCTCTTATATCATGGCATTTTAAAGCACTATGTGGCAAACCCGTACAAAGTATCACTGGGAAGCGTATTAAAAGAACCTACTTTTCTCCTTTACTTTCCCTCTGGAAATTGCTTCATTAATTGACCGTTTCAGGTTGCTTCTTACTGAAGACCACAGAATAAATGAAAGATGGAGGATACAAATAAAACTGGAAATTTAGTTTGAATCGTTAGTACGATTTCATGGTCTCTGTGTTGTTCTATTGACTGTGTGGTCATCCAGAGCCGTGGTGGCCACTGCATTTCATTCATACTGTCAGCTTGGTGTCATCTGTTGCCCATTGGTATCAGGAGAGAGTTATGGGTTGTGTATCTTGGGCTCCCTGCTAGGGTGAGGTTTGCCCCTTTGCCACTATGTCGCAGGTGTGCTCTGCAGGCCTCTCCTCCCTGTATGTGACTGAATGTTCCTTCTTTGTCAACCTATGTACGCTCTTGGCTTACCTGTGGATAGATGCTTCCGCCAGCAGCATGTTTTGCAGAAAAGCTGTGACTTTTAGTGCTTTAATCCCCCATCGTAAATCACCTTCCTGCATTCTCACGATGCTCCTGAGTGTCTAACCCCTTCCTGTGCATTTGCACTCTGTGCATGATGAGGAGCCCAGGTGTGAACACTGACTGTGAACCCACCAGTCCTGTCTAGGAGCGGCCTGCTTAGGGTGTCCTGAGACCTCAGTGGCTCACTGCCTCTGCTTCCTGGGTGCTCATTAAGGAGCAGATGGATGTCCCCACAGACATGGCACAGGCTGCACAGCTGTGTCCTCCTATGCCCAGATCAGCCTCCCTCTCTCTCTCCCTTGCCCCCCCCTTTCTCTCTCTCTCACTGTGATTCCATATCTGGCTCCCTTTCCTTTTATTTGACTCACCCTGCCTCCACAGGGCTCATGTACCCAGGACTCCCTTCTCATCCTGACCTGGCCAGGCATCTTCCACTCCTGGTTTCAACCTAGAGACGACTGCCAGCTTAGCCTGCACACACGTCTGTCACGTAACCACATCACCTTCTTTCTTCCTTCCCCCCTTCCCTCCTGCCCATCCTATTTCCTTCCTCCACCTCTGTGAGGCTCTGAAATCCTCCTGTGGGCACACAGGTGAGGGAGGTCCTCTGCACCTGTCCTCTGTCATGCCCATATGCCGTTTGCTCCTCAACTGCTCCAGGTCACCCACCTGCTATCACCGGGTCACCGTTCCTGGCAAGATCAGGTGGGCACTCTGGTGATGGTAGCAGAGGGGAGCAGCATTTTATCCACAGCTAGGCACTAGTGAACTAGGAAGCCCAAATCCAGCTTTGGAGCAGGTCGAGGGACCTTGAAAATGTGGACAGTTTCTTCTGTGGTTTGTAAACAACGGAGGGCTCCAGCTGCCTGCCGAGCTTCTCCAGGAGCCTGCAGGTGTGGGAGCAAGGACGGAGTGAGGCCAGTGGGAGGCGCTGTCCTCATCAGAGAAATGTGAGACCGGGACCCCTTCACAGTCATGATGGTGAGAGGTGGACAGATGAACATTCCCTCCAGGGCTGCTCACAGCAGGTCTGAGCTCCTGTCCTCCCTCTGCGACTGTCTGAGGTGGAGTGTTTGGGCACAGTGTCTGGAAACTGCAGTTTGAACAGCTTTCTCTGTGGGTTCCACCTGGTTATGAAAGTTTAATTCAAAAGAACAGCCGTAGGAAGTGGACCCTGGTCACAAGAAGTGGACTCGGGGGAGCTGGAAGCGCAGAACCCAGGGACAGACAAGAGCACCCCAGGGGTGGAGGGTTGGCAAGCAGAGCCAAGGCACAAAAGAGGGGCAGGAGGGACCAGGACACAGCCCAAGCCTCTGCACAGCCTCAGGGGGTTGGAACTGACTCCGGTTGGTGGGCTTCGGCCACTGAGGTGAAAAGGTGGGGGCTGGGTCGGAGCAGAGCTGCTCCTCCGGCTGCCTGGCACCCGTGGGTTCATTTACTTTGTTTGCTCCAACAGCGTTGCTGCAGGACAGCTGGAAGGTTTAGGAGTTACCATATTTATTGATAAGACTGTATTCCGTAGTGGTGCTGCTTCCTGAGGCCTCCTGCACTGTGACTTAAGCGTTTACTTTCAGAAAGAGTAAAATAACCATTATGCAAACGCTCTTCCACTTGGGGACTGTCGGGCTGAGCTTTAATGGCTTCATTATTTCTAAGTGTGTCTCAGTCATTGCTTTGTGTGGTGTGCTTCTTGTGGGAATTTCCATGAGGCTTCTGTACTCTGTAAAGTTCACAGGATGTGACTATTCTTGTTATCTAGTATGCTGAGCCCTTCATTTAGTGGTCAACACATTGGTCCTTTTTATAAAGAAATGCCTATGTTTTGACCTTTGTCAGCTATCTTTTTATGTATGTCCTCCACGCTGAATGAACATGGGCCGCTTCTAGCTAAGGGAATTGGGAGGATATGCAAATAGCATGTCAGGGATGGAGCTTGCTCCTAAATCAATATACACTCTTAAAATATTTCTATGTTGGATTAAAATATAGTGAAGACTATAGGTCTTAAAAGGACTTGTTTTTCTCGAGAGTTTTTTTTTCTTTTAAGACTCTCTACTCTGGAGAATACAAAGATTTCTTTAATTTGGTAGTATCAAGCATGTTACTCCCTTGTTGGAAATCCATTAAGTTTCAGTTTGCCTTTTTGGGAGTTTAATACATACCCATGGAAAAGAAAAGAACTGATTGCACATCAGGGAGATTAACTATTGAGACTGTATCCTCATAAACACTAAGCCCTGAAGGAAGTTTGTAAGCTGAAGTGAAAAAGTGGGTGCATAACACAGGTGCGTTTCACTAATTAGTGTTATCTCTTAGCAAATCATTTTTAATTTTAACAGAAAATAAAGGCAAATGTATCCTGCTAACGTGCCTCGCAGAGTATTCGTACTTTTGCCTTTGGAAAACAGTTCTTAAGTGGGATGGATGAGTAGGAAATGAATGCACAGATGTGTGACAGAGTAAGCGCAGAGAAGAGGTTAACTGCGTAACCCAAGTGTGTGCGTATCGGTGCTTGCTGCACCCTTCCCTCCCCTGGGTATAAGCATCTTTCTAATAACATTTTGGAATACTATTTGCATCATATACGAGATTACTACATCATTTTAAAGAAAGTCAATCTAACAAAATATGAAATGAGGTGCTAGTAATAACATGACACCATTCCTTATCAGTAACACTTCAAGCCATTCTATACTGTAAGGTAAGTGCTTCCTAAAATAAGTAAATCTGAGTTTTAGCTACATTCCTTTCAGATTTATGCATATATTTTGAAAAAAACCACTTTATTCTTTTCTACAGATTATTTATTCAAGCCTAGTTATTTTTATGTGTGTCTATTATTTAAAGAGACACAAAGTCTAACTAAAGTCAATAAGCTTATTCAATTTTAAGGTTCTCTCTGGCATATTTTTAAGAGTGACTTTATACCTTTCGTCTCAGTGCCCACCACCAAGAAACAATCTGTGCTACTGTATATCAGGTCATTGGTGTTCTGGCCAGTACTTCATCTGCAATAAAATCACCAAGTGTGTAAGTGCGCTTCACACGTGCTCACTTCCTAAGTGTTAATAAGTGCCAATGTGGCCTCTGTGCAGAGCGCTGCAGGCCCCCCACGTGGTGGAGCCTTGTGGCGTCTGAGGGAGGCCCCAGTGCCGTGCCTCTGGGCTCCTTTTACACACAGGTCCATGCCTTGTTCTGCCTGGTTAATTTTAGTAACATACTCAGGATTGAAAGGTTAATGTTATCAGCCATGGCTATGATTTAATCAATGGAGCTCCCTAGCCAGTCTTGGAGTAGTGTGCATGGGCAGAGCTTGGACACTAGGGATTTTCAGCTGTCTAAACTCTAGCCAGCCTGAGAGCCTCAGGCCTGGTGTACAAAAGTGTGCAAAGTCAGTCAGGACCCAGCAGTGAGGTGTGCTGAACAGACAGGTGGAAGGGGCTGCTTTTATGTCAGCCTAAACTGTTGGCCCGCCAGTGTGTGGTCAGTTGCTCTTCTGGACATGTATGGAGGGACCTTCCAGAGGAGGTTGGCTTTGGATTGGGTGGACTGAGACAGGCAGGTGGCCTCCCTGATGTGAGTGGGCCCTGTCCTATCTGCAGAACAAAAGCATGACCCACTCACGAGTGGGAGGGAGATTTCTTCTGCCTGACTTGAGCTGAGATATCTTTGTGGGGGATTTTGTTTGTCTGGTTTGGTCTTCTTGTTTGGATTTGAACTGAAACACCTGATCTTTCTGGTTCTTGAACCTGGAGGTATTCAGACTTCAACTATATATTGGCTGTCTTCGTTCTTGCACTGGCAGGCTGGAGGGACACCATCTCGGTCCCGGACCTTAGAACATAGGTTGGAACATTGCTACCAGCTCTGAAGCTCTTCAGGGGACAGCTACAGATCTTCTTGGAATTCTCCTCTGTCTCCACAATTATGTGAGCCAATTTGTTGTTATAAAACTCTCTATTTCCTTCCTTTCCCCCTTCGCCTCCCCGACGCCCCCTTTTCTACATAACTCCACATATTTGGAAATAGAAGTGTTGATTCTATTTCTATTACATACTCTTACTGATTCACTGAAACAAATACAGTGAAAAGATACTGTAACACCTTGTTAGTCATCCAGATTAAAATATCACTAGGACAGAAATCATTTGCAATTAGTTACTGTAGTCTCAGAATTAACGGGCTTGTTTTCTAATAATTGCCGTATTTGAATATATCACCGTGTCCTAATGCTGAGACTTCTGGGTTTGACTTGCTTTGGTTCCTGCTTTAACTTGGCTGCATGTGTATATCAGGGTCATAGATATACATAGACACGGCTGGCGTGCAGCCTTACCAGTTCCCTGCTATTACTAACCCATTATTCACCGTGCTGGGAGGACTGCACGCTCTGTTAATAATGCTGTATCGTTGTTTGCCAGGCAGAACAACACCTCTTAGTTCACATTTACTGCAGGATTATGATTAACATTTTATGAAGTTATCCAGCCTGAGATCATCTTTATCCAGCTTGGCCTCCATAAACCAGCTGCAGAGCTACATCCAAAGTACGAAAAATTCCTTTGGGGGCAAGAACTAGGACTTTTTTGATTATCAAATCATTTAATTTGTGATCCCAGATCAAATTCGAATGTGGACATTGGTATCCTTTCCTTTTGCTTCTTGTTGATAGTGCTCCTTTCCCCTGTGACTTTGGCTTAATGAGTAAAATTAATGCTTAATGAGTAAAAGATAATTCAGCCACTAGTGTTTACTCATTAATTAAAATTTGTCTAACAGGTAGTTGAAATAATCAAAACCCTAAGATTAAAGAGCGCTTATTCTATAAAAAAAATACAGCCCTAAAATAATTATAGGTGTGGAATAAGGTGCGGCGGGGCTGGGGCAAATGACAGGAGATAATAAAGGGAGAGTGAAAGATCACAAAGTGTTATGACAGAAATGATTATGAAATCAGAAATCTACAGTATAACCAAAACAACAGAATGTAAAAATACATGTTTTGATGTTTCCAACCGTAGAAACAATAACATAAGAAGCCTCGACTTTATTTAGAAAGGGAGGAAAACACCTCATGGCATGTGGTACATTTGTAAGATGTACTGCTTGCAAACAAGTGTTGTGAATTCTTTCATCATTTTCCCCAAATTCATTTTTTAAAAACCTTGCATTCTTCCTATAGACTCTCTAACATTTGAGAAATTAGAAGAATACAAAAATTTCTTATTGGAAAATTTTAATTAAGAAGCTTAAGGTTGTCTAGAATCTTAAGGTCAATATGATGAACCGAGCAGGCAACACTCTTACAGAAAGCTCTACTGGTTTAAAATGCTTTGAGGATCTAGAATAAATACTAAGCAAATAAACTATAATGAACTAAATTTGCATAATGTATAATGACCATACACACACACAACATTCATGTACACTCACCACACTCATGGGTTATGAAATTGAATTCCACCCAATACAGGACTGTGTCAGTATCTTATTAATTTCTCAGATTAAGAATTATACATAGCACTTTTGAGAACTGATTTTGAAATAATCTTTTACTATTTATTGAGAACACCATACTGTTTTGATTGCTCTGTTTTGTTTTGAACATGGGATTAGGAGGCCTTCTACAATTTATTTATACATTTATAAACTTGTCGAAGTTTACTTGGTTTATGCTGAAGATTTCCACAGTGGACAAATAGAGGGAGGACAGAAGATCAATTTTACACAAGGAGAAGAAGAAATGAGAAAATGAACAATTATCTTGAGCAACGCTTTATTTTCTCCATTCAGTTTTACATTAGGTTTTTGCAGCAATCTTCTCACTTAGCTTTAGTTGCCTCTCATTCTCAGCAGTGCCTGAAAACGCCTCTGTGGGGTGTGTGTGTGTGTGTGTGTGTGTGTGTGTGTGTGTGTGTGTGTGTGTAAACTTGCTTTGCTTTGGTAACAGTGTTACTTAAACATTTTGCTTTCATTTGTAGAAAGTTCAAGGTGATATTAAGCTTATAAATGTGATAATTGAGCTAAAAAGTTTCAGAACTTTGGAGACATTGTTTGCTGAGACTGGATTTTGTTTTTCTCAGGTTTACACTGAAAAGAATTCACAGGAAACAAAGTAACCCCACTCACCACAAAAAGGAGTCAAGGCAGGGAAGGGGGCTTAGGTGCCAACAGACAATAGGGACATTGTGGTAGCGTGCTTTCCCTACCGGGGGACTCACACATAAACTCGGGAGACCATAACATAGAAAAGCTCCAATGACCATAAAACTGTGGCCATAAAGCTCCAGCAAAGGCTGGAAAATGTGGAAGACTAAAGACGTCATCAAAATGAACACGAAGTTTCAAGTGACACACTCGACATACAAACTCGGTATTTGCATGCTGCCTACAGAAATTCTCCTTCAGGTTTGAAGGAGAATTTGGTCCGTGATCCCAGGGCGGATTTTTGGCTTTTTCCAGAAAAGTTAGTAGAAAAGTCTTTCCAAGATTTCTCAGTATTTTTTCACAGTAAAACAATATTGCTCATTCAGCACCTGTGGTAAGGCCGCTTAATAAACATCGATGACCTCAACACTTTGAGCAAAGAGTGAAGCCGGTACTTTAATTCACGCCGAACTCCTCACTCCCTGCTGACGCGGAGTGTGTGCACGTTGGGCACCGCTCATTCGCACCGCTGGGTGACTGAATGGGCCCTGGGAGGCTCCTGACCTATTGCCCAGGGCGCTCAAGGAGGATGAGGACGTCTTTGGCGTTTCGAACCCTGGGCTCAGTGTCACAGAGCTGCGATGTGCAGGAAGGCGTGCAGCCCTGACCAGCTCACTGCTGTGAAGCTCTGGCCCGAGTGGCTGCTGTAGTGTCTGCACCCACTAGGCTGTTCAGGGCCAGGGCGCCTGCAGCTCGCTCGTCGCTGATGGCCTGTCCCTGGCACGCAATTTGGAGGTCATAGATTTACTCTCGCAGAGACCAGGCGCATGCTGGCCCCTGATACTTCAAGTTGAGAAATAAACATTGGGGGCCAGTGCACGTGTCCAGCAGCACCAGACAGTGACTGTGAAAGCTTGAAATCACAGCCTTTAATATCAGTGGGTGTAGTTTGCTCAAACCCACATACTGCAAAACTTTATCAAGATTCCCAGGGTAATGGCCTGTGGCCCAGGGAAATTTAACATTAGCCTCATCAGTGACTATTCAAGACCAGTAGCACGTGCACAGATTAAGGGAAAGGTATTACCAGTGTGTTGGGACTCTCTTAGTGTCCACAGAGGAGCTTAAGGTGTGGGCTTTTTTGCCCACAGCTGCCACTCACTCACCTGTCACGTGAGGTGTACCTTCGGCAGCAGGGAAGGCTCTGTGTCCTCAGATCTGGGACTGCAATCTGTGTGTCTCACTCCTGGGTGGCTTGTACCCCAGTGGTACACATGTGACTATGCCTGACAGGACTGTTGGGCCATATGTTGGGAGAGTTGTGCTTGTGTGACCAGAGGTTCAGAGCTGTCCAGTTAACCACACCGATATTGTTTCCTTCTGAAGACAAGTATCTCAAAGAAATATGTACTTGCCCTCAGCTAAGGGCCTTAGCAGATTTTATGTGGATAATTAGAAGAACTCAACTATGAGGGTCTTTTATTTTCCCCCTCACTATATAGTTAAGGCTGACCTCAGAATTTTGGCTATCTTCCTGTCTCAGCCTCCCAAGTGTTAGGATTACAGGTGCATGCTACATTCTTTGGCAAGAAACCTTAGACTAGGTGATGTTATATATTGTCTGCTTAGTAAACTCTGAGTAACAGTAGAGTGAGAACAGAAAACAAGCTCAGGACAGAAAACAAGCAGGAGCCTTGAAGGCATGGTGAAGAGCATCAGTCTGTTTAGTGGGAACTTTCACAGCAGCTCAGACAGGGCTCAGTGGCTCTCGCTGGCAATGCTGGTGCTTGGCGGCGGTTCCTGACATTGCTAATTTCAAATTCAAATTCTAGCTTCAGTTTTTCTCACCTGTTCATTCTTAATCCACACTTTCCACACGCTCCATGGCTGACGGCATCCCCACGCCTCCACACAGACTGAGCCAGGAGGCTGGGCGTGGCGACAAGCTGGCTGGCTTTCCTAGCGGGGATGCTTGGCTTAATTCTCACCCATTGACTGAAGTAATGCCCCATGTGCTTGGCAGGAGCACCTGAGGGAGCAGACCCAGAGCCTGTCGGGGGTTGGCAGGGAGCTGGTGACACCCGTGGGGACCATTTACAGCTTGGGTGTGGGGTGCTGACCTGGAGGACCTGGGCTGCTTCTGGTTGCTTCATACACAACAGCACAAAGCAGAGTTACCTGATACCTGGGTGGGAGAAATGACATCCAGAACACAGGAACACAGAGAAAAAATGGAAAGCTAAGAGAAGAAAAAATATTTTTCCTTTTTAAGAAAGTGTGTGTGTGTGTGTGTGTGTGTGAGTTTATTTTTCCAGATTTTGCTTGCTGGGGTGGCCTGGAGCAGTGCTTTTGTCCTTCCCCACCCCTGTTCCCTGCCCCTTTCCCCAGCAATGCACCTCTGTGCTGTCCCCTGAGTATGGTGTTCCCTGAGCTGTCCCCTGAGTATGCTGTCCCCTGAGTATGCTGTCCCCTGAGCAGTCCCCTGAGTATACTGTCCCCTGAGTATGCTGTCCCCTGAGCTGCGCGCTGAGCACGCTCAGGTCAGTGTGCGTCCCACCGCAGTCAGCTCGCTGGACTCTGTCCTTCCACCCAGGAGGACCCTCTGGGACGCCCCCTGTGACCCCCACTCATGCCTCTTCTCCAGCAGCCGCCTCCTGCCTGTCTGGCCTCCACCATTATCTGTGATATCTGCCACTAGGACTTATTTTTCTTTCATTTTATCGATGCAATCACGTACTATATAGAATGCCAGACTGTTAACTAAATGATTTTAAAATATAATGCATTATGTTATGTATGTGTATATAAGCATGCACATAGTATATAGACACACACACACACACACACACACACACACTCACACACATACACAAACACACATACACCAGACAGCAGGTGAGCCTGTGAGGTACAAAATGAACTACCCGGTAACGCCAATTGGTTTTTCTTTTATTTTATGTGCTTCGACTCCCTCACAGCCTTGAGTTATATGACATAAGTGCTAATTGCAGGTGTCTCACGAGTGTCTCCCAGTAGAGGATCTCTTCCACTAGATGTAATTTTTTTGGTTACTAGGCACATCCCTTGTCTCTGAGAAAATAAGCGTGTGAGTCACAATAATTTGCTTTTCTTTCATGGGAGCTGTACCTTAGTACCTTATATTTCCAGAAAGGTGTCTTTTGAAACCTCAGGTTTCTCAATTTGTCACGTAGGACTCACACACCTTTACAAGACAGGCAACACCCATACCACAGATATATGGTATTTTTTCTTGTTGTTGATTGGAGAACTTTATCTCTGTGTGATCACTGCACAGACAACGGGGCATCAAGGGTAACACCCCGTGTCAACCCACGATATCCCCTGAGACTGCTGTTGGGCTGCATCCGTCCTCTCAGGTGCTGTTTCTGAGTTCTGTGACAGACCACACACAGCCTATGTGCCACCTCTGGGCTGGCCCAGGAGAGCAGGATGGAGAGTAGGAGTCCCTGACATGAGGATCCCTGTATGCCACGGGAAAACTCCCAAGTTTGAAGGCTTACAGACAGTGGTTGGCCTGTGTCATTTCTACGCGAGGGTGCGGATCCCAGAAACATCCCTAGTAAGGTTTCCAGTGTGATCCTGCCTCCTTCATAAGCAAATACAAGAAACCAAAGTCAACATAATTACACCGAGCTGGAATAGAGCACGTCATGAGCAGCCCAGACTCCTTCGCACACTCGTGTGTTCTCCCCATGTGCGGTGCCTCCAAACCCAACCGGTTTCCGATGGCACGTCCCCTGGTTTTTGAAATGGCAATCAGTACATTCGTGTGCACACAGGAATCACAGTAAATCCTGTGAAGTAAACATATCTGCTTCTGCTTTACAGATGACCAGGGTGAGGGTGCTGGACAGCTGCAGATCTAATCTGGGCTGCGGGCTGACTTGCGCTCTTCAGAGGAGAGACTAGGACCAAAAGGGACGAAGGAAGGGAGAAAGGGGGGGAGGGAGGGAGGGAGCAGAGGGGAAAAAGGGGTTTGTGCGTGACACTTAGAAAGGCAGTGTTCTCTGCCTGGAGAGCGTCTGTGTCTCACAGCCGGTATTTTCAGCTCCAGAGGAAGACACAGGGAGTAGATGCCAGCATCGCCTTTACGTCCTAAAGCTAGCTTGCTTTAAATTTGCCTTTTAAAGTATATAATTTCAATTAATCTAAATTCAAAATTGATTCAGTGTTAAAAAAGTTTTATCTGTGTTTGAACACCTTTAGTACATTGGATCCACTTTTTCAAATGTAAATTTTATGAAATCTGAATACAGAGCAAATATTTCTGATCAAGAAGTATTGTTCACATAGACAAATGCTGAATGTGAAAAACGCACAGCTGATTTCCAAGGCTTAGGATTAAAACAGTAAAATATCTGACTAATAGCTCTTATTAAATGATGATATTTTAGAGATGTTGGAAAGTATAAGACATAGAAATCAACAATCTGACTTATTTTTACTTTTATGTGACTGCCCAAATATTTAAAATTATCTGCCCCATTGTATTTTTGCTCGAGGGCCTTTAGTATCCTACAAAACTGGGTTACATTATACATGTGACACACTGCTGTCGTCCTCACCTCTGATGGCCTTTGATCACTGTAGTGAAGTGATTGACGCTGACCCAGAGCAGACTTGTCAGCCCCCTCTTCTGCTTTCTAGGATCGAATCAAGGGCTGTGGGCTCCGTTCCTGCGTGCTGCAGCATCGAGGTGACTGTTCCGGTCTGTGTCTGGATGGCCCCAAAGGCCACACGGGGCAGCTGCTAGAGTTTATGATTGCTCCGTGGTCCCTTGCTAGGATTATGGGTGTGAGTGCCACGCTGCCCTGGGGCGGGCAGTTTGCGGACCACATAAGGGAGGAGAGAGGCTGCTGCCATCTTTTCTGCCACCCTTTTCTGCTCCTGTTGCTTTGCTGTCTTCCGCCACGAGCTGTTGTCCTCTGCCAGGATGGCAGGTGTTTCGTCTCCGCAATGAGAGAAAAGTAACTAAGACAGTGATGTAGAAGGTACTTGTTATCACCCTCAACTAATGAGTTCGCCGTGACCAGTCAACCATTGTTTTCGCTGTACAGTACCACAGGTGCATGAAACGGTGTTAGTTTAAAAGGAGACAAAAGTGTTGGAAGTAGCCTAACGCTTAGATTTTTCTAATTAAAGTGCTATTAGCTTAGCACTGGGGTTTCACAAGGATTCTTTGCAATAGACAAGGTTCAAGAGAGAAATATTCAGGACAAATGTGGACAATGTCTATTTATTTTTAGAAGATACTGCCCAGCCCCGAAGAGAAAAGATTAGTCCATTCACATCGTACTGTGGTCTGGGAACCTTCTAGTGGAAAAGCTAAAGGAGCCATAAAATTAAAGAAAACACCGACAGGGTTTTGCAGACACTGAAAAATGCCATCTCCCTTCATTTCTTATGAAAACTCTCTTTCTGGGATCTCTAAAATAAAATAAATATCAAAATCCCTGATTCTTCTCTGAAACTTGTCTATATCCTGCTCTTGAGAGCCATGTCCAGCTCAAATTGAGGAAAATGCCTTTTTACTGTGGAGAATGATTAAATAAAAATAAGACCACCGTGAGCTGGATTCCTTATTTCCCTGATGTAATGTGTCCTTTATAAATAAATTATGACATTTTTAGAAAGTTTTTATGATTGAATTTTAAAGTGTTTTAATCCCATGTCTAGAGAAATAAATTTTGACTTTAAACAACAAAATTCATATGGAATTAATGTAGGCTGATATAGAAATTGTAGATAAAACTAACCACCTTCTCAGTGTAGGAAACTAGGAAATTCTGGTTCAAAAATCTATTAAAGTGGTAAAGAAATAACTTTTAAGGCTTTGATTAAATGAACAATTGATAAATTTAGAAGGTGGAGAATATACACCCATGATATTATTCTTTTTGGTGATGTTGGTTGATGTACAATTGCTTGAAAATTGTAATACTCTCAAACTATGAACTAAAATGCATTGCCAATTACTTTCTCTTTTTTGTAGCTGTTGAATTTAAGGTGTACATTAATGTATTAAAGATTTGTTTAAATGCATATTTTTTTACTCTTTTCCAGTTCTCTTTCTTTGAGTGCAGTGCACACATCATAAATTAATAGTGAGAAATCCAAATTTACCCCAGTAGTCTCTGCACACTGGCTTTACAAACTGGGCCCTTGTTTATTCTGTGTGTGGCCACTTCAGTTACTAGTAGGAGTTACCCTGACCGCCTTTCCCTGGATTTATGAGACTTGGCAAAAACCTTGAGAAAACAGAGCCCAGTTTCTCTCAATAGAAAACATTATTAGATACTAAATAAACATCAATTTAGGTAAACTGGAACTGTTCAGCCCAGAAGGAACACTTGCTTATTGAGACTGCACTCTGATGGCTGAGGGAGATGCAGGGGAATTGCTTTTTGAGGGAAACCACAAAGGACACTTAGCTGAGCCTTTGTCCTCAGGGCACCTTTGTGCTCTCCGCAGAGCAGTGAGGTGCTGCCCGGTCCTCCTGTCAGGAGATATCAAGAGGACAATCAACCCTTGACAATGATCACAGAGTCCCAGTCTCACAATGTTCAGTTTCTCCTAGAATTCAACAAATCTTTGAGAAACAGGTCAAATTGTGCAGTTACTCAACACATGGTTTTGAAATAAATTATTAATGCTTTGATGATGTTGAAACCCTGGAACAGGTTTTAATACAAGTTGGAAAGGCTAGCTTTAACTTACCGTCATGAACAAGTCAATGTCTTGAGGAAGCTCATGCGCGCGCGCGCGTGTGTGTGTGTGTGTGTGTGTGTGTGTAGGTGGTGCTGTGCTAGGCTAGGAATGACAGGGCTGTACTCCATACAGTGTGTCACACTGACTTGGATCCTGGATTGAACAAATCAGTTGTAAACAAAGCCTTTAAGACATTCATTCACAAAGGTAGAATAATTTGCTAATGGCGACATTTGTATTTATTGGCAGAGGAAACACTGGAATTTTAAAGATTTCCAGTACTATTCAGGTTCACTATGTCACATTAAAAGTTTTGCATATTTAAGGAACAAGGGAAAATCAAGTCTTATTTAATAAATAGGCATTTTGAAAATCACACTGCATTCTGCAATGACCACTGATCTCACACTGGTTTCTCTTGGATGGCCACATGTCTCCCTCCAGAAGGCGGGAAGGGTAACCTTAACCATGGCAGCTTACTAGCAGTAAGGTACAGGTTAGTCCAGTATAGAATCTGGGGCACTAATTCCATGACATTTGATTAGTTGTAGCATTCAGAGAACTCTTGTAAGAATTCAAAGTTTCAGTATTTGCTTTTTAATCATTTTGGTGAAAAAGAGAAAAGTTTTCTTGTTACATTTATTTCTGAATACTGTAAGCTTTAACTTTAAAGCACTTGCTGATATAAAATGATGTTTTCATGGGTAAAATCATGTGAAATAGTAATAGCCTTTGAGTACTGTGTGAGTCAATTTAACTGTTTGCATTAATATTCAGTGCTGATATATCCACTTATTGGTATAAAATAACATTTACCATGGTGAGTCTGCTGGTCATATCCTCCTCCTCCACAATCGCACAGGACCCTGAGCCCCACACAGGCCCAGTTCTCCTCCTACACAAGTTTGCCTCCCGCTTCGTTCCTGAGTGATGGAAGAGCCACAGATGTCCTTGTTCTGCTTGGAAACACGGTGCTCCCGGCAGTGCCCTGACCACTCCTGCAGGAGTGTAGTTCACTGTTGCTAACCAGGGTCTGCAGACAGCCTGGGGAAAATCCAAATTTGAAATACATTCCTGCAAAGTGCATATCACAATCACATGCTTGTAAGGTCAGAAAGTCTAAAAATCTTAGGTCAAACGATCATCTGTAGAAGCAACTTTAAGCTCATGTCATAGAGAAGAGTGTGCTGCACTCATCCTGATAGCAAATGATCTTTTTGACCTGAAGCTCATCTGGAAATTCTTTTTGGATGGGGCAGGAGCAGGGAGGGCAGAGAGTGATTCATGGGGGACGGGGAGGCATGGGTGAGACCCCAGGGGCTAGTGCTCCGTGGCTCCTCTGACTGCAATGAGGAGCGCACCCTGAGGAGTGGAGTGAAAGGAGAAACTTGGATACCAACCCAGGGAGGGTATGTTGCAAAGTGGAGATCACTCTCTGAAAGCAGCCACCTTAAGAAAGCAAATCTGGAAGCAGTAAGCGTTCCTAGTGTCATGTGGCAGGCAGAGTTCTGAGGGCCACTGGACGTGGAGGAGTCCGAGTCACAGCCACCCAGGCTGATGGCTGGGTCAGGATGCAAGGCAGAGATGGTCAGTCCTGGAGACCAGATGTCTTGCGTGTTGGGAAAGACATTGTTGCCCTGGGGACAATTTGGCAAAGAACACATCCTTCCTCACCTTTCTCTCGGAGGCGTGTGTGTGTGTGTGTGTGTGTGTGTGAGAGAGAGAGAGAGAGAGAGAGAGAGAGCGAGAGAGAGAGAGAGAGAGAGACAGAGGGAGAGAGAAGTATTACATCTTTATTAGATAAAGACAAGTTTTAGTAGATCTGAAACAAGCTTTCCGATATCTCACTCTGCACTAGATATAAGCCAGTAACATCTATCCCTGAGAAAGCAAGATTGAAATAAATAGAAAAAGTTTGTTTCAGTAACTGTGTAGATGCATGTGGTTTGTTAATCATTTCAAAAATATTTATGTGTGCTTCACCAGAACTACATGTTGATCATACACACACAGAACAATTTATATAAAAGAGCAGCCACTAAGTGCTTCATGGAATTCCCAGTGCTAAGATGGTCCCAGCCAGCCAGGCCAGGGCTGCATCCAGGACCAGGGCACTGGGGCTGTGGAGAGGGAGGGCCCCTTCTCCTCCAAGGTCCCTTTTCTACCCTCTACAAAGAATAGCAAGAATCTGACACAAACTTCAGATATCAGGTGCTTGTAGCTCAAGATAGGTGATGATTACAATCTGTAATAGAAAGAAAACCAAATTTTCCATTCCCAATTGAGGCACATTTCATTTTTAAGACTAATAAAGCTTAATTTATCTTTTCATGAATATGTTATGTTTTTCACAGTATTTTGGGTAAAAACATTACAGAGAGTTATATAACTTATTTTAAAACTAAAATTACATGAAATATCACTTTCCGATTGCAATATTTCCTGAAAATACTACTTTATAGACTTGCAATACTTATGCTGATCAGTCAGTATATTCTTGTAAATAATTTGAAAAACCTGACTTGCCTGACTACTTAATACTGACGCTTCTCATAATCCCTAGAAGTGAACCTTTTCTGAGTGAACTGGTAAAATAGTACACACATTAATGGTATAAAAAACACTGAATTTATGACAGTAATGTAACACAATGGTTTATTGAAGAGTTTTTTGGAAAACAGGTTTACTGGAGTGCTCAGACAGGGATACACTGTTTCCTGATACCTTTATAGTCAAGACCGGGCTGCCCTCGGTCGTGCTGCGGAGGATGCAGGACGCGCCGCTGCAGCTGAGCTCTGAGCTCTGTCTCTCCCAGGCATGGTGGTCTCCGCCACACCGCTCTTCTCCCGGGAGGGGCTTGCTTGGGTTTCCACTTAGAAACCTCTCTCCATTCCCTTTCAAGCTGGGCCTGTGTTTATGTGGAACAAGGGCTGTTGTTGGATTTCACAGGCATGCGGGAGTTGCAGTGCACAGTGAATGCTCAGCGTGTCATTCTTAGCACATGACGCAGCATGCTAACTCTTCTCATGAAACTTGATGATGGATAGGAAGAAAGAGGAAGCAGAAAGGTTACTGTAAAGAATCTCATCAATCTCATCTTATTATTATGAATTTCTTTTGCTGGGAGGAAGGGAGGGAGAAGAAGGTTAACAGAACTCTCAGACTATCAGAGAGCAATACCCCCTCCCCAAGCCTGCGTGCCGACACGGTTAGGGCAGAGAGAGGCTGAGGGACATGGGAGTGTGCTTGGGCCAGGGCACAATTTCAACAATGGCACTGAATGTTAGTTCCAGTTTAGCAACTCAGATACGTTATTATTTTCTCACTTTGAAAACACTCTTATCCAGGAAGTGGTGAGATTGGAATTCTCTCCCACATCCACCTGACTCTGAGTGGGCAGCTGTCTCCCTTACTTGGTGTCCTTTCTACACCAGGAGTATTTGGAGACCTTTCCAGGTGACACTGAAATAAAGTGCTTCTGAGAACTCCCGATAGAAGGTAGCCAGCGTAACCAAGAATGCCCCTGCCACACTCAGTTATTTCTCCAGTTTTCCTTTGGGTGGGACTCTGTACAGCATTTGTGGATCCTGTGACCCACAAATTCTCATGTTTCTGGGAGGTTTGTTGAGTTTTGCCAATGTCACACATTGGGTTAATGTACAGAGATCTCAGCTGTTTCTCCTCAGCACAAATAAGAGAGGGGAAGTGAAGCAGAGGAGACCCTGCGCCTCTCTTTAATGTTGGGTACCAGGCCCTATGTGAGCTTTGGGTGCAGTGCTGGCTGCGACGAGTATCCTGCATCTGTGTGGTTGGGAAGGAGGATGCATCTCTGGGGGGAGGATGCTGGTGTGCGGAAGGCACACGCACAGATTTCCTGAAAGGCACGGAGTGACTGAAGTTTCATTTAGAAAAGCTTTTAAGTGGCTTTTACCCTGTGAGAAAACTCAGTGTTTTGAATGCTCTAAAAGAGTGCGGCCATTACACTTAAGGCTCAAGTTCTTAATGTGCTTAAACTCTCCTTTGTTACAATATCCAAGTGAGCCTTCAAAATAACTTTATGCTGGCTTGCTGCCAAAATCATTTCTAAATATCATAGGCACTGAGCTCTCCCTCTCAGACTTCTTCAAGTATATTTAGTGATCCCAAACTGAACACTGTAAAAAAAATAGCATCGCTTTTTGAGTCTGCTTTCATTTGTCATTTTCTAACAATTCCCACTTCCAATAAAACCATTAAGTATGTTCTTGTTAGGAGTTCATTTTGGCAGCACATACAGCCCAAGAAATGAGATGTTTGGAGAAAGTGATGATCTTATCTCTGAGCACTGGAGAGAATTGAGGTTGTGGGCTGAAGGAAGGGGACTTTAATGCTAAGTTATAATCACAGCTTTGCAAGTATGGGGGATTCACAGGGGCTTCCAGATGCATTTCTTTGTCCACGTCTTCTTCATTGGGAAAAACACCTGTTACCAAGTCCATGCAAAGATGATGCAAACACTGGATGAGACCTACCTCTATAGGGTTCTTGCCATAGCTTGTTTAATGGTTCTCACAACAGGCTTATTGGTGAGCACTAGTCATCCTTTCTGTAGATGAAGAAGTTGGATTTAAGGGCATTAACTGAGCTATCTGAAGGTATAAGGCAGATAAGCAAGGAAACAAGATTATACCGCGTTCTTGAATCCTATGGGCCGGGCCTGGGCTCTTAATCCCTAGCTTTATCTCAGTTGCTCTAACACAAGGTTAAAATAAATGGGTGTAACTATTGGAGACTTTGGGAGACTGAGCTGAGTTAGGTGTGTTAGAATCCAGACCGTAGCGCTTTCACTTTTTAGTCAACTTCAGAGGGCATGTAGAAGAGGTGAGGAGGCTCTCCCTGAGAGAAAAAGGAGTAAAAGATGAGAAGATGGGAGATGCTTGTCAAGAGCAGCACACTCAGCCCAGGAAGCCCTGCTTGTCCTGGCCTAAGGGAGGCACTTTTTAGGAGCAGGAAGTGGCCACATAAATCTAATAAAGAGATTAAAGACATCTCAGAACCTGGTAGGGTGAAAGACAAGGGGATCAGGAGAGGAAGAGAACCAGAGTGCAAGAATTCAGTGTGTGAATTCCCTGGCCAGGAGTATCCATGCTAAGGGGACAGGAGGACCAGGTGGGGGGTTCTCCAGTCCTGTGGCGATGGCTGGTGAGGAAGACGGGGTGTCTGGCACCTTATCAGTCACATTGTTATGAGAGAGCCCCTCATGCTGGCCCTTGTAGCTTATGCAATAGGCAATTGCAGGGTACCTTCCAAGCAAGATATGTGGGGGCATGGGCAGCCCCCCCTTGAATTAAAACCTTGTGCATAGAACAGATGGAGACAGCTTTGCCACGGGCTTGGTAATGAGGCGCACACCAAGCGCATTTGTAATTGCCAGTGCTTGAGTTCAGCATGTTAGTAGCACTGTTGGGTCCTATGCAAAATTGAAACCTGATTTGAAGACTTTGTTCCTGAGTTTTATGTGTGCTCCTACATTCATTTCAAATGCTGCCTATTTTTTTAACTGAGAGATAATATTGTATGTTTGTATCACATATAACACAGTGAATTAAACTCTGTATGAAGGGTAGGAGCAGTAAATCTGGTTCATTAACAAGTGCAATACCTCTCACATGCATCAGTTAATAGCCTAGAGGACACGTGACCTATTTTTATTCTCAGAGAGTACTGTTTATCAAATGAATTACTCAAATTATTTTTTCTATGTAGTAGCTGGAAATCTTCAATTGCTAGAAATGTATATTTCTTGAAGTTATTCATTAAATAGTGAGGAATAGAGATATGTTTAGCATATTCTTTTTTTAAAGATAAGATTCAATAAAGTTATATGTTTTCATCTCAAAAGCACATATGTTCCGAGTGGATTTATGTGAATGTAGAATCCAAAGTCATCATGTGCTCCTGCTGCCATTTTTTAAATTAAGAAGATTGCTGCTAAATATTGGAGTTGGTGTTAGCTTTTATGTCATTTCTTGGCACATTTACTTTTAAAGGGTTGGAAATTTCACAGAAAATCCTCATAATTGTTCAATATCACATGTTTTGAAGGCATAAGTTTTCTATTTCAAATGACATACTAGTTTTCAGTAGTTACAGTGCTTTCTCAATTAAGTCTGCTGTAAAACCATGGTGTACTTTGGTCTCACTATTGCAACATGTTTAGATGCTATTTTCCATTTGGGTTTTGCATAAATAGCTTGATATATTTTTGCACATTGACATGAATAAACCTCTGTGTATTATTTTTGAAGATATGATGAAATCCTTGCTCCAAAGGTTGAAAAAAATGCACCAATTAATTCAAATGTCAGTTGTGACTCTTTTTTAATAATTAATTCTTTCCATAAATAAATTAACTAGGAGATGCAACTTACATGTGGAAATTGTAAAAAGACCCCAAGCTCCCCCACATTAAGAAATACAAAGAACTCCCCAGCCCTGGTTATTCAGTGTCGCCTCCCAGAAAATTTTATGCTATTGTGTCTTTGTAGGCTTTAAGCTTCACAGCAAGTGGGGATGAACCTGTGTCACTTTAAAAAACAATCTTCCAAGGGCACAGTTGTTTTAATTGACATAGAGGCCACACAGCTACCAAGTTAGTTTGTAAATAGAATATTCTATACATTTTATTGTGTATGCTTAGTTTTTTCAAGATGAAATTTACTACCTGCCCACATTAACAGAATGCTAGATAAATATTACAAAGTCTGGGAAAATACTTACTGGTCATACAAAACCACATAAATAAACTACATTTCAAGGAAAAGATAAATTATGGCTTGGGGATGTTTGACAAATTATCACTTACTCTAGATAATAATGGTATTGATAAAGCACAAAAGGACCCAAATTATTACAGATAAGAACCTCTTCATAATAAACAAATAAATACTATAATTATAATCAACATTCTGATTTTGCTGTTTATACTTTCTTCAACCCAAAAGTTGATGACCAATTAGTTTCTTGCTTTGAATAGCAAACTGGTAGAGATTTAAAATGAGGAATAGGATTATCAGTAACATCTTTCACAGTCTTGTTTTATTATATAATTTTGTAGATATGTTATTTGACCCATATGGACCTTGGAGGCACTTAGCTACTTTGGACCCTCTTTGCCATTTCGACCCTGACTTGTGGTGTGTTAGGGTCAGAAGAAAAGTGCAGATCATGATATGAAATCTGAGTGTCGGCTGTGCGCATTCTGGAGTCAGTGTATTGTTTTCTGCTCAGTTCATTGGGGTGAGATCCTACAGTGTTTGATCTAACTGTAAGTTCATGGCTATGGCATGCCAACCCTGCTCATACATACTACAGGCTTTATCAAGCAGGTGCAATAATGCCTCAGTTCATGAATGCTTTTACTCATGAACAATTTGGTTCTGAAACAGAGTGTTTGGCAAAATTTGGCTTCTATTTGCCAGTTCCACATCAGGTAACATTTCACCTCATGGGATTTGATTAGTTCAGAGCCCAATTTGGTACAAGACCAGAATCATGGAATAAATTAAGTTCGTGAACTGAAGTATCATTGTGTTTATGTAATGACACATTTTCAGTGTATTTTAGAATTGCATATGTCATGATTAAGACATTGTGCAAGAAAAATGGAACTAGTACAATTGATCTTGACTGACAAATAGCTTGGCTTTACTCTACACTTGAATCCTGATGTGTGCATAGTGGGTTTGGTGTTGGGGAAATATGACTAACTGTTATCATGAGGATGTTAGCAGATTAACATAACCAAATGTAAGTCTGTTTCCTTATGCTCTCTGGAAAAGTCAGAGGGTCTTCAGGTTCTGCTGGAACATAGCAACTGATGGGCAATTCATGACACTTGGAGGCAAGGAAGTCCAATAATAGACAGGTCACTCCTTCAACAAAAGTGAATTCTGCTCATTACAATTACTGATTACAGTTGAGCTCTAAATTTGCAAGGTGTTGTACTAAATGGTCAAGTGCTATGTATATTAGAAAAGTGTTAGGAAGGATGAGATAAAAGTAATGTAAATGAAAGCTGTTGCTTCACAAACCTCCTCTCTGCAGCACCTTTCATCCCATTTGGGCCCACTTTTGAGAGCTCTGTGCCCCTCAGTGAGATGCACTGGCCTTCTGCAGTTACAAGTCTTCTCATTTGTTTGTCTTACATCGCGTCATTGGCTCTCAAGTTTCTCTCTAGTTGCTATTTGTTTCCTTGTCCACAACTGGGACGTGAAGTAATGTTACTAATAATTGATCTGTCTTGTGTATCCTAAGACAAAACCATCAGACCAAACAACTACTGAAAATTATGAGCTGCAAATTGCCCAAGTGAGATGCAGAGATATTGCTTGTAATTTTGGAGTAGTGTTAATTCCTCATGTCTCCTGAGTTGGGGAAAAAAATCTTAAATGACTTCATGTACCCAAGTAAGATACAAAGAACAAAAACTTCTTATAAAATTAAACACACACACACACACACACACACACACAGTCCTGAGAATAATTCTTGAATCCTAGTGTTCAGGTTTTATGTGTAAAGACTTATTGGATATACTAATTTTTGTCTCATGCATAGATGCTATTTTTCCTCACAGTACATCATCTTACTTTAATGACTTTGGAAACAAATAGATATAAATCAGCAAGGCACATCAATAAAGTTCACATATAAAACTTTGTATCTCTTGCTCCTCAAATAAATTTTTGATGAGTTCTCATTTATCTCACAAGTTCTGGACTCTTTGGTTCCTTAGGGAAGAAGCTCAAGGCCGTCCTGCGTGTTAGACTGTGCACTTGGATCTCTGATTTAGTGGAACAGTGTGTAAAAATCTCTCATAATCAGAGCACTCCCTATTGGCTCCACATCTGAAGATCCCCAAGGGTGCTGTTTGTCACAGTGGACATCTGGAGTAGATTATATTCAGCTAATTGGCTGCAGGTCAAGCTTCTTACAGACAGTAGCATGCAATGTAACCTATGCAGTTCACTAAATCCACCCACTTTGGGTAAATCACACCTACTTCTCTTCTAATTCCTCCCAAATGCAGGGCTCACTCACATGCATGCACACAACACACACACACACACACACACACACACACACACACACACAGGAAGATAGCAAATGATCAGTATATTAGTGAAAAGGTTGTTGACAAGAAATTTAACCTACATATCATCTCAATTGAAAGATTGTGGAATTCAAAGAATCATTAGGAAGAAAAGAAGTGAGGAGCAGCAGACTGCTGAAAATGACTGTTTTATCGCAGACAGTCAGAGTGTTGAAAGCATCCTAGCACTTTCAGGATTGTTGCTTCACTTTTGTCCTTCCCTCTCAGCGTATGTGTCAGCGTGTGTGGCCACGTATCTGAATGTCACAGTGGAAAAGAAAGCAGTACGTAGACTTTTAGCTTACTGAACAATATTAATGAGTTGGGTAACAAGGAACAGTGTGACTACTGTTCATTGAAAACCAAAACAATCTTTCTGAATTATGACGTTAGAGGCACAGGGCATGTCTTGGCGATTAATGACCAGTTGGAGGAGTAGATATTCCTATACCTGGCCAAGGGCCATTTAGCCCAGTTGGTCATTAATTTCCAGGAAATATCCTGTGCTGAAGTCACTACTGCTAATAAAATGTACATATAGAAAGTACCCCATTTTGCCCACATTATGTAAACATGCACTCATTTACATGCTTTGTGTTATGTCTTATGGAAAAAAAGCCCACCAATCTCCAAAGAAATGTAGTAAGCCAGTCCCACCATGCAGTGCACCTCTCCTGGGCCTGGAGCCCATGGGTGGAGGCAGCATGTGTGCTTGCATGTGGAGGCTGTCTGGCTTTGCAATGAGATACCAGCAATCCACTAACACCTTCTCACAGGAAAGGACAGAAGAGCAGACCAGGAGCTAGGAGAAGGACCCAGAAACGAGACTGAACTCCAGGAGCAAGAAGGGGACACTGACTGCGGTCAGCAGAACAGACCCAAGGCAGACTTCAGGGTCAGCCTGAGTCTCCTTGCTGATGCCCCCTAGGGAGCCCCACTGGGTACCCTGCACAAGCTCCGCCCCCCGCACCGCCCCCCGGCCTCGCCCCCCTGAGCCCCAGAACCGTCAGCAGGTGTCAGCGCTCCAGAATTCTCTCTTTGCTTTCCGTTCTTTTTTCTCTCCTTCCTGAAGCTAAACCTGCACAATAGTCTTTTAAGCCGTTTTACTGAGCATCTCATAGACACCTCAGCTGAAACACTGTTTTCTGTGCCTTAACCACTTGTACATAATCACACATCCCTTCAGAAATGAATCTTACTGTTTTCTTTACCTTAATAAGTGGTTGAGGGTCACCACCATCTTTAGTAGCTGATAAGAATGTGAATAGTATACATGTTAAATATGAATACATGATCAAATATCATATGCTATGTAGTAGGTAATTATGTGATGATAATTACTTAAAAACAGCAAGCTTTTCAAGGAAAATCTGTAAGTCAGGAATAGCATCCACTTGTAGTGGTGTAGAGTCAAAATTTATAGAAGAACTTGACAGTAACGAGAAAAGATCAAGACCTGGGGAGGGAGGGGGCAAGAGGGATGGAGTGAGAAGGAACTGCAACACATACCAACCCCACAGAAGGAGGGAAAGTACTGTGTACTTAAGATATGTACTCATAAGAGTTTTTTGTAAGTTGAAGGGGCGTTTTTCCTAAGAGACTAATTCAAAACATAAATCTAATCTGATAGAATCCTTCCTGCAGATCAGCAAAAGTGTTGTGTGATGATGGTGCAAACGTTTTCCTAAGACTTTTAAAATAATGCAATTATTTGTTAGAATTTATTTCGAGTGTGCTATTTAAGAAAGGACTTTTTAACCTATTAAAATATAAATAACATTTGAAAGTAAACTGTTTATGAAGCATGGCTGATTATATGAATATTTTGGTCAGAAGAACTTTGCTACTGTCTCTGAAATTACACCTTTTGGTAAAATCTTCAGGAAATGCCATCTATGAATTAAATATTCAGTATGATGCATATTTAATAAAATATAAAGAAATATCTAAATCAACTCGATTATCCATGTGCAATAGTCTACAAAAGAACTACATGGCCACACATTATGCACAAAGAATAATTTAGTAATTTCTGTAAGTATCTTGGCAGAAAATGAATGTAATTGAGAAAAACATTCATGTTCAGCATTTCATGAAGAACCAACATAAAATTAAAGTCAATCTTTAATGATTGTCATGTCTAAGTATGAGGTAATATACCCCAAAATTTGATTTCCCAAGTTCATTTTAACTCCTGGTGTTCAAGATAGGTAACTGTGACTTTGGCATTCAAAACTTGCGAGGCATTTTAGTCAAGTGAAGAGTTGCTCTCTCCTAAGAAAAATTCATCTTTCACAGCATCTCTTAAAGTGCTATTATAAAAATAATTTGAACGTCAGATGGTTCAACAGTCACAAAATCTAAGACATATTACGGCTAAACTTGTTACAAAGGAAGTACAAATCTTTAGACAGGAGTTAACTCTGGCTAAATTCAGAGCCCTTCCTGGAAACCTCACACCAGGGACAATTCCGCGGGCTGTTTCAGAAAAGGGCAGGACTTGGGGAGAAGGGAGAGCAGCTGAAGCGGTCAAGAGGGAGAGGGCACTGCCTCTGAGGAAGAAAAGGCACACCTAGGTGAAGGAGGCGGCTCCGGGGATGAACCGCCAGCACGCGTTAGAGCCCATGCTCTGTTTGCCCTGTGATCTGGAAGGACTGCTCCCTCGTATAGCTAAGTCTTCTCATCGGAGGAATGCGGGGAATAACCACGTACATGATTGACACCTGACAGATGATTTACAAGGTGGACTGCAGTGCTGTCTGCAGCGCCAGCCGGGCGGTCCAGCCTGCAGGCTGGGCTGGTGCACCGTGTACAGGCCAGGCTGGTGCTCTCAGCAGAGCCACAGCGGCGTGTCTGCAGGGTAAGCGCGTCAGTGCTGGGTGCCAAGATACAATGGTGAGGGCTGGAGCGCCTCCCAGGAAGGAGGCGCAGGCTTCCTTCTTGTATCTCATCAGCGTTACCAGCCTGATCCACTGTGTGGTCTTGTTTGTGACCTACCTATCAGTCATCCAGACACGCCCACAACGGTGATTCACTGAGCTGGTGGTAGGCATTTCTTCTTCAAATAGACCCCACGATTAACTGCCCCAGTAAGATACTTCAAAACAAAAACTCTGAGACATAAAGGCACACACCTGTAATCTTACCACTCAAGAGGCTGAGGCAGGAGGATTGCCATGAGCCTGAGGCTACGCTGGGCTCCACAGTTGAGTTCAAGGCAAGCCTGAACTGCAGAGCAAGTCTCAAAAAAAATTGATACATATACTTAAGAATTTGCAAGTTTTAATATCAGGCTTGGTTTGAAATAGGTGTTTTGATTTTCTTTGTGTCTTATAAACAGCAAAATTCACTTTTTATGGGCAGTTGTTAATAACCACTTCCTGCATTTTATAGCCCTTCACACCCTGCAGTTCACCTTCCTACCCCCATCCCCATGGGACTCCTGGAGAGACAGTCCAGGTGAAACTGCACGGACCAGCGCTGTGCTCTGTGCTGGCTCCTGACGTGATCTGACCCAACGTCCCAGTGACAGTAAGCGTTTCACACGTCTGCGAGACACTGAATACTACTCGAAACAACAGCTTCTGTCTGCTCTTGTTGCAGGCTCTCTTCCGTGGGGATGATATGGAAGCTGGGCAGGTGTCTACCAGTGCTTCTGTCCAGTCCAAGGCTCACTGAGCTGCACAGAAATGTGGCTCCTCCAATGTCTGCATTAAAAACAAACAAAAAAGCCAAAATAACTTTGGCGAGTAAGAGATACTCACTGACAAAATAGTTGGATTTCTGGTGGCATTACTCTTTTCTACATCTGAGTAAAAACAGTTCTGAATTTTGTTATTCAATTTCTGGTTCATTTTCTTTGCAATAGTTCTTCAAGATCCAAACAAGAGAAATGAAAAATTATTTAAAAAAATAAATGTAATCAGAAAATTATACTAAGTCTGAGACAGTCTGTAAAAATAGGTCTTAATATTCATTTTGTTAAATTTTCAGTACTCCCTGACACAGCCTGAAGGAGAACATTGTTTTCATCATGAGTTTCTACAGAGAGGAGCGAGCACAGCTCAGGAGCCTGCGTCTTCCCTCCCTCCCCACTCTGCTGACGTTGACCATGGCCACACTGCTCCTTCCTGTCCTAGGGACATCAAAGCAAGACATTCCCCGACTTAGGCTAAGCTACAAAGGTAAGTGCACAAGTGTTGCCCATTGTTCTGGGGACTCTAAATGTTGGCTTCGATGGTTGTCTTTATTTAGAAATGCATACTGATGCAGAAAATAGTATGCACAAGTGTTCTTGAATGAGATATCAGCAAAATTAAAACAAACTCATCAAAAGCAACCCATAACATTTTCACAGTATTTGTATGAGAAAAATTTTGACTCCAGTAGATGACTGAGATAAATCAATAATACAAAACAGGTAAATTTTAAAAAAGCGAAGTGAAGAGACACAAAGGAAGATGCGCATGTGGTCAGTAAGCACATGAAAACTTGCAGCCATCGCCAGCCTACATGAAGTGCGCATTCATGGTGTAATGAAACACTCCTGCACATCTGTTGGAATGGTTGAAGCATAATGAAATTTGCAGTATCAAATATCAGCATTATGTGACAGAATCTGAACTGGTGAACACTGCTGATGGCAGGGCCGAGCTGGAAGTTGTTTTAGCAATATCCCACTGCATTACACAATTTTAGAACAGAAAAAATAACTGGCAATAAAGAGAGACCTTCAGGACAGTTGCCTTTGAAGAGTGCTGGGAGGGCCCATGGGATGGGTGTGAGAGGGAATGTTCTGAGCTTATGAAGCAGTGCTTTCCATCGGGGTAGAATTATGGGTCCTCCAAGTGTGTGGCTTTTTTGCAAATCATCAAATTTCACATATAAGATCTGTGTATTTGATTATATACAAAACTTACCTTAGAAAGGTAAAATTACCAAGAGAAAATATTAGAAATCAAGAGAATAAAAGGTGATACAGAAAATTTCAAAACAAAATTTTGAAGCAAATAAAAGCATAAACTATTAGATTACTGTGGTAAATATCATAAAAATATATTGATATGTATCAAAGATAACAAAAAATGCACACAAACTCTCACACTAGATGTTCCCAGAGGATTGGATGAGGACTCATTGCAAAATCCCCTCCTTCAGCCTCACCACACCTGCCAGGGGTTCCGCCTCCTTCTTGAGTGGGAGATTAGAGGACTGAGAGACAGGTGGTTTGCTGCAGTCCAGCTAACTCCTGGCCCAGCCCTGTCCCCAAAGCCTGCCTCCCGGCCTCATTCTTGGCCAGAGGTGGCGTGGCTATCCTGGAGCACTCTCCTGACGGCAGAGTGAAGTGAGGTGTCCTGTTGGCACTTGACTGAATCTGTGTAAGAGATTTTAAAGTACTGGAATTAAATGGACTCTGTAAGATTGCTGGGTGCCAAATGAGCCATACTGAAGTCTGTGGAATTTGAAAAACCTTTGTTTTATTTACAGGAGAAAAATAGATTGTCACTCTGGTAACTGGTCTTCATGATCGAAATTTCATACAATAGTCAAATTTAAATATCCAATCAAATGTGGTGCGTTAATAATTTCAAAATAACAGCTGCTATCAATGAATGCTTTTAGCCTCACAGTGAACCCTGTAAAGATTGAGAAGCTTTTTATCCATCTGCAGACTCTCACCCTCCAGCACCCTGTCCCAGAACTGGAGTAGCATTCACTGGATTAAATGCAGTAAATCCACTCCTTTGTCTGTTCTGTTACAAAATTGATGTTTTTTCAAATGTTATCACTATCCGCTATGCTCGGATTAAAATGTGGCAGCTCACAGTGGAGACTGAATGGCAGTGTGAAGCCTCCATCCCGCCCTCCACGCCCTTGCATGTCGGCCGCAAAGTCTCCTTTCTCCTTAGCTGAGGACAAAGGACTTAGGAACCCCCTGTACTGGGAGAATCTGCATCCTGAACAGTCCTGAGCACTCATCTCCCCACCCCTTTCCCCACGGGGCCCCTTTCAAGAGACAGTTCTCTATTGGTTTCTGCTGCCTTGGAGCAGGGCTTTCAAATGAAAGGAGTTCTGTTCCTGTGGCACCCCATTTTAAGTGGCCTTTTCTGGAGTGAGAAAAGTTTGACATGAAAATCATGTTTGCCATCCCATTTCCCTTCCTTCCCTCCACCCTTCCTTGATCCCCTTCCTTTTTGCCTTTCTATAGATTACAGCACAGCACATATACACTCCTCATGCGGAGTTGCCACACATGTACCAAGGCATGTTGTTCATATGCACCAGCTTCCCATGGAAGTGTAAACAGGACGTGCTGCACACAGCACTGATGAACTCCAAGGAAAGGAGAGGGATGCGCGGCCGCTTGGTGTCCAGGCGCGGAGCATACTCCGCACCCACTCCCCCAGCATTCCTGGGCCTCACTGCCGCCCGTAGTTCTGGTTGTGGAACTTAGTCCAGGCTGCACCAGCCTTTCCTAGGCAGCATGTAAAGCTAAAATTCACACCCAGGTGCTGAGAA
Organism: Dinomys branickii; assembly: GCA_004027595.1. Classification (NCBI taxonomy): domain Eukaryota; kingdom Metazoa; phylum Chordata; class Mammalia; order Rodentia; family Dinomyidae; genus Dinomys; species Dinomys branickii. Next base: position 98,396 of record PVLD010000166.1, on the reverse strand, counting down.
GCACTGGTAGAAAGTGAAGATGAACAGACCAGCCAAAACGAAAAAATAATTTTGTTATTAAAAGTAATTAAGTTTTATGGGCACAAGATCAGCGCTGTTTTCTTTGCTTCCATAAATGTTGCCTCTTCAGGTACTGGCTGGAGGGATGGACAGAGCTGAGAGCCTTGGCTGCTGGAGCAGCTGCGAGATAATTTTCAGGGATTTCTTAAAGGTCAACAGGATTGCGATGACCATTTCACCCAAAGAACGCTCTCTGGTAAAGGCTGAGCCTTACACTTTAGCATCCACAGGCACTTGTTTGCGTCTGCTGTTACGTAAAGAGATTCTCTTTCAGTTCATGTTTTGACTTCTTACAAGTTCATGCATATGGCCTCTTTCCTGAATATCAGTATGTAATCACAGAGGACAGGATGTTCCATAACTTCAGATTTGGTGTAATATAGTGATTATTCCAAAACTTCAGGTTTTGTGTAATATGGCATTTTGCCCTACAAATTGAACTTTTCATTATGGCCTTTACAGTGATAATATGGTTGTAAAAGTAATTTTTTAGAAATGAACTATTTCAGTTTCATAGCAATGTGATAATTGTCTGTATCATAAGCATCACTACGCACCTGGAGTGTGTTAGGGATTCTTGTGGACCTGTGTAACATTACCCCTGTGGTGCTGCTTGTTGGGAGAACTCCAGAAAACAGGACAAGGGCTGGGGATATAGCTCAGTGGAATAAGCACCTGCCTAGCAAGCACAGGGTCCTGAGTTCGATCCCCAGTACCGCCAAAAAAAAAAAAAAATGGTTGTACTGCAGAAAAAAGGACAGCATAGGCACTCAGCACAGTCAATAGAGATTATGTATTTGGCCACTCACAGGTAGGTTCTGAGATGCCACTAGGCACCACACATTGCTGTAAGTAGGAGGAAGTCCCCGTCCACCTGCAATTTATCTTCTACATATAGAAACAGAGAAGATAAACATAAATCCGCAGTGGCATTCACAGGGTGGTAAGCACTACAAAGCTTATAAAGCAAGAGGGTGACCAGGCCATGTTTCTCCACGCCGACTTCCCCAGGTGTAAGCTGCACAGCAATGTAAAAACTACTTTTAAACACAGTAAATAGGTAAGAAATGAGAGGCTCAGACCCCCAGGCCTTGTCCCAAAGGATGAGGCTGCCAAAATCAGAGCCAAGATGTGATGCTTACATTATTTTATAAACTTAAAACCTTGGCTCTGTCACACCTGTGAGGGAAATACCCTATATTCAAAAAGAACAAATGTATCCGGGGCTAAAAAGAATTATAGGATCACTCTGGCCTCTTTGGTAGTACTGATGTGTTATTTTCAGTAGCCTTTAATAGCAGCAGTCATTTTTATACCTCCCAAAATTTTATGTGTTCTCACTGGTAAGAAAAGCCTGAAGTCCCCTCTTAGATTTTTATCTCTTTAACTTATGAATAGAATGGTTTTTTATCAGAAATTTCTGATGCCTGGATACCTCTACATTTCTGTATAACTACCAGTTTTGTGTGACCTCGAAATCTGAGGTGTCTCGCCTGGAGATGTCTCGGCTTTTGACTCCTGGGCCCTGATCGGTCTGGCTATCATGTTCTCTCCCCACGGATGGCACCGCAGGGACGGGGCGGGCTCTGGGGCCCGAGGCCCAGCCGGCATCTGCTGGGTGAGGAATCCTGAGGTTGCTGGATGGCTCTGCACTCCCCAAAGTCTTTCGCTCTTAGTGCTGGTTTCTTCTGGGCAAGGTCAGCTCACAGAGAGTGAATGCATTTTTTAGAACCCATTTTAAAAAATTATTTTAAAGAAAAGAAAATAATAATAAAAACAATGGTATAAAATTTCAAAACAGGACAGTAGGAGAGTAACAATGGTTAGGACCCTGTGCATCATGGTCTTCCAAACAGTTGCTCCGCAAGGCGTAGGCATGGAAAACTGATGGAATAATGCAGGCACAAGCCTCTCTGTCAGGGAGGTGGTAGCAATTAGTAGTGTTGCTATTTTAACTATTGTTACTAATATATATGTATATATATTTCTTTTTCCCTTCCTTCTTTTCTTCTTTCCCCCATCTGTTTCTCTTTCCTTTGCATATTTTCTTCACACTTCATGGTATCTATTGTATGGGTCTTATTTATTCTCTCTGCTTCTTATGCTAGGGAGACTATGTAAAGCTCACACATGCGAGACTGATGGAATCCACTTTCCAGTGTTTCTCCTTTTGTGGCCTTTTATAGTCCAGCATGGGCTTTGAGGTCCATGAGCACCTATATCTGGCAAGATCCCTGTTGCTCCTGATCCAGCCGGCCTCTGAGTGAGGACAGCCCTCCCTCCGCATTACAGTGAGTCAGGAAATCCTCAGGACTTCGTATTACATGATGCCATCACAGTGGGCACTTCTCAATTTTAAATGAAGGGCAGCCTGCCCTGAATATCCGCCCTACACATCGAGTGAGGGAGATGATCCGTCTTGGAGCAAGAATTCTCTCAGGCACCTTTTTGGCCTGTGATGCAAGTCATTCATGGTTTAATTTTGGCAGATGCGTGGCATTTGAATGGACTCACAGGGTTTCCCACAGGTATTCACACTCCATTCAGCTTCTCATAGTTAGTTTCACATGAGTGTAAGGGCTGCAGAATATTTTTATTGCCTGTGTGATACTCAGCTGTCAATAGTTAATAGCAATAGTCTGAGAGTGCCTGCTATGATTAGTGGATATGTCAGCAGAGAGAAGAGACCAAAAATCCCTAGCAAAGTACAGTTCAAATTCTGGATGGGAAACCCAGGCCATATATAGGCAAAATATTTAGCAGGATAAAAGGTGACAGGCACTATGCAGACAAATAAGCCATGAAGGGGCGGGGAGACAAAGACAGGTAAAAACAAAGTAGTCAAATGTGGTCAGGGAAAGAAGTCACCTGGGAGAGCAGTGTTTTCACAGAAAATTACAAAACTCCCAGTGGCAGGTCATGCGGATACCTGGAATAATTTGGCAGAAGGAATCAATGTACAAAGCCCTTGAGGACAAAAAGGCGTCTGATGTGTCCATGGGTCCTAAATAAAACAGCGCAGGACGGGGACAGAAGATTGATTAAGTAGGTAGCGAACAGTTGGCCATAGTTAAAGTCTGAACATTTAGTCTGAGTGCTGTGTGCACTAAGGGAGAATCTTCAGCATAATCTGACTTGATCTGCCTTTTCCTAGTCGTAGGATTAACTCGGGTTTTTGTGCTGGAAGTGCACCAGAAAGAAGGGGCAGAAAATAGAGAGCCAAGTGACAAAGTGACAAGGACTGTGTCCCTTTGCAGTACTGCAGATGTGCAGTGGTGCCTTGCGGGCTGGAGAGAGGGGGATATAAGTGTCAAGCCAGGAGCACTGACTGCTGTGGGTGGGAAGTGGAAGGGGAGAGGCCTTCCTCCAGGGTCACGCTTCAGTGACTGCCCAGCCGGTCAGTCCCGTGAACAGCACCACAGCCGAGGGTGCCCCCGCCCCCATGGGTTAAGCCGTGGTGAGGGTCCACCCTCGCTAGCCATCACCTTCCAAAGCCCCACACTGACACCTGAGACTCTAGGGGACCCTGTAGGTCTAAACCCTAATGACTGTGTCCCAGAGGCAACTGTTCAGTTGGGATGCAACGTTACAGGGTGCAAACCCCACATACTTTTCCCATTTTGTGGCCAGGGACTGAACTCAGAGCCTCAGGCTTGCGAGCCAAGTGCTGTGTCACTCAGCCACACCCCCTTGGATATGTCTAGAAATTGATATATAAGGATTTAAAAGCAAAACTACAAAGCGACTAAAATAATCCTAGAATCACATAAGTAGATTTATGAAAACCTGATGATTGGACTGGAATCTACTGTTCCAGTTTAGTAGTGTTTGTATTAAAACTTGCCTGTACCCAACCTTATTACTTAATAATTAAAATCTATGTAGCACTGTTCTAGACTGTATTGGCTATGGAAATCCAGGGACCACAGAATTGCATGATACGAGGTGACATGCAGTGTAGCACTGCAGTGCAGCTGCCACACAAAGGCCCCCTAGGGTGAAGAAGCAGGTGATGTCACTGACCCTGACAGTTGTCACTGTCTTCCTGGTTGGGAGAAAGAGCCAGACCATGGGACCCCTTGGCCGTGCCTCTGACCCTGCCCAAATCCTCAAGCAACTTTGTAAAAGCGAGAGGTTAAGCAAGGCAATTTTACTGAGACTAAACCCAGTTAGCTATGTTTTGATTGAAAAGCTCCTATTAAATGGCTCTTATGTGCAGTTGCTTTACTCTTCTATAAATTATTGAGGAGAGGAAAGTATTTATGTACAACTTCTTATTTTATATCTTTACTTATCTAATATTTGGCTCTCATTCCTTGGTTTTTTAACAGAATTTCACACTGAGATTCTTTTGGTACAAGTGTCCATAAATTATAGATTAATACTGGGTCTTTTATAACAGAAAATTTGACTAATGCCTCTTTAGTTTTCAAGAGCTAGGCATGTGTGGTTTGTATTTTTGTAAGAATCCCTTAAATGTACTGCTTTAACCTTAATTCAAAAGTAGCATAAATTATAGCTGAAGTGCTTTTTTACTTATGAAGAAAGATAGTCATAAATAGGTTTATTTGATAAGTCACAGTGACCAGACACATGCTAGAAGAGAGGACACATGCTTCAGTGAACATTGAGCCACAGTGGAAGAAGCAGAGAGGGGAGGAAGTGAGGGGGGTGACCTCGGGATATTCCTGCAGAGATGAGCTCTTTGGGACATAATTTTGTTTCTGTAATGTTGCTAAACATTAAAGTATAAAAGAATCCTGCACTTAGAACCAAAAAATGCGGTAGGTTGGACTGTTTCTCTACATGTTCCTTCTGCGCATGAGAAGTCTTCATCCTCACCTGGAAGTCAAGCTCTCTTGGAAACTGTATTCTCCTTCAGGAGCAAATTAAATACCCTCTGGCCATGCTCATCAGATGTTAGGAGCCCAAAATAGACGTTGTGATAGAATCCAAACACAATTCAAATGTAATGTATTATCGAAGACATAAAGAACATCCTATGTCTTTAAAAATGTGTTTAGTTTCTTGGACAGAAATTTGTTGCCACAGAAAACAGGGATGAACCTATAACAAGTCCTGACCGCTACCTGTCCCTTCCGAGCGAATTAATATTAAACAAATGCACATCCTGTTTTGGTATTAGAAGACGGGGGGTGGGTATTTGTGTTGTGTATCATTGATTTAAACTAAGTAAGTTTTATCAGTGTTAACATTTAGAAAGAAGTTAGGGATGTAGAGATTCAATCAAGTTAGTGTTTCACAATAGGATTTGTTTAAAGGAACACACGTGGTATTTGAAAAGTGCAAGAAAATGTCTAGTATGAGGAAAGGGAAGGGTTCTAGCTTCTTAATTGGAGCAGTCTGAGGCTGATGGGCCACTGTGTTCCTCTGCTCCTCCACTCCAAGTGTGGCTCAAGGATCATTAACATCCTTGTAACTAGAGAACTTGTTAGAAGGGCACGTGTGCAGGGACCGTCTGTGTCTGAAGGAGGGTCCCAGGGGACTGGACAGCTGTTCAGTCCTAACAAGCAGAGCTCTGGGGTGATGGCTCCCCACTTCTGGCCTCCGAGCATGAGCCTGTGTGGATCATGCAGGACCCTGTGACTGTGAACCCTTAGACACAGTTGGAGTCCACGTAGCTCAGCAGAAGCAGTCCCTGGTACATCCTGGCTTACAGAAAGCTGGTTTGAAAAATCATGAGTTAAGCCTTTGTTAGACTCCTTAAGAAATGGTGCTAAAATACAGCAAGGATTTAGAAATTATTCTTATCTATCAAGGGCTCTGGGCTTTGTAAACAACAAAATGGATACACAAACATTGCAGAAAGATTAGCACCATGATATAAGTAAAACCAAATGTTTAAAAGAACTTAGAAAAAATAGTTATGAAATTGACCTTTGAGTATTGGAGGAAGATTAAAATTTCTTGGGTGAAATGATTGGAAGATTTCGATCCTGAAATTGACCTAATTTTATGGAAGTTAACAGGAAAATGGAATTGGCAGGATCTTGTGGCAGGGACTGGTGGGGATGGGACACGGAGCTCGTGATTTACTGACCTGTTATGGTCAGGTGCAGGGCCAGGTGATTGCAGCCAGGCTCACCGGTCCTTCAGGAGGGAGGGCACACATCAGCACCGTGTGGTCTTCAGGCCTCCCTTGGCCAGAGTGTTGGTGTGATCGGAGTCCAAAGGTCCAGAGGGAGCACAGCTAAGGGAGAAAGAGGAAGAATTAAGGAAGGGACACTAGAAATGACTCTGAAGTGTTGAGCTGGCCCTCGGCCCCTCCCAGAGCCAGAGCTGGGAGGATGGGTGGTGGAGGGCACACAGGGCACCCAGGGTCCCGGGGTTTCTGCAATGCAGCTTCCCTCTGGAGAGAGAGTGTGCAGGTAGGTCTGTGTTTCATGTCATCTGCGGAGAACTAGCAATGCATGGGCAGTACACAGTTCATGGAGAGCAGGCAAACGGAGGCTGCTGCTCCACTGCCTCGCATGGAGGGGGCAATACCTTGTGGTAGTGTTTTCTGCCTCCCTATCAGGGCGGTTGAGAATTCTGGTACAACCTGTCTAAGGACTGGTACCGAGTGGCAGGGCACCCTCATCTGGAGACCCAGAGCCAGCACAGTGAACAGTTGGTGACAGCAAACAGCAGGCAGTGGCATGCAGGCCATAGGTTCACCGCCATTGACAGGAAGGTTTTATAGGTCACTGATGTCTGTTGGTTCTGACTGAAAAGCCAAGCCGAAATGTTCCTGAGTTAGTGGAAATCAAATTTTGTCAAAAACAGTGCACAGCATGATAAATAGAATATGGCAATTAAAAAAAGTTTCATAATACTGACAGTGAGGACATGATTGAAATGATTTCCAGGAAAAGTAGAAGGATCTGTGGGTACAGAAGGTATGATGCTTCGCAATGGGACCAGAGTCTCACGTGAGGCTTTCACATTGTTTTTGATATGCAGATCTACTTTATTCATATAAATGCACAATTTAAACTGCACTAGCTATGAAAGTTGTCTTTTAGGTGGCACATATTACCCCTTTGCTCTGCACATTGTTTTGGAGGGATCCTAACTCAAGGAATTGCCTTCTGTCATATTTGTCTTGCTACTTAGAGTAACAGTAGTTCTTATGTTAAGCTGTGATGCACCAGCCATTTTGAAAATTAAATTCACATCCTTGATTGAAGCAAATCCTCATTTATATGTGACTGAATGCTGAGTTTAAACATTCCTTGAAGTCTGAGCAGGGAGACAGTTTAAATATCCTTAAGGGAGCTAAGAAAACAACTGTCCCAATAGAAGCAATTTTCCCTGGAAATACCCTCTCAACTATTTCTGACCAAATTCATTCTATCAAGGTATTGCATTTCAGTAAAAGTAATATTTATATCCTAGTCTTTTTCTAGGTCAAGGTAAAAAATTATCAATCATACCAATGCTTTTAAAAATTTAGGATGATTTGTTCTTTCTGAAGGTAGGAATTTGAAACCACTCATAATTCTAAATTATGAGCCTCACATGAGATGGATTACACAAAGCACACGTCACTGAACACTAGCCAGGTAAGAATCAACCTGTGACTTACAGATGCGGGTGGAGGGGGAAATGTGGCAGTGTGAGATAACTGGATTCCTGCTTCACATCCTGTCCTGGGAGGAACATAAATCTGCTGACATAAGAGGCTTGGTTTGTTTCTAATTTATGTTTCCCGGTGTGATATCATCTGATTTATTATGGATGTAGATAATGTTCTAAGACATAATGAATGAGGTGCTCTCCAAATTTCCACTGGAGAAAAGCAAGTGAAAATTTGAATTTTGTTATTCTAGTTGACTTGGCCTTGAATGTACAGGAAACGGTTAGGATTGGATATTTCATCTCGAGAAACATAAGGATAATGTGCTATACACCTGTAATTGTGATGCAGTCCTTTGTAGGAATTACAAGTCAACTGATATTCTCCACAGGCCTTAAATAACTTGAGTAGTGAGCTAGTTATTCTGAGTGTACATGTGGAGAATAACTGACATTTTTGTGTAGGCGGATTTTGATAACCCAAAAATTTCACATGATCTCAAGCCTCAGAAAACCTGTTGGAAATCAGGGTAGCCAATGTAAGAGCTGGGGGAAGGGAGAGTGGGACTTAGGGGAAGGGTCGGGGTGGTAGGAGATTGTGCGGTTCAGGGGCCGCTACGACCTGCTTTGCAGAGAACTCGGAGTCTGACTATATGGAGTCCTCGTATGGCCCAACGGGTAAAACTGCTGTTTCCTTCAGGAAAAGAGGGTGAACTGGGCAAGATTTCTGCAAAGGAATACCCTGTCCTGGCTCACAGAGGTGACTAGGGTTTGATCTGAGTCTTTTTTAGCTGTAAACTTGCTCTGCTGAGGGAGGCTGCTTCTTTGGTTGGAGTAAACTTAAATTTGACTTTCTCCAAACTTCGTTTTCTTTTCCCTCACAAATTTCTGACTGTGCCAACCTTGCTATCTTTCCCCTTTCCCATTCCTCTCTTCCTTTTCACTGTCCCGCCTTCCTTCTGTCCTCCTCTCCCCTCCTCTTCGTGGTCCTCTTCGTGGTCCTCTTTGTCTCTTCCCCCTCTTCCTTTTTCTCCTTCTCTCTCTCTCCACCTCCCTCTCTCCCCCTGCCCCCTCTTCCAGTTTACCACTCTTCTTTAAAGGATGTGGGAGACTTTCATAGTGATATAATCTTCTGGGAGAAACTGTCAGCCCCGCTGAGTTCAGGGTTTTAGGGAAGAAATGCAGGCTGTCAAGGATGTAGTGCCTCGTTCATCCTGCAGTCACACTCGGAGGAAGGCCGTGCCATTTAGTCCTAAACTGGCGGGCCTCAGAGTGATAACCGCTCCCTTCCGCTCTGGGGTGACCAGGAAGAATGCAGACCCCAGGTCAAACTCTCCTTCAGCCTGAGTGAGGCGTGGCTGTGGGGAAGGACATGGGGGGAGGGACGGGGGGGCGAGTATAGAGAGCTCTTTGCACAGCCAAACCTGGCCTTGGCCCCCGCTTCCTGGAGGGCTCTGAACACCCTAGCAACAACATGTACCCCCCGGGGACATGTCCACATTACAGTGAAAGGAATGCATCAGAATCATGTCTATTTCATTTATTTCACAAGCAATCAGACTGCATTTTCTAAGACTGAACTGCTTAGAGCAAATGTGGGAATCTGAGATCCTGGACTGCTGAGCGGGACTGCAGCTTCGGTGGCTGATAAAGAATACACTGCTGGATGGGAGGGTGGGGGCGGCTGCTCAGAGGATTAGGGATCTGAAACAGAGGAGTCACGTAGGGACCAAAGGTCAGTGCCGCCTGCGTCCCAAGGACAAGCTGGTGACCCGCACAGGGGAGGCGCCTCTGACCTTACGCGTGAAGCGCCATGCGCCTCTGCCCAGGGAAGGCACATGGAGCCCCTTCCTCAAAAGTTCAGACCAGGTCTGACCAATTTTGCATGTCTGTATATGGGTTCATATATTTACACTTCAAAGATATCAATGGATAAAGCAATAACCACTGTTGAGACCGTGTCACCTTGTCTATAGATCAGTTGTGATTGTACTATTTTTTATGCTAATTGGTGTCTGTTTGTTAATATGTTTTTGTACTTTTATTTAAAAAAAAAAAAAAAGTTCAGACCAGGAGCAATCGAGGAGGAAAAACATAGCTCTGCGGTTCCTGCTCAGCACAGCCACTGCTCTGTTCTGATCTCTGATGTCCGGGGTGAGTGTGGAGGAGTGGTGTTAGGACGTGCTCTGCAGAGTTAACAGGCTTTTCTCCGGGCTTTCGTGGATGAAGCCTTGGAAAGGTAAAAATGACTTTGTTTGGCAAAAAAGCAAGAAAGATAAACTGATTGGGGAGAGGGAACCTGGTCCAACCCTGTCCCTGAGGTTGTGACACTCCTGCATGGTGCCTGAGTCTAATTATTCAGTTTGGCTGCACAGGCTTGGCAAAGCTTTCTCAGTTACGATGTTCAGCTGTCACAGGTAACATTAAATCACTTGAAAGTGATAAGATGCCAAGTTAGTCCATATTTTCATAGCTGTTTTTCCTCATCAAATTTGTTTGAAACTAAATCAAATACAATAAGTTACGGTAATATAAAATAAAGCAAATCACTACATCAGCTGCCTGTTTGTTTTCCTCACTGTGTATGCAGACACAAAATACATAGTTACATGGGTTTTAGCCGCCTTCCTCATCCAACGCGTGTGGCTGTAGTGTGGGAGTACAGGGCTTCCATGTTCCAGAGGGGTGGGCTCCTCGGTGTGGGGCCCACCCAGTTCCAGATCGTGTAGTACTTTTCCTGGGACCACTCATCCCCACCTTCTCCGTCCTGAGCTTTGTAGTCAGACGTATTTTTCTGGCTATCAGTTATGCACTTTGCTACTTTCTTCCTTAAAAAATTTTAGTGGTCGCTTCCAACTCTGTGATCCTCACTCCATTGCTCGTTCAAGTCATCTCTTTCAGAGTCTGTTTGCTTGGATTGGTCTTCTTCGTTTATGTCTTTTTCCTGAAAACCCTAAATAACAACACCTTAATTACTCAAAGCAAGCATCACTCTGAAGGCCATCACAAAACGAAACTGGAAATGGTAGCCAGAGACTGGGAAATAATTATATACATAGGAGCTGTGATTCAAAAGATACCAAGTTCTGCTGACACTAGTAAGAAATAAGTAAGGCCGTTCAAAAATAGGCCAAACGCTTTTACAGACACCTCACCCAAGATGAGCAGGATGTGGAGAGAGTCCCCGTCCTGCGTGTCGGGAAGGAAATACAGACCCTTGCACACACACACCCAGACTGCCGACAGCGCCAGCTCTGACAAGTGTGCGGGAAGCAGTGCCCATTCAGTGCCAGAGCGGGGGACATGGGCAGGCGTTTTGAAAAGCACTGGATGTTTTCTTTCGAAGCTAAACACGCCACCCACTAAATTATGCTTTGTGGTGTTTAGCTCAGAAAGCAGTTGAAAACTTTTGCCCACAAGAGATCCCACACACAGATGCCTGGGAGCACCTTTCTTCTTCGCTGCCAGAAGTTAGAAGCAACAGACCCGCCTCTTGGTAGGAGCATGAATACATACCCAGCAGCACATCCAGAGTGTGGTGTGTTCGCTGACGCTGACTGTCCACCTCTGAGGACAAGGAGGAGAGCGCCCATTAATTAGTGGGGGAGGGCGGGATGGAAGGGTGTGCACTACATGATTCCGATGGCAACACTACGGAGACCTCATAAAGTTGTGGCTGCCAGGGACTGAGAGCTGGAGACTTGAATGAGCAGGCAGAGCTCGGAGGACACCAGGCAGTGCGACTGTGAGGACGGACACAAGTCCCGACCCCTTGGTCCACCCCATAAAGTTCAGCAACAGGAAGACCGAATCTGAGAATAAACTATTCCTTTTGAGTTACAGTAATGACCTACTGATGTGAGGTCCTTGCCTAACCATCTGTGTGCAGGTCCTGGCCCAACAATCTGTGTACGTGGAAGCCTCTGCACCTCGCCCGATGTCACAGGCATGCTGAAGATAAAGGTCTACTTCTGAACGTAGAAATGGGTGGGATAGTACAAGATTTGTGACACTACTGGATGCTTACTTTATATATATTTATTAATTTGATCAAGTTTCAAATATTATAGATTGATGCTTTGTATTATAATTAAGAATAAAAGAGAAGTTTATGAAATATTTTTATTTAATTGTTTTGGTACTCACGTGTCATATCAATATTAATATGTACTTTTACACATAAAATCATGTTAATACTAGTGTAATACATTGTATTTGTTTCTAAGTGAGCACATGTTAAAAATTACAATCGTTGGCATGTCCCTAAAGTGGAGCTTTTCACAAAACGGGACTCTCTTTCCTTCCATCTGTCTCAGAGATAAGCACATGTACTATCAATTAAAGTTTTTCTTTAATTTGCTCCTTTTACTTTTCATAGATTTGCTGCTTTCAAACAGCTGCATCCCCTTCCTGGGTTCCTCGGAGGGACTGGATTTCCAGACCCTTTTGTTGGATGAGGAGAGGGGCAGGCTGCTCCTGGGAGCCAAGGACCACATCTTCCTGCTCAGTTTGGTTGACCTCAACAAAAACTTTAAGAAGGTAAGTTTATTTCTGTACAGTTGATCGGATTCCTTCAGTTTCATCTCTGCTTTTTGCCAGCTTTGAGTTATTGTTGAGTGCAATAGGTTATTTATATGTGAGAAAAAGAATATACTATATTAAAAATGAAACATTGCTTCTGATACATACTTGGAGTTTTTATGAATTTAAATACACACACATACTCTTTACTAAAGTGAATGCATCAAATTCTAAAACCTTTGAAAATGTGAATGAAAGGCATCAAAACTAGCCATTTGTTCATATATATTAGAAATGCAAAGATTTGTTAAGTTTCTTAATACAGTTTAGATATACATAATCATCATAGTCATCACAGGTAATGTGTACCTGTGCATGATATATCTGGACCTCTCTTTTTTCCCAGTCCCCTCCCCTCCTTATTTGAAAAGCTTTGATTCCATTTTACATTTCAATTTTCATTATTCTTCTTTTCCCTCCCTTCCTTGCCCCTTCTCCCACTTCAAGTTCCCCTTTTCTTTTGAACAATACTTCCTATTTCACAATAACTGTTATACATTTTGGTTCTTATTTACACCTTCAGTTTCTCACATCAGGGAGACAAAGCAATATTTACACATACATGTCTGATTTATTTAGCTTGAGTATAGTCTCAAAGTCCATCCATTTAGCTGTATGTATCTCAGGTTTATCATCTGTGGCTGAGTACTATACCATTGTATAAAAGTAAATCACATCATTTTATCCATTCCTTGGTTGATGGGCATTTGGGCTGTTTCCAAGATTTAGCTATTACAAACTGTGCTGCTATAAACATATGTGTGCATATACCACTGTGGTCTAATGCTTTTCTTTCAAGAAGATACCAAGAAGAGGAATAGCTGGAACCTCCACTCCTAGTTTACTGAGGAAACTCCACACTGATTTCTACAGTGGTTGTACCAGTCTCCCCCCCTCACCAACAGTGAAGAAGGATTCCTTTCTCCCTACAGCCCCACCACCATTTGTGATTGATTGATTTCTTGATGATGGCCATTTTTTCTGGAGTGAGAGGGAGTCTCAGTTTTGTTTTAACTTCTGTCTCTCAAATGACCAGTGATGTTGAATGTTTCTTCATACATTTATTTGCCATCTGTACTTCTTCCTCTGAGAAGGTATATTGATCTCAGATGCCCTTTTTGGGATTGCATCTTTAAATTTGCGGGGATATGATTTTTTGAATTTATTGTATATTCTTGTTATTAGTCCTTTGTCTGAGAAACAACTGGCTAAAGCTTTTCCAGCCCTTTGTGTTTTCTTTTCACTCTGTTGATGATTTCTTTCGCTATGCAAAAGCTTTTTAGTAGAATGAGATCCCAGATGTTGATTCTTTGTAGTATTTCCCCTAAAGATGGGGTTTTGCTCAGGAAATATTTGCCTACACTGAAGTCTTCAAGAGTTCTACCTATTTTATCTTCCAGTAGATTTAATGTCTCTGTTTTAATATTTAGATTTTTGACCCATTTCTATTTTAGTGTAGTATATAGTGATAGACATGGGTCTAATTTTATTCCTTGGCATGTAGAAAACTACTTTTTCCAACACAATTTATTAAAGAGCTATATTTCTTCCAGTGAATGTGTTTGGGCTCTTTGTCAAAAATAGGTAGTTGAGTATGTTTGCAGTTATTTCTGCATCTTCTAATCTGTTCCATCAATCTTCATGTCTGTTTTCTTTTGCCAGTACCATGCTGTTTTTATCAGGGTAGCTCTGAAGTATAATTCCATGTCAGGGATTGTGATGTCCTCTGCCTTGCCTTTGTTGTCTACAATTGCTTTTGCTATTTGAGGCCTATTCTGATTCCAAATGAACTTCAAGAATGTTTTCTCTAGCTCTATGAGATATGCTAATGGTATTTTGAATGAGATTGCATTAAATCTGTATAGCAATTTTGGGAGTCTGGGCATTTTCACTATGTTCATTGTTCCTATCCAAGAGCAAGTGGTATCTTTCTATGTTCTGATATCCACTTTGATCTCTTCTTTTCAGGGTACTGTAGTTTTCAGTATAAGGATATTTTACTCCCTTTGTTATCTTGATTCCCACATATTTTTTGATGCTCTTATGAAAGGTATTTTTTCCCTAATTTCTCTCTCAGTGAGTTTGTTTGTATATAGAAATGCTATTGATTTTTGAGTGTTGACTTTGTATCCAGCTACAGGCCTGAATTTGGTTTTTAATCTAGACATTTTTGGGATCTTCTATATAGAGTATCATGTCTTTTGGAAATCATGGTATTTTAAATTCTTTTTTTCCTGTCTTTATTCCTTTTATTTCTTTCTTTTGTGTAATTCTTGTGATTAATGTTTCCAGAACTATATTGAAAAGGTGTAGTGATAGCAGAAAGAAAATATTACTTTGATTCTGACTTTGGAGTGAAAGCTTCCAGTTTTTGCCTATTTACTATGATGCTAGTTGTTGGATTATCATAAATGTTTTTTAACAGATTGAGATAAAGCCCTTCTATTCCAAATTTCTACCATGAATTGGAGCTGGTCTTTGTGAAATGCTTTTTCTGCATCTGTTGAGGAAATCATGTGATTTTTGTCGGTGACTCTGTTGATATGGTGTATTACATTTTGTGATTTATGTATGTTGAACCATCCCTGCATCACTAGGATGAATCTGACTTGGTCATTGTGAGCAATCTTTTTGAAGATTTCATGCATTCTGTTTGCCAGATTCTTACTGAGGATTTTTGTGTCTATGTTCATTAGATAGATTGGCCTGTGGTTTTCTTTTTTGGTTAGGTGCTTCTTTGGTTTTGGTATCAGAGTAATGCTTCCTTCCAGGAATGATTTTGGGGGTATGGCTTCCCTTTCTATTTCATTAAAGAGTTTCAGGAGTAATGACATTAGTTCTTCTCTAAATTTCATGTAGAATTTAGCAGTGAATCCATCAGGACCTGGGCTTTTCTTTGTTGTTAAGTCTTTAATTATAGTTTCAATTTAATTGACTGATATTAGATTAATTGGAATTTTTATATATTCTTGATTCAACTTTGATACTTTGTATGCATCTAAGAATGTGTTCATTTCTTCTGTGTTTTCCATCTTCTTAGAGTAAAAGTTCCTTTGAAGTAGGTATTGATCTCTAAATTTCCACAGGCTCTTTTGTGATTTCACTCTTCACTCCTAATTGCATGGATTAGAGTTTTTTCTTTCCTTTTTTGATAAGATGGGCTAAGAGTTTATAAACTTTTAATCTTTCAAAAAACCAACTCTTTGATTCATTGATTCTTTGTATTGTTTTCTTATGCTCAGTTGAATTAATTTCTGCTCTGTTTTTTTATAATTTCCTCCCTGTCTTGGTTACTTCTCTCTCTTTGCAGAGACAAAATACCTGTCACCCAAAATGAAGGAAGGAAAGGTTTGTTTAGCTCACAGCCTATGGAGGTTTCATTCCATACTTGGCTGGCTGAAGGGAAGGGTGGCACAGGGCACAGGGCTACAGTTCATGGCAGTGGACAATAGCAAAATCAGCAAAAGCAAAAGGGGGGAGTGGCAGCAAGCAGCCTCTTTCTCTCCCTTACATTGTAAGTATGCTGCCCCCACCCAGGGGGCATGTGTCACTCACATAATCTCCATGCCCTCCTCTTGCACAGGCTCAGGATGAATACAAAGTATGCACCCTGGCTTCCTGCTGAATCACATAGGTAATCTCATAAACTTCTCAAATTGACTCAATAACCAACATCCCAGAAGGGTAAGGGTGTGTCCTTCTCACCTCAGGATGCAGAACTGCTGAGTCACTCAGCCAAACCTCCAGACTCTCCAAGTTGACACAATGCATCAGCCACAGCACTCCCATACATGAGCTTTGGGCTTGAGCTGCTCTTCTTTTTCTAGAAGTCTGAGGTTCAGTATTGTTTATCTGAGCTCATTTTATTTTTCTGATATGAGAATTTACCACGATAAATTTCCCTTTTAGGACTACTTTCATTGCATCCCATAAGTTCTGATATGTTGTATCAGCATTACAATTTAATTGTAGATACTTTTTAATTTCTTCTTTTATTTCACCTGTGACCCACTTGTTTTTCAATAGGGTGTTAGTTTCTGTATATTTACAGAGCTTTTGTTGTTTCTTTGCCATTGATTTCCAATTTCATTGCATTATGGTCAGATAATATGCAAGAGATAATTTTGATTGTTTCGCATTTTCTTAATCTTGTTCTATGGGCTAGTATGTGTTCTATTTTAGAGAATGTACCATGTGCAGATGAGAAGAATGTGTATCCTGATGTTCTGGGATGGAACACCCTGTAGACATCTACTGAATCCATTTATTTATCATAGGCTTATTTTAATTTTGATATCTCTTTGTTCATTTTTTCAAATTCATTTTAAAAATAAAAGAAGGAAAGCATACTAACAAACAGACTTCCATTTACAAAATAGCATAAGAGCTGGGAGTGGTGGCACATGCCTGTAATCCCAGCACTTGGGAGGCTGAGGCAGGAGGATCGTTGGGAGTTTGAGACCAGTCTGGGCTACAAAGTGAGCTCAAGGCCAGGCTCAACCACATAGTGAGACCCTGTCTCAAAAAGAAAAAAAATAGCATAATAACAATAAAAGCAATACCGAGTTACAGACAAAGTTACAAAGTAGTAGGAAATTATTGGTGGTTGTTGTATTACATTTTGATATCTTGAAAGTGGTTTCTCAGGAGAACAAATAGAGATATGCAAGATTGATCAAATAATTAATCATAAACTGTTCCTTTTAGTAAAGTGATAGAAATCAGTAGTACAACTATTTTAGCTATCCTGTATACACGTACATACATACATAATTTCCCTTTCTTCTTTATTGATTTTTTGTCTGGTTGATCTATCTCATTGCGACAATGGAGTACTAATGTCCCCTATTACAATTGTTTTAGAGATTATTTGATTTTTGATGTCCATTAATATCTGTTTTATGTAGTTGTGTGCACCTGTACTTTGTGTATATATGTATGATTATAATCTCTTTTTATTGGAGTTTTCCTTTAGCAAGTATATAGTGACCTTTATCTCTTTTGATCAGTCTTGGCTTGAAGTTCACATTGCCTGCATGTAGAATAGCTACCTTGCTTTTTTGGGGGGATTGTTCTTGTCATGTGGAGTATTGTTTTCCATCCTTTGACTTTCAGTCTAAGAATTTCTTTGTGTGTTAAATGTGTTCCTTGTATACAGTATATTGTTGTGTCTTATTTCTTGATCCATTCTGCCAATCTGTTTCTTTTGATTGGTGAATTAAAGCCACTTACATTGATAGTTATAACTGATATATATTGACTTATCCTTGCCATATTATTTGCCTGATGTTGGTTCTGTCTTTGTCCTCTGTTTAATTGCTTTCCCTGCCTGATGGCTTCTTTCCATGGATATTCTTGAAATTATGGTCTTCCTTATCTCTTTCTAGAATATCTTTCAGAACCCTGTGTAGAGCTGGCTTGGTTGTCATGAATTTCTTCAGTTGTTCTTTGTCATGGAAGTATCTCATTTATCCATTAATTCTGAAAGATAGTTTTACAAGGCACATCAATTTGAATTGAAAGTTGTTTTCCTTCAGGACTTATAGTTCCAACCTTTCCTTCACTTAAGGGTTGTGTTGAGAAATTTGCTGTGGTTCTGATGAGCTTTCCTTTATAGATGATTTGTTTCTTCTTTCTAATAGTTTTTAACATTCTATTCTTGTGCTAAATTTCTGGAATCTATTTTTATGTTCCTTTGTGTGGATGTATTTTGTTCATGACTAATTGGAGTTCTGTATGCCTCACTGCATGTCAAATTCTTTTTTCTTGATTGGGAAGTTTTCTGCCATTACTTCTGTGAACAAGTTTTCTATTTGTTTGTGCTGACTACTGCTTTTTCATTAACTCTGATCAATCTTATGTTGTTCTTTTTTTGCATCATCTTGCAGATTTTGGGTTGTTTTCTCTTGGTCCTTTGCTCTTTTTAAGAGTTATTTATTTTTGTAATTACTAGCCCCTATCTTGTCTTCTGAATCTGCTATTCTGTCTTCACTTTCATTCAGTCAGTTTTGCAAACTTCCAATGGAATTTTAAATTTCTCAGATATCTGTTTGATCTGCCTCATGGATTTCTTTTCTTTCCTGGATTCAATATTCACTGTTTTGGTCATTTTCCTATGCTCTTCTTTTGTTTAAGTCTATGTCTACTCTAGATTTGCTGAGCAAGACTTTCTTTGAAATTATTTACTCTTTTTTCCCTGACAGATTATTCCTTCTCTATTTTCTTCTATAGCCTCAAACTTCTTTCTTTGTTTGTTTGCTTTTGCTGCAATCATTCCACAAAATTCAGGTGAGTATTTTCTGATTTGCTCTGTCTCATTGTCCCTGATTTTTCCTGGATTGGCTGGAGATCTGGGGTTACATTTTGCTTCTGCATCTTGTCATTTTATATGTTTTGGTTTCTATTTTGATGCTTGCAAATTTCTTATAGTAAATAGCTTTATCACTAGCATTGAGGCTTCCCTAGGAAATGTCTTTTCCTCAGAAATACCTTCTAGGTGTAGGTGGTTCTTGGTCTTCAGGTCTGTCCTGAGATCCTATCTTCCCAATTTATTAAGGATTAGATATTGCTATCTACTTGGCTCTGCCCTAGTCCTTTGGTACTAGACTGTGGTAATGGTTATTACCCTAGACAAACACAATGTTGTCATACAGGGAGAAAAATGGTTACAATAAATATGGCACCCTGGATAATGTAGCACATTTAGCAATAACAATAGCATCAAGCACAGCTTAATACATGACAAACCTGTGGTAACTATTAACTTGGTACCTTTAACCATAGAGACAAGATCTACAATTATATAACAAAGCCCATCATAATTCAGAAACTTGTATGTAAATAGTTTCCCTTTAGTAGATGACTTTTGCCTTGTGGTGGGGAAATTTCAGAGGGATAGGGCACAAAACAGAGAGATAAATGAAGAGAAATATAGTAGAAGCAAGCCTGGAGGACAAAGGATGATCACAGAATCTTTGTGAAACTGGAGAAGAGGGCAGGAGAGAAAGGATGAATGGGAAAGCAAAACATTATCAAAGCAGACCAGAATGATTAGAGATAGTTTCACTTATATGAAAATATCATAACATCAAGAGAAATAGTTGAGAAAAGAGAGAAAGAAGATAAGTAGAATGAAACAAAAATAAAGGTAAAGACCTAAAAACAAAACAAAATAGTCCCTGTTCATCCATGTGTTGCTCTGCTGGTTGCTGTGGTGCTCAGACAGAGGTAGCGTCTGGCTGCTTCTAGTCCCATATTCGGGTATTTTCTCAAGGTCCTTGTACAGCGTCCTCTGTTCCCTGTCCCCTGGCATATCTCTGTCTTCTTGTGCTGCTCCCTCCACTGCTGCAGAGTCAACTGCTCCCACTCTGAACTTTTCTGGCATGCGGGAACTCCCATTCATTGCTCTAACACAGTACAGGGTTGCTTGACCTCTATTCAGGTGCTACTGGCAGGACAGGATGGTTTGTGCTGTTCTGTTCACTATCAGGAGGAGACCAGTGAGAAGGCAGTGTTTGGCCTGCATCATACCCTGGAGTGGGTATGAGAGAGCTTCCCTTTGCCCCTGCAATGCATTCTAAGGCTGTGTGTTCTAGGGGAGACCTAGATTGTCATGACCCTTGGTGTTCAAGGTACTGTTTCTACCTCTGTACCCACAACCTTGGACAACACGTCTATCTCCCTGCTGGTGTTAGAACATGGGGCCTGCACACCTGCCTGGCAGGATACAAAGGGCTGCACCCCAGTGGGAGAGACCAGTGTTCTGGTCACTTCACCTCAGCTGCACTGTGGGTCTGAGTACACCCCTGACACTGTGGAGGTCCTGGCAGCTGGGAGACTCAGTCATGAGATGGCTTCCTGACCCCTTTGGCAGGACTGTCTTCAGCACCACTGCACTGCCCAGGCAGCAAAGTGTGGAGCAAGGTTCCATTCACAAAGGGCAGATGGAAGTAGACAGCACAGGGCTATTACCTGAAGGGCTCAGTGCTGCGATGGAAAAACCTAACGCTGGGCAGATCCTACAAGTCGCCATCCCCAGGGTAGTGCCATGGACAGAGTCCAAGTCATGAGGAGCCACACGGACATTAGTTGGTCCTGGGCCACTGAATTCACATGAGCAGTAAGCAGTCCATGTTGCTCGTCCTACCCCAGTGCTGTGTTGGTCCTGCAGGTGGTGGGCTCATAATGCAACAAAGCTTTGTGGTATTGGTGGTCATTTGAACAGCATAAGAATCTGGGGCTAGTAACTCCATGGTGATTCTGCCCAAAGCCAGGCAGATTCCCACAGTGTTTAGCTACGAGCAAGTTACTATGGCAGAGATACCTGGACTTACAGAATCCAGAGATGGGTATGAGCAGGTGGATTACTCTCTTCAACCACCTTCTCTGCCCCATCACCACATTCCTGCTAAACAGCACACCAGTTGCAGATTTGGTACAAGTTTGGGCTTAGCTGGCCCTCTAGTGCTGAAATCAGAGCAGCACTTTAACAGCAGTCTTGGTGCAAGCTGACTTAGAGTACCGTCTTTTGCTGAAATATCAAAAATAACTACAGGTTTGAAGAAAACAAAGTCTGCTTAGAATTTCTGGAAAAACAGGCACAAATTAACGTTGGCATGAATATATAACTTCAATACCCAGACAGTGTCATACATTCAATGTAACATACAAAATAAGGCACAAGAAGTTAACACAATAGTAAAAAGAATGGGTGGATTCTCAGATGGAGAGTTTAAAACAGGTATTTTAAGGAAATGCAAAAGTCTTTAAGAAAACACCAATGAAGGATTCAATATTTTAACAGAGAAATGTAACAGAGAGATGGAAATACATTTACAAAACAAATCTCTGAGAGGAAGCATAAAATTTTTAAAAAGAGGACTAGGAAGCATCAATCACAAAATCAATCACACACACACAAGAATGAGTGTGTTTGAAGACAAGTTCATTGAAAATACATAAAGGAAAAATGTGAGAAGGATGAAAGTTTGCTAGAATTTCAGAACCTCGTGGAGAACAAATATCCAGGTTATTGGTGTTCAAGGAAAATTTTAAAATGGCAAATGTGTTGAAACTTTTTTAAGGAGATGATAATAAAAACTACTCAAACCTAGAGAAAGATGTAAATATCCAGGTCCAGGAAGCTTAATTGTCACTATTCTAATTTAACTCAACTAAGTCTGCTCCAAAATACTTTGTAATCAAGCTCTCAAAAGCAAAAGAAAATGTTTCTTAAAGATGTAAGAGAAAAGAAGCCAAAACACAATGGAGTCTTAATTCCCATGGAAATCAATTTCTCCACAGAATCTTACGGGCTAGGAAAAAGTGGTGTGAGATTTCACAGCACTGAAAGGAAAGAGAAAAAGAAAAACTTTTTACCAAGAATATTGTACTCTGCGAAACTGTCCTTTGGCAATGTAAAAGAGATACAGACATTCCCAAAGGAAACCTAGGACAGCATCTTTACCAGACCTGTTTCACAAGAAACGAGGTCCTATTTATTGCTGGGACTAAGACCTGACATACACTACTTACAGGAAAAAGGTATCATTTGACTCATAGTTCCATAGGTTTTTAGCTTTTGCTGGCAGCAGGAAGCAAAGAGAGAGCAGGAAAAAACCCAGAGGAGACATGTCCTTTGAGGGCCTGTGCCGAGGACCCCGCCTCTTGTACCTGGGCCTCATCTCCCCACAGCTCATCCAGCTGTCACCTCAGTGACTTCAGTACCCTCATGGCATGCTCACTCCTCAGAACCAGCCCTAAGCACACAACTTCACCAGTGGTCCAACAAACTTTCATTAAAACATATTCAAGTAACTAGAAAGCATGGGAAGTTATAAACTGACTGAAGAAAGTAACTGTGCAGGCAAATCGAGAGTGCTCGAACACAAACATAGTGGAGAATACACCCATATCTTCAACATGGAGACTAAAATCAAAGCAAAAATCGTAACTGCAATGAGATAGTAGAAGGCAGTGTAGAAACATAAAACTTGCAACATAAAAAGTTGAAATTCTGGAAAACAGTGGAACACAATATGGTTTTTTGGTATATTTTCTGATTCCTTTGTTTTCTCATCTTTACAATCATTTTAAGCTGCAATCATTTCACAATAGCTTATTATAACTAAAATGTGATTTTTATAATTCCCCTGTAACCACAAAGCCAAAGCTATAACATTCAAACCAAAAAATAATAGGCAAGAAATGAAAACAGGCTAATAGTGTAAGTCTTGGGGAAGACTATTAGGGAGGGAGGGAGTAAAAAGGGGAGGAAGTGCTATAAAACTGTGAGGCTCCACCTGTAGGTGATTACTTCAGTGTAAATAGGGTGAATTTTCCCATTAAAACATATAAATGTTTAAATAGGCCAAAAACAGAGAAACAAACAACAAAAATGAAAAACAAGAGACAGCTTTACGTTGCTTAGAAGAAACTTGATTCACCTGTAAGGATCTGTGTACACCAAAAGTGATGCCCTGGAATAACCCTCCATGCAAATGGAATCCAGAAGAAAGCAGAGGAACCACAATTACTCAGGTAAAACAGACGGTAATTAAAGAACAGTAAAATGAGAGGAGAGGTCATTACATGATAAAGAGGTCAATTCAGCAAGAGGAAGTAACAATTCTAAATGTATATGGACCCAATATTGGCATGCCAAAATACATAAAATAATACTGATTGCCCTAAAAAAGAAGTACTCTGTAATGCAGTAATACCTGGGAACTTCAACAATGTCAGCAACAAATTCATACAGAAAGTCAACAAGGAAATCAAAATTACCTTACAACATCCTAGGCCAAATAGCTAACAGATATGTATACAACATCCCACCTAACACTTGCAGAGTATATATTCTCTTCAGAAAAAGTAAAATTCTACAGGATAAACCCCAGGATGTGTCTCTAAGCAACTCAGAGCAATTTTCAATGAGTTGAAATCATATCACACATCTTTTCTAACCACAAAAGTACAATGCTGAAAGTGTAGTATTCTCTGATAGAAAATACACTACAAAGGTTTAGTCACCAAGAAAGGGTAATCTTAACATAAAATAGACACAAGGCAATGGGATACAGGTGCATGGGTTGTTCAGTGGAGACAGGGTGATCTTTTCCAAAAATGGGTGGGAAAACTAGGCACACACATGCGGAAGAATGAAATGGGCCCTGATACCACACCAGTCACAAACATAATTTCTTTTTTTTTTATTATTTTTATTTTTCGGCGGTACTGGGGATCGAACTCAGGACCCTGCACTTGCTAGGCAGGCGCTTATTCCACTGAGTTATATCCCCAGCCCCACAAACATAATTTCAATGTGCATCAGTGGCTTAGGGTTATTAAGACTTGACACAGGAGCCAATAGAAGGAATGTAGGGGAAAAGCTTCAGGTTGTGGAAATGAGCAGATTGTTTTGTACAAGTCTTCAAAAACAAAACAAAAAAAAACACCAGAAACAAACACAAACATATGCAAAAGTAGAAAGTGTCTACACAGCAAATGAAATAAAGAGCAAAGAAACAACTGACAGAAGAGAGAATATCTGCAAACTGTACATTATACAGAGAACTAAAAAAACCTCAGTTGGAAGGAAATAACCCAATTAAAATGGACAACAAACGTCAGTAGACAGCTCTCAAAAGAAGACTTGCAACGACCAGTAGTTACATGAAGAATGCCTGGTATCGCTAACTGTAAGGGAAAGGCGCATCAGAGCCACAGTGAGCGTCATCTCTCCAGCGAAACGGCAATTTGCAGAACGGGAGGAGTGATGCGAGTTGCGGGGAAAGATGGACTTGCCTGCTGTCGGTGGGAGTGTAAAACAGCACGGCCATTATGGAAAAAGGCACAGCGGGTCGGGTTCTCAAAACACAAGTGAATAAAAGCAGAGCTGCTGTATGACTCACTGCTGTGGTATATCTAAGGAAGAAGACCCATTCAGAAGACGTTTTCACGCCTGTGTTTGCTGCAGGGTATCACAGTAGCCAGCAGTGAAAGTGACGTACCTGTCCGCTAATTGACGAGTAGATGAACAAAATGTGGTACATGTGGACAAGGGAGTTCCATTCGGCTAAAAAAGAATAAAACCTGCGATTTGCAACAACAGGGATGGGAGTGGGAAGCAGTATGCTCGACCTCACAAGTCTATAGTATGGGAAGATCCCATGCTACCCTATTCATACGTGCAGTTGTAATGTACCAGTGTGTGTGTCGGTTAAGAGTAAATTTAATTCAAATTTTAAAATTACAAAAAGAATTCACTGAGTCCTTCAAAACCCTTCCTGTTCAGCGGCATTGCAGGAGAAACACCAGGAGCTATTGCGCAGCCCAGGGCAGTTTCCCCAAAGTTGAGTCCTGCTTTTGTTCCCAAGATCTGTGTGCAGGTCCTGCAGGGAACTTGTCCCTCTCTGTGGCCTCCTGCACTGTCTACTGCTCCAAATGAGCACTGTCGCTTGGCCCTGCCATTGCCGCAGTCCTTTCACAACGGCGTACCAGTGCAGGGCTACATCAGCATGACCTGTTTTTAGGGCTTTCATGTGTGTCACTGCTTAATCTCCTGTTAGAACAATGATATTTTGCTTTTTGATCATTTAATTTCCAGTAGTTCTTCCACGTATTTTTGAGGTCAACCAAGAGAAAAAGTTATTTATTATTTAAAAACAAACTGCACGTGAAAATGTATTTGCCTGCATTTTCCTAGGGTTGGGGATTCCCAATCAGTCCCTCATAACTGAGTCACATGTCGTGGGTGGGTTTGGCTCTCAGAGCACAGACAGGGCCCCTGTGCGTGGTTCCTCACAGAGGCCCTTTCTGGAAGAAAATAAAGGAATACTAAAATACTACTAGTAGTTTTTATTAACTTCTATTAATCCAAACACTTAAAAATTCAGATTTTTTGGCTTTTTGAAAATATTACAGTTTTACTGCAGTCTGGGTATTGTGTAGAGTAAGGTAACCTAAATACTGACATGTATACTAGAATCTGAAATTTTGCCCTCCAGTCTGACAGTATGGTCCCATTCTATTTGTGCATGAGCTGTATTTTCTCTTTAGGAATTTCTCTGAAAAGTATCCATATGCCTAGGAGATATCAATTGTCAGTGAAGAGTGGCAGTTTTTTTTATTAAAAAAGAAGGAAAGAATTGTTAGCAGAGAATGGCAGTACTTCATAAAAAAAGAAAAAATCATAGTTAATTTTGCAATTTTGCTTTGAGATATTAAGTGTCTTAAAGTGAAGTTTTCCCAATATGCCTGTCTTAGTATAATAGTGAAAAGCGATTCACACTTATAAAGGAACTCGTTCTTGCCCTCTTCTTTGCCTTTGGGGAGGGGACTGGAAGAAAAGTCCATTTATCTGAAGTGAGTGTATTAGATCATTGCTCAAAATAAATTCTCACAGCACAACTTCCTGTACAGGACTGTTTTTAGCAAATCTCCTTTCGGCTATGTTCCATGCTTCCAATGTGCTAATATTAAAAAAGTAAATGTTTATGAAACAAGAACTTCTTATAGGATGTTATTGAAATAAATGATTATTCCAATATAATCTCCAGTTAGAGACCTTCCACATAACTGAACACTTCTGTACGATGTGTAATTCATAAGGAGTTACATATGTGCTGGTAGCAATTAGTGTTTATGTAGAGGTGTGCCTTTCCAATGTCCATAAATCATTTCCGTGCTAAAAGGCAGCCCAGGGCAGCAAGTGGGTGGTAAGGTGCAGCCTTTCTCCTTGCTCAGGCCGGCTCCTGCCTGGGATCTGCACCACGGCAGGGACCCGGGCCGCTGTGAGGAGCCACGCCCAGGGCCCCTGTCTATGCTCGGAGAGCCAAACCCACCCACGACGTATGACCCAGTTATGAAGGACTGATTGGGAATCCCCAACCCTAGGAAAAGTAAATAAAGAAAGAAACAAACAAACAGGACAGAAGAGAGGGAGGCAGGGAGGAGAGAAGACACGCTCAGAAAGCGCTGGCCTGAAAGACGCAGACCTCGGCCCTGGCGTGTGGGTCTCTGTGCCGCAAGCCTGTCAGGCTGTGAAGTAGCTTCGTCACCATTCATAGGTGCAGTGGGACCATCGTGGGCGTCAGCGAAGGTCAGCAGAATCTCTGTGCAAACTGGTCAGTATGCAGCGAGCATCCAAAGTATTTAGTATGTGGTACCTTCTAGTCGTCTGCGCTGGGTTGAGGCTGGATTTGGAATCCAGAACGAACAGTGCAGGGATGTCTTTATAACTACTGGATAAATCGGAATACTGGGAAGGCACAGAAATCAAGACCTTCCGCAGAACCTCTTTCATCCCGGAATCAGAAATTAAGTAGGCTTCTCACCCTTTTGGATTCAGAGCCATAGATGAGAGGATGTTTGTCCGGGAAGGGTTGCGTCTCTAAGGCCCTCACAGGTGTGGCAGCAAGTGAGTGTGCATCATGGCACCATGGGGCAGGCGCTTGTGATCGAGTTGGGCTTTCCCGCGCTTGGCCTGTAGTTCAGGAAATGCCATGGGATGCCTCTCTGGCACAGGCAATGCGCAGATTGAATTTCTCCTCCATGCACAGACAGCCTGGAGCGCCGAACCCGCGGAGGAGGAGGTGGGGTGGGTGTGGGCCCGCGCCTGTCCTCCCGTTTCCGGGAACTATGTGGCTCCGTTGCCCTGGAGGCCAGCTCGGGGTGAATGCCCGCTGTGGGTGTCTGTAAGAGAGTTCTGCGTTCTGCAATGGATGGCAAGAGGGAAGCCAGGAAAGAGCGCTGGGCCAAAGGGGAGCGCAGACCCAGCGGGGCCTCGGCGGGCAGCGCGGCTGCTGGGGCAGACGTTCGCCTCTGGCCTCCAGGGTGAGCACCAGTCCTGCGTGTGGCCCCGTGACCCTTTTCTCCATCTTGTCCGCTCACCGTTCACCGTGACTGCGAGGTATCTCTTTGGAAAAGTCTGCTCCTGCCTCTCCGCTCCTTCTACAACTCTAGGACTTTCTCTTTGGGAACTCGGATAACGCGGGCTTCTTGCCTTCAGTTCTCAGGCTCCCCCAGCCCACGTTCTGGGTGGTCTCAGCCGTCATTTTTACCCTCTATTCCTTGCTGCTCACTGGGCACTGTCCTCTCCCTTCCCTGCCTGCCTCCCTCTCGTCCTGTCCCCCTCTCGCCTTTACTCATACTTCCTTGTTATTTTTTCCAAATAAGTCACCATTTCTCAAATGCAGTGGCCCCCGGAGAACCTGCTGCTGGATTCCACCTTCCGGACCCTCTCCTCTTGTTCTCAAAGGCCATCACAGATCTGAGTCTTCACCCACCTTTGTTCCCTTCACCTGGGTCGACGACTGTGTGTTGCGTGCAGGAGCATTGTCCAGGTGACAGCAGCACTGGTGGCCTAAGTGACGTCTGCCTTCTGCATTCCTGCACATGCTCTCACCCTTCACTGCTGGTGGGGAGGTGCTCTCCACACATCCCTCCCCCTCCTGCCCACGCAGCAGAGTCCCACATGTGAGACACAAACTGGCACGCATCTCTTTAACGCTTCTGAACTGGTGACCTGCTATTTTTCCTTGCAGTGTGAAGAATGGATATGCTACTCCCATCAGTTAGAAAGCTTCCAGCTTAGAACAGAGGAGTGCATAGATATGTACAATTGTATGAGTCAATGAAAATGAAATTAAACATGGGAGACACCTAACTCAGGCTGAGAAAAGCCAAGGGAATTTACCAGGGTTGCACCACGTGGGAAGGGTGAAGTCGGGAGCCCAGGGCTGTGAGCATCAGCTGTCTCCACCCCCACTCCTCTGTCTCCACCTGGTCCCCTGGGTGCTGGCTTTACCCCAGGGTGGTCTCATCCAGATAGGGACATGTGAAGGGGAGGGACGGGAAGCATGGTCACTCGCTGCCTCCCTCTTAGGAGCAAGGAAGACTCTCAGGTCCTCCATCCAGCTCTGTTGGAAATGTGACAAATCCAGTTCCAAAATGGGGAATGGGATGAGGAAACCCCGACCTCATGGCCCAGTCACCTGCAGGACCCAGAAAGCTCGGCACCCCACCTGCAGAGGGTGGAAAACAGGTTTTCTTCCCAGCATTGCTCAGAGGACTAACTGCTATCACTTAAGTACAGCACTCAGTAAAACTGGGAATATTTTATAAATGCCTAAACCATGAATAATTCTCTCTTCTGTCCTTTTTAGCCTGCTCTTTGACTTTCTTTAAACAAGAATCTCCTGAGTGTCTGTTGTTGGCACTAAGAATACTGTAGTAGAATATGAAATTCAGGTTTTATGATTTCTCATACCTTAGGCATAACGAGTTCCAAGATAGTCAGAAAATGTTGAAGTGTCCAAAATCATGAAACAGGAACCTGGGAAGGGAGAGAATTCACATGTTCCTGGACTTGAACTAAACTCTTACAGATCTGTAAAATTCAGATTAATGTGAACCAGGTAATGGAAAAGGGCTTACATTTGAAACTGGGATTTGGGTTCACTGCTTCCTTGTTTTCCTTGCAGGCTAGGGAAAAGCACGTTTGAGGAATGGAGGAGAGAGTCTTGTCTCTATGTGGAGCTTTCTCCACATATATAGTTTGAATTACAGGAGTTAAATCTCCTGTCCCAGACCTTGACTTTCTACACCATTTCTTGAGTCAGCAGAATAGAAATGCATGTCAGCAGTTCTTGGGAGCAGGGCTCAACTGCAGATGCCATTAACATCCCCCTATCACTCTGCTATCAGTGACTATCCAGAAACCTGCTCGGCAAGGACAATAGAGTAAAGGAAGTATTGCACATTTATGCGACAGGGTTTATGGCTCTTTGATTTCTGCACTGAAGAGCACCGGTCATTTTGCCTGTGTGAGAACACTCTACCTCAGCCAGCCTTGCATAGTCCCAGCAGTGATTCACCTAAACCCAGAGTCTTCTCTATACGAACTTCACACACAATAACTTCTAGCTCAGTCTCACCCTTGTTGGAATCATAGTTGAGAGTAAAGAATTGTATGTTCAGAGCTCTCTATTTGAGTGTGTTTCTTGGTTTGACTTCAGCCTTAATGAACTGTTTGGGATCTTTCCATTTGAAACGTTACTTACTTGGAAGCAGTTCAAAACCGCCTAGATGGAGCAAGTGTGGAAACCAGGATGCAAACAATGGTCGCAAAGGGAATGATTTATTAAGATGAATATTGCTGCTTAAACCGAGATTATCCAAGCAACTGTGTCTTGATTTCTTTTTCTTCCTGTCTTTTTCTGTTTTTTTTTAATTTTTAATAGGTGATGGGGCAGCCAAGTGGATTAATAAGAAATAAACAGGAGACCATTGTTATTACTTGTTTTATCTATGAATTCAACAGTAACTGACCCATCGCCTCCTTGTGTGCCATCAGACAACCTCATCTTCTCCAACCTCTTCTACTCTGCTCTGGGGCAGGTCCTTCTGGGCCTTGTGGGGCAGCTCCTGCAGGTCCATGGCTCTGTGGTCATGCTCAGACAGTGCAGACAAGTATTCCATGGAAATGGACCACATCCAGGTCACTTGCTCCCTCTGCTGTGCCCTGGGGACAGGGTAGTGGTTCCCCATAGGGTCTGCTCCTCCCTGAGCTCCATGCTCACAAGATCTACCCACTCTAGGATCAAATGTGGAGGAAAGGCAGGTGACAAGCTGTGTCACAGGAGCATCTTCTTCATCGGCATTGTCGTGGGCAGCTTGCATGCCAACCTTCTGGCCTCCTTGTACATTTCAAGCTGGGGTTTCTCGGTGGGTGCCTTCATAATTCTGCCTGCTTGTGGGTCTTTCCCTCACAGTTGTGTGGGTCGGGGTGGCTGAATTTCCTCTCTGAGCTCCTCTGAATCTTTATCCCGTGACAGATGGCAGCGCCCCCAGGGGTTAGCATCGGTTTCTTGTCACCCAGCCCCAGAGCAGGGTTTACAATAACCATTTTAGACTATGGGGCTCACATCTGTTCCTTGGGCAGCCATCATGTGTTTCTCCCTGGGGACATGCTGGATGGAACAGTGCAGACCAGTCCAGCCGTCAGGCATGGCCTCTTTCTGCTGCCGCTGTTGGGCGTAGCATCCAGCCGCGAACCCCACAAAAGCCTGCAGCAGAGGCTTCGGTGTTTCCCTGGCCCCTGGTCCTCACACTGGGAAGCTTAGGATGGTACAAGTATCTCAGAAAAATAGGTTCCTTGAGGAGAAGTGAAGAACTTTGCAATCTGCAGTTTTCAAATATTTTATAATTTGGATACAGGGGAAATCATCTTAATGACTCTTGGCTACCTACTGAGAAAATGTTTGTGCCTTGAGCTCACACCTCAGTTTGCATGTCTTTAGATCTCTAAGCGACCTTGACTTAGCTCCTGATGCAGCACGCCTTGGGACCACAGGGTCAGCGAGTGCCACTGGTCTTGTTCATATTATATGCTGTTTGGATTTGCATAACATCAAGAAAAAGTGTTCTGTTTTGTGTCTCATTTCTCATGATTTTCAGTAGTACTTCTGGTGGGTCCCAGCAGAGATAAACTGTAACTGACAGTCTTGATGAAAAGAATTGTACATCACACCTTGACCGAGTTTTAAACATGCCTCAAAATTAGTTTTGAAATAGCTTATATTTCCAATAATACTTAATTGTCTTTCTCTTTATGCAAATAATGAAAACTACTACCTCTTAGAGTGATAATTAGAGTTTATTTTAGCAAGATAAAATAAAACTCAGGTTATCCCATAAAATAATTATCATATATGTTTTTATTTAATATATGTGATTAGATATTATGTTATAATATATGCGATAATTAGATAATGTTAATTGTTCAAAGAATTGCTGTGCTAGGAATCAAAAGCAAAGACTTTATCTAGACCCTTACAAAACATTAGCTAACCCTGTATATACAATGTTAAAGGCAAAATCAGTGTAACACATGTTTAAAACAATTTTACATTTATTTTTGATGCAAAACGCTTTTAAAAAAATATTGCTTAATGTAAAACATACTAAATGTTCTCTGGATAAAATGAAATTTTCCTAGATTTAAAAATTTAAAAGTGAATTTAAAAATGGGGAAACAAGGCCAGTGGGTCTAGCTCTGGGTAGAGCAGTTTCCTAGCATGTGCAAGGCTCAGGCTTGGATCACCAGCACTGCAAGCAAAGTAAGAAAATGGAAACAAACACTGTGTCTAAACAGCATATAAATGTAACAGCCTTTCTGAAAGAGCTCCCTATTTTTATGGGATAACCTGAGTTTTATTCTACCTTGCTAGACTAAACCCAAGTTCCTATAGTTCTTTGAGAATTCTGTTCTTTTAGTTACTAAATCAAAAAGATCAGAATTACATAAAAAGAATCACTGGGAAAACTTAAAGATAAAAACTTTAAGCTAGAACTTGGATGCTCTAAAAAAATTGGCATTTAAAAATTAGGATACAAAATAATTCCCAGGCTGATGTATTTGCTCGTCTTTTCTGGCACACAGTAATGATAATGCAACTTTCTATTATTTTAGTCATTATTTAATCTGAAAATGAAGAACATAATTATTAAATTACTCAGATTACTTGAAATTCATCACACTATTCCCTCACCTCTGAGTACTCATATCGTAAAAATAACTAAGTTAAATGAGATTGTAACTTATACAATCACATTTGCCTCTCTGCCGACATGGAAAGGGCTTGCCAGTCCCCTTCCTTAAGGATGTCTAAACTAAGGGGGTTTTCAAACATGAGGATTCTGCACTTCCTTGCTTTGTGAGATGAAGCTGAAATTCTAAGTCAAAGCACCCCTTTGCATCGCACTCTGAGCTTCCTCTGTGGCTTCGCCTCTAAGGCCTTACCCTGTGAGCCTGTTGCTCAAAGAATGGCAGTGAATAACTCTTTCACTTAAAATCAAGTTACTGATAAAGTTAAATCTCCAACTTATTTAGTAGTAAAAAGTAAGAAAATTTAACTATTTGAAGCCACCTCAGTAACAGTTTCACAGTGATGATCCAAGCTGAGCACATCTGAGTCCATGGCCCAGAGAAGACACAGAATCCTGTCCATGTGAGGCTGCCTCCCCAGCCGACCCAGTGCTGACCTGAGCTTGCCATCTGGCCACTGTCGCTGCCTCACAGTGGACCCCCACCAGCACCCCGCCCAGAACTCCTCTGGCCCTGACACCCAGGGCAGCCTGGTGAGGGCTTTCTCCGGGAAACGCTGTAGATCACTTTTCAGTAAGTCCTTACTGAGTGGTCCTGTACCTAACGGATAAGAACACATGGCCTTGCCTCAGGACGTCAGGGGCCATACCTTCAGAGATTCCTTTCAGAATCTATCACAGGAAATGAACAATATGCCTTAAAGGTGTTTGCAATCTGTCCATAAGTACAATTGGATAGACATTCACACCAGTAACTGTCTGAAGATTTCTTCAAATTTGTTGCTTTGCACATGTTACAATAGTATCTCTTGCACATGACGCATGAACACTTTCACTGCAGTTGCACAGCAGTCCCAGCATCCTTTGGGGCCTGGGAATAAGGTGGAGGAGAAAACAGGCCAGGCCTGCACTCTGGTTGCCTGCAGTATGGGAGGAAAGGAATTAATGCAGAAGAATCAGGGGAAGGGAAACAGGTCACATCCTGTTAAGTGGTGGAAGTGCTGGGACACGAGTCAGGCGGGTCACCTGCATAGCATTTGGAATTGACATCATTGGGCAAGAAGGAGTCATTGGAAGCTGAGTTATGTGTCCTGCGGATGGAACAAGCCCCGCCTGGAGCGTGGTGGCCAAGGAGCATCTGGGCGGTATCACAGGGTATAGGGCACCCTGCTTAATTTCACAGTGTTAGTCCAAGCTGAGCACATGATTCCATAGCCCAGAGAAGACACAGAAGCCTTGTCCATGTGGGACCGAGTGCTGTGAGTCCAGTGGGTGTTGACAAGGTAGATTCCCACTGGGTTTGAAATCCAAGCTACCAGGACTCCCTGCTAAGTCAAATGTCAGTGACATACTTCCTTGCTCAGCTACACCTAGAACAAAATTCCAAAACTGAATTTCTTACCGAAAAGAAAAGGCCAGTCGGACATGAGGAGCACAGAGAGCATGCAAGAGCAGACCAGACCAGTGGCAGGAGACAGCTCAGTGCGGGGAGCTCCTGGCCAAGGCCAAGGCAGAGTGGAGCAGCAAGCTCACTCAAGCCTTCTGAGCGCGCCCAGGCCTTCCCAGGGTAGCACTGCAGTGGCAGGAGGAGGGCTGGATTCTGCCCGGAGCGCCGTTGTCCTCACTGAAGTATGCTTCAGTGGGAAACTTCATGTGTATCTCACACAAGAAGGGGAAACACAGACCATGAACTCTGTGGCAGCCCCAGTGACCTGGGCTTTGCTCAGGGCCTGGCCTCCTTCCCAGCACTGTCCGGAGCGCTGCTCCCCCCCCCTCCCCCTTTCCCTGCTTTCAGATCCTCCGCTAGGCCCGCGCGCCCCACCCCGGGGTTTCAGCTGCACTTTCCACCTCTTCACAGCCTCCGTGCTAGCGTCCGCTCTGGACAGTCCCC
Source organism: Dinomys branickii (assembly GCA_004027595.1). NCBI lineage: Eukaryota > Metazoa > Chordata > Mammalia > Rodentia > Dinomyidae > Dinomys > Dinomys branickii. The sequence goes on along the minus strand of PVLD010000166.1, from coordinate 64,678 downwards.
TCTGGAGTCCATCTTCTTTAGTTAGTTTTTATGAACCAGCTGCAGCTTCCTCCTGCCCCACACAGCGGCCCATCACCTCTGAACTGGGCCAGAGGACACGGGCTGACCTTGTGCAGAAAACCGGGTCAGTGAACTCCTTCTCCCTCTAAGATGAAAGGAGACAGAATTAGCATTTCCTTTGGAAGTCCTTAGGCTTTATCATTGTACAAAAGTTTCTGTAACTCCCTGGCCTTAAATAACTAAAAATAAATTGTGTGACATTTTCACCTCACTGAATAACTGTTAATGAATTGTAGAAATTGTGAATGAAAAGTATTAAGATTTGCATAAAAGAACAGAAAAATAATTCTCAAATAATTACAAATTCCTTGTAATTTTACATTACAAAATTTTATTTATAAATTTTTCCTATATTTTTTCCTGAAGTGGAGTTCTTTTAAAGAAACAGCCAAAGTATTATTTTGGATTTTTGATAAAGAGAGGCAAATAAAATCAATGTCAAATGACTAGATCACAGCTTGTATTTTAAAGTTCATTTAGCAAAATTATGATTAAATCTCTTAAATGTGTTGAAAATACAGCTTGATGATGTAGGAACAGATATAGGAGGTACTGAAGCAAATAACAAGCTTTTTGTGCTGGACATGTACACTGTATAACTCTAAAAGAAACATGTTTAGGGATACTGATACTTAGGTTTTCAAGTGTAGCATGAAAACACATTTTTGGAAATGACCAATTGTGACATACTTTAAAGGCTACGTAAATGTATGAAGATGACCAACCCGACATATTGCAGAATATGAGTACCGGCCCACCCTTCAGAGTGCTGACCATTAAGTATTATTTCCAAAGTGAAATTTTAAAATAACTCAATTCTGTTTCTTACAGTGCTTTGCTCTCAAGTAGATCTGTCAGAATTAGCACTCAAATTAAAACTAGTCCACAAGCCCTGACTGCTTGGTGGTGGCTCTGATTGAGTGGGAAGACCTCCTCCTGCACTTGCTGGGGAGCAGTGTGCACCCCACATCTGCAGTCCTGGGCAGGAGAGGCCTGGGCCCCTCTGACCTCTGCCCATGAGCAGCAGCTATCTGCTCTGTGTCTGGTATAGCAGGCAAGGTTAGTTAAGAACCAGCATTCCACAGGAATGTTTCAGGCGTAGTTCATTTCAGGAGAAGTGATATGAACTGTTTTCATAACAGGGAAATTGTGTAGTGGTTTGTCTGCTTATTCTAGGACTCTGTGAAGGGAAAGGAAAACATCCCTGTGCAACTATATGGGAGCCATCAAGTTTTCAAAACAGGCACGTGCCTGGTTTTACCGCACATGGCACCAAGACGCCCTGTGGGCAGCCCTGGGATGAGAGGCTGCCGGGGTGCAGAGCACAGAGTGCGGTGTAGGTCACTGCTCCTTGGCTGCGGCATGAGGGTGGCTGCGCAGAAGAGCAGCGCTGTCTTCAGCATCTGGGGTGATTTCTGTGACTCAGGCCACTCAAAGCACAGTGACTGGGCCCTCGGGACTGCCCGGGCTCGCTGTGTCTAGGACTTTACACAGCCCGCACTGCCTGTTGGGGCTCTCTGCCGGAGGTGTCTGTGAGCAGCGCCTGGGCCCAGCTGCTGCTCCGGCTAACTGCTCCTGCGCGCCGCCCTGCGCACAGCCAGCTGGAAGGATGAGCAGCGGGCTCTATGTTTTATCCAACTGCTATGCACGTCAGCGGTACCTACTAACGGAATGTATTTGCGGGAATTTATACATATGTGTGTACGTAGCCTTTTGGTAACTGTGATACTCTCTCCTCCCGGTCTCCTTCTCCCCCTTCTCCCATGCCCTTCCCCGTCTCTGAGAAAACCGTCTCCTGTTGCCTCCCAGGCCTGCTCTTTGAACCCTTTAATCTACTTATATTTTGGGTTTCTCCTATAAAAGAAACCATGCTACAAGGAACCTTCTGTGTCTGACTTATTTCACTCCACAGCATGGCCTCAAGTTCTACCCATTTTCTTACAAATGATTCAAGTTTAGTCCTAAGAGCTGAATAATACTCTGCTCTGTAACTAACATTTTCTATTTCCATTTGTCTACTGTTAGTCTTCTAGGTCTTGCAGTAATATGGCACGTGTAGCATACTATATATGTCATTTCAAAGGAGATTTGGGCACAGAACTGTTGCTTGAATATTTTAGCCAACTCTTTGCAAACACACATGTAATTAGAGTCAATATAAGTCTATATGTCAGCACTTTTTAATCTTGCATTGTTTCATATTTATACTGAATTAAGGAAAATTAAATTTTTTACTAATTGAGAATCAAAGCAATATTTAAAAAAAATAAACCTTTGATTCTAATGACCATGCAGCAAATAAGAAGAAAATTCCACCATAAATCACAATTAGAATTACATCTTAAATATTGGCGTAAGTACAAGGGTATTATTTTTTCCTCCTAAGCAAGAGTTTAGAGTCTGGAAGACAATCAAATGTTTTGTAGTCTGTTGTTATTGAACAGAGTTCTGTTCATGATTCCTAAGTTCTTACACTGTTGTTTTAAATAAGCCAGTATATAATATCAATGAATCTTTGCTTTGAAGAGTTCAATAGTATTTTAAGAAAAAAAATTCTTAGTGATCTTATGTGAGAATCCCCGTGCCATGGTACACACAGTCCATGCAGTTTCTAGTTTTATCAGCTTCTCGACATTATGCAATCAAAGATGAAGGATGAAAGAGAGAGAACATTTTGGAGAAATCTGTTACATAAACAGATTAGAAGATCTATTTAAAAGTGAGTTCTGGAGTCCAACAACTTAACAGTACTTTTGTACCTCTGCACAACATTTACCTGCTAATCAAAAAGCTAATTCTTAAGTTGAGTGTTGTGGTGCACATCTGTAATTCCAGCACTTTGGAGGCTAAGGCAGAAGAGTCACCACAAGTTCATGGCCATCCTGGGCTACATAGTAAATTCAAGGCCAGCCTAAATTATGTAGTGAGACCCTTTCTCAAAAAACGTCAATTCTTTGAAGCTGATACTTTATTGTTTCATTAAGTGGGATGATACAACTCAATGTGTAATTATGTGACTTATAGTTTATAACTGAAAATGTACAATAAACAGTCAAAACATCATTTAAAGTTTGTATTCCTTTGCCAAGAGGGAGGAAATATGAGATTGGCATTTTAGTGTCAAATCCATAATATAGAACTAGAGTCAAAACTATGAATCCAAACTGAGTCTGTAAACAAGGACACAGAGCAGGTGCTGACATGGACCTTAACTATTATGTGTTCTTTGGTGTGACCTTGTGTTCCTCTGGTGCTCTTTGGAGACAGAGCCATCATCTGGACTTAGAGGAGAGTACCTGGTATTTCCCAGCCTCAGTGCTCTCTGCTCTGTGCTGGCTTAGAAAACGTCACTTAGATTTCACAAAGGGCCAGGTTACTTTCACATTTTGCCATTCTTAGACAATGCCTTCAGTGTAGAGCCACCGTGAATATTAAGAACCCCAATTTGGGGAACATTACATAACTCATAATTCCACTTGATCACGCAGTACACTGATCTGAAGTAAATACGAGAATTTTGTGATGGTCTTTCCACTCTTTCATGCTCATTTGCTTAACAGGAGTGAGTTCAATGTTTTCCTTTGATTTTTGCTATGGGGACAAGACCAGTAAGGAATGTAATTCTGAACAAAGCTATAAATATTTGCCCTAAATTTATTTCTGAGATGTGGTACAATATTATAGCTGATTTTCAAAAATGGGGAGAACAGAATTTGACATATTGAAATGATGCAAAGAAATATTAATGAGACAGTAGATCAAGTAGAAGAAGTCAAGGATTAAACCAACTGTCAGATCATGAGTATTTGTTATTGTTTCTGCCCAGTGATAGGAAGTTGCCCTGTGGAAATCACTGCCATATTCACGAATCAAGTATGAACAGCATTTACACTTTACAAAATAAAAACTTTTCAAAATTCATTACAAAGTGTAAATATACTTAACCTTACTGAATTGCACACTTAACCTGGTTAAAATGGTAAATTTTATTTGGGGTGTATTTCACTATAATTTAAAATAACAATAAATCAAAGAATGAGAAAAAAGTGAGTTGATATCTTTAGTTCATGTAAGCAAGAACTCCCTAATTTCAAGATGTTATTTTCAAAGGAAAGAAAAAATACCCTACCCAGTATTTTTTTACTAATTATTACAAACAAACTCAATAAAGTCAAGATGTTACTTTTAAAGTAAAGCAGAATGCCTTGTCCAGTACTTTTCCACCCTCTATTAAGACAGATAAATAAAAACAAAAATTAATTTTTTCTGAAAAACTTTCAGATTTCTTGCCAGATATATTCATTCCTTTAGATTTTCAAAACTCTGGGTTCTTAACTGGCTCTTGTCTATTGATCAATGCATGACCCATTTTTGTGCATCTTTTTACTAACTTACATTAGTTACTTGTTTTAAATTGTGTATTAACCACCTGAAAATAATATGGGCATGAGACTCAGGCCCATTCTCTCTCTGGAATCAGAAGGAGGATTGTGTCAAAAGCCCAAAATAAAAACCAAATAAAATGAAACAAAACATGCACACTATTCAGAGCAAAATAAGTGACAAATGCCATTTCTTTTCATCAACTTAACCCTCCTCCATCTTGAATAGCTTTGCCCTGAACTGATTTGCATGTAGCTCTGAAACGTGTCTACTTTGTTTTAGTTCTTTTCGCTTTATTCTAAGGGTTCAAGCTATTTGCACTTTGGAGAGTTCTATTTTGTTTTGTTTCACCTAATAATGGAATACTAAGATGACCCTTCACTGCTGTGATTCCTTGATATTTGCCAACTGGCTATTGTTTAAAATCACATGAAAGTGTAGCTGTGGTGAGGTCAGTCACTTCTGGACAGATGAGTAACCTTCTCAAGGCAGTGCGGTGACACTCAGTCATCACCATGTGCCCTGACTGTTGTAGCTCGGGTGGTAACTGGATGCTGCTGTGTTCTCCAAATGAACAAACTTGCTTCCCTAAAAATCCTCCACCCTTCATTGTGTTTGTCTGTGAGAAGGGTTTGTTGCACTGTATCCTCTATTCTTGATGCAAAGACATAAAAGCCCAGATTTCAAGATAATATCATGTTAACTGTGCCTTCTAAACCCTGTGTTCATTTTAACAAGTCTCACAGTGTGTTGCCACAGGGTATTTTCTTTTTTCTTATCCATTAAAACATTTTCTACTCACATTGGTGACACTTGTAATAAAAGTCTGCCTGGACTGTGGAGGACGTGTTGTAGGCCAAGCAGAGGGGGCTGTGCCTGGCTCTTACGGTCGATGGCTTACAGAGCCTTCCTTGCTCTGAGATAACAGACTAAGAACTGTTCAAACCTTTCTTTGAAAAAGCTTCTTGCCAGAATTCTGAAACTGTAAAAACAAATGAAAACAACAAACAAATATTTCTGATAAATTCAACATTGTGAAGTATAATTAAAAACTACCAACCAAGGTGGTTGCTCTATTTGACCTTAACCGTTTGTCCTGGTAACATTTATTGTACAGTGGTTTGCAGTCAACATATAAGACAGAATTTGGTCAGGTTGCAGCTGTTCTATGGTTTTAGGGCAGTTGACCTGGAATTTCATGTGAGGCTCAGTTTTCCAACCTGAAAATGAGGAGAGTAGAGTTGTTTCACAGGGTCATTGTAGAATTTAAAGAAGATAAAGTTTCTAAAATATTTAACATGGTGATAGGCATGCCTGCCACCAAGCTTGTTAAATACCCTGAGCAAGTTCACGTACGTCCTGACAGAGAGTGACAACTCGTGTGCATGACAGCGTTTCTAGACCTCACCCTGGGGCCTGTGGGCCCCATTCTGAAGGAGCACACAGAACAGCACTGACACAGCCTGTCCCGAGACAGATGCCACTCTGCAGTGCTGTTGACAGCGCTACAGGAATGCAGGCCCCTCTGAATGTGTTCTTCCATCACGGAGAAGTGAGATTTACGAGTGAAAACGATCGTTGCTCCTAAGCTATCTTCCTGTAGAAACTTTTCAGGCTGGCTCTAAAAAATATGAAACTTTGAGGACTCTCATGTGACCCCAGAGGTTATTCATGTGCCTTCTTCAGTGCATGGACCCAGCCCCTTCTGTGATCAGAGCTGTGGAATGTCAGGGTTTTGCAGTGTGCATATTCTAACAAACTTCTACATGTTTCATAGATCCACTGGCCTGCTGCAAAAGAACGAGTGGAATTATGTAAATTAGCTGGGAAAGATGCCAATGTAAGTATAAAACTTTAGAACTGCATTTGGTCAACCTCTATGATTTGAGAGTAAATATTTATGCTCACTTTTACTGAATGAATGATTTTAGTGTATTATTTTTAATGCTAACAGTGTGTAAATGGCTTATATATTTCTACTTTGCCAAAAGCACTGATACTATTCCCCAAAACCAAGAAATTTAAACAAAACTATGCTTTGTAATATATTAATTCTGAATATTATTATCAATAAAAGAAACATTAAAATATTCAAAAGTGCATCATCAGGAAGTACAACACTATGAAGGATGTTTTTCATTAATGTACATGTACATGGTAAGAGTACACAAAACCATTCCAATCATACAGTTGATGTTTAACTTTGGATTTACAACACCTGAAGGACTGTGTGTGTGTGTGTGTGTGTGTGTGTGTGTGTGTGTGTTCCCATAAGCCCCTGGAAGCGCCCTCTGCTGGGCCTGAAGGCACGGAGGCACTGGACTTGGCTGCAACCCTCCTGCCTGGCTGCTTCTGCGGGCCCAGTGCATACATCCTGCCTGGTCTGCACCTCCTGCTACCCACCAAGTGACTAAAGAGTGCTACACTTTCTGCTGTCCTCTCCCCTGTGCTATGAGATCCACTCAGCCCTGATGCTGGGCTCTGGCCTGACCTCAGCATTGTGCTGATGAGGACAGGAATGCTTGTTGGGGGACACACATCACATGCCAATGTCGCTAAAGATGTGAAGAGGTTTGGAGCCTGGGCAGAAATAGGGGCATCCTGGGGCTCACTGAGTGCCCTCAACGAGCTTCCTGAACCTGCTGTTGCACAGGGGTGTGGATCTGAGCCCTGTTTTCACATTTAATGATACCTGTGTATGGAAGGATAACTAGATCAAGGACCATAGTATAACATGTGGTACTTACTAAGCTAACAAGGTCAAAGCAACAGGAATCCAATACATGCTATTTTATTCACTATTCATTTAGTTATTCAAAAATATTTTATTTTTGTTCATTTTGCAAAACTGAAACTTTTTTTTAAATTTTATTTTAAAGAGAATTGAAAAAAAAGGAACAATAGCAAAATGCCAACAGCATGTACACGGATGTCTGTGTGAGACAAACGTGGCATCTGTCTTCACGGATCTGCCCGGAATGGAGCATAAAGGCTCCAGGGGTGACCTGCACATGGAACAGTGCTGGGAGACACGATACACAAACCCAGACAGAGTAAACTGGTGCTTACACCTTAGTCTGTATTCAGTTAGTATTACATGTGACCCTTTAGTCCCATTTGTATTTACAGAAATCTACCAGGGAGAGCAAATGCCAACTGCAATGGGAGACAGTTTACCCATTCATTTCCTTGTAAAGAAAGTGATTCAGCTCTTTCAGAATAGATCATTCTTTTTCCTGTGATCTTAACAACTGTATCCGGTTATTAAATCTCATCCATGAGCTAGAGGGCAGGTCTACAAAAGCATCAAGTCTTCATTGAATATGGGAGGCTTTGGTTATGAGTTTTCAACATTATTTTGTCCAGTGAGCAGCAGAGGCATGGTGTAGCCAGTGTCTCACTGGTAATGTTAGCTGAAGAGACCCGTAGTGAAAGAATGTTTTCATTTAATCTAATAAGCCAATGTCAGTTATCCCATGGTTAGTTGAGTGGTAAACACTAGCGGTCAATCAGTGACAGTTTAATCTGTGATGGTGTCATTGTTTAGTATGTTCACTAAATGCAGTTGCACAGTAACTTAACTACTCCTTGCACTGAATTAAAGCAAAAGCTGAAGTGCACTTCCTGGTGGCAGGACCCTTGGGCAGCTCGGACTCAGTCAGAACATATGCAGCTCCATTCTGTTTGTGAACTGGCAGTACCTTTTCTCTACACCAACCTGAGACTAAAGCCAGGAGTTCTCCTTTGTCACTAAAATCTGTAAAGTTTGATGTTGAATCGTGAAGCTACAGGTCTCTGTCACTTTAAAATAGCACTCTATTTTACAGCTACTGGTGACAGCCAACAGTTTGGTAGCGCTGACCATCTTTAGACACCATTTTCAGCACCTTATATGTACAATCTCTTTTAATCCTTGCAGCAACATTATATGCTATGTTTCATTACAACAATTCCCTGTCCTGTGGGTAACAAATACAAAAGCCAGAAAATTAAATGACTTCCCTAATATCTCACACCTGGTAAAAAGCGAAGCCCAGAACCAAAATCAGAAGTCTGGGCACACAAGCTATGCTCCTACCTAACACCAGAAACCTCACACATGAGGTCCACAGGCCACATCTCCCGGTTATTTCTCTTTTCAGTATCACCTAACAGATTCTCAGTTTGAACAGCACTGTGTAGGCTTTGGCCAATGGGAAACTGAGACGAATCTGTGGCTGTCCTCTTTTATTGCCTTTGGCTTTCTCTCTCTCCTCCCTACTTCCTAGTAATTTTTACCTAGTTCCCAAGAGTGCATTTAGGATTAACAAGGGTTTGGAAAGACTGTCCCTTTAGAGAAAAGGTACAGCCACAAAAGAGTGAATTATTTATGAAGATGAAAGCTAGCTAGTTAGAGTGGAGTTCGGGGAGAGAACATTCTACTTTTTTGGGCAGAGTCCCACAGTCTAACTTAGGGAAGGGGACGGATGAGAGGGCAATGCTGAGTCCTGTGCCCTTTATGTTTAGAAGGTTGTTCAAAGCAGAGTCACTAAAGAAATCCTTTGTCTTGACTACAGGGAGACAGCTCAGTACAGGTAGAGACAGCAGGGTGCAGGGAGCAGACACTTCACACAGGGTCTTCCGGCTACAAAAATCCTATGATTGTTTTCCTTGTTGTAACATTGTAAGGAAGTCTAAAATCTAGTATTGTTGTAGAAGATTTGTAAATTTTGAAGAAAAAAGCCCGGAGTCACTCACTTGTGACCTCCTCCCCAACATACCCTACTCTGAGGTACCGTAACACTGTGATGTTTACTCTTCTACCTTACGTACTCCTGTTTTTCAGAATAAAATCATGGTATGCATAATCCTCTAGCACATTTATTTTACTTTGTAGATTGTTATGAGACTTTTCCAGTGGCATTAAACCCTCTGCTGTAGTCCACTTTCCATGACCACGCTGCCTTCCTTTATGCATGGCCTCACAGTGCTCCCAGGAGCCACCGGTGCCGTCTTTGCTCCTGGCCGTGACACTGCACATAGAAACCTTATGTCTGAGTGTTGTGAAGGCCTTTGTCTGTTGAGCAGGCTTCCGCTAGCTAAGGACATATAATCTTTACACACATTTTGCTCAATGGCCCTCCAGAAACTTTGTGCAGGATACATTCTAGCCAGCAGTGCATGAGTACAAGGGTATAATTTCCCAGACCCCTGCTAATATTCGATACAACACACAGGGCATATTTATTATAAATGCATAGTGATGAGAATCTTTGCCAACAAATGAAAATATGTTTTTGCTGTTTAACTTGAAAATCCTTCACTACAAATACTAAGTATTGCAAATAATTGTAAATAGTATTTTAATGGTATATCATTGCACTTTATTTTTATTCTGGTGCTTCCTTTTTCGTATTGCTTACTTTCAAATTTATAAAATATATACATGTATACTCGTGTATTTTGTTGGGTTCTGTGTGTATACTTAAATAAGATATATGCAAATATATTATAAAAATTATTACTTTGCTGTGTTCCACTAGTGAGAAAAGCATTCTGCATCAGTTACCCTATTTTAGAGGCAGACCCTAAAATATTTAAATAGGAAGGTCTCTTAAATTTTCCCTTTAAGATGTTTTCCTTTGCTCTTTTATCACAACCAGTTATTGTCCTGTAGAAACCTATACTCTTAGATCATCTCTTTTTTTTTGTCTTTTAGGGGTTTTTTGTGTTTTTGAGACAGGGTTTCGCTATGTAGCCCAGGCTGGCCTCGAACTCGCAGTGATCCTCCTGTCTCAGCCTCCCAAATGCTAGGATTATAGACATGTACCAGCATGCCTGGCTAGATTGTCCTTTTTAAGATAAACGTGATATTTAGATTTCATATATTTATTTTGAATTGTTAGCAATTTATTAAAATATGATAAACATGCTAATGCTTAAGTAGTTATTCTCCATGCAGGATTCTGCCTGTTTGAGAACTACATCTGCTTAATGGTTAGAAGAGTTTGATGATTATTACAAATTCTGCCACACACACTAAAATTAAAACCAGATCTCAGGGAGCTGGAGGCATGACTTAGTGGTGCCACTTGCCTGGCACACAAGTCCCTGGGTGCCAGCGCCAGTGCCACAAACGAGAACAAAGAAACCAAATACCAGACTTCTCACTTGACTGCTTTCTCATAGTGAGCCTACATAAATTCCAGCTAGCAGTTTGTAACTCAGATATCCGAATTACACACAGAGCTGGGAGAGGGGCTATGCAGATCCTGAGCACAGCAAGTACTTCCGGCTGGCTGGCTGGTGTCATTCCAGCCACCTGGACAGAAACTGAAGTCTAAAACACCCTGAGTAGACCAGGAGACCCTTTCTCTCCAAATATCAACTCAGCTTCGTTTAACTATTAATTCATATATGGATGCATGTGCAATAAATTACTGAAAATCTGCTGTGACTTAAGAGAATTAGAAGCTGGAACCGATTCTGGTAGCCTCCCTCTGTTCCTTTAGGAAGACTAGGGAAGAAAGGCGAGATTCAACATTCCCCAATCCAGTGTCTTACTTGCTGCGTCATTCAGATCCATGCATCAACTGACACTGTGAGAAACAGCTGAGAAAGTAGCCACTTTCAGAGAAAGGGAAAAGCTGCTTCTCAAAGCTGTTTCTCCTGCCTGAGAGAATGATGCACCATTAACGGGCAGCAAGTCACTAAGCGATAAAATATCAGGTTAATTATTCATGAGGGTGTTTAAGAGAAACTAGGAAACTTTGTGTACACAAAGAAAACAGCACCTAACATCTGAGATTTATAGTAATGAAGTTCTGAATTAAAAGGGAAGTCATTGTAGTAGATTGTTCTGCTGAAACCACCGCTCCTGGCACAGTTAAGTGTGAGATCTTATCTTGCCCTGCCGCCAGGCCTGTCCCCTTCGCTGCTGGAGCTCAGAGTGGAGCTGACTCATTCTCCTTCTTGTATTCTGTGCCAGATAACTCACCATACTTTGTCCCAATCTGGGCCAGCCCAGTGTGAGGGAGGACAGGGTTTCAGAGATCAAGCTCAGGGCAGGGACCTGACTGTAGGGCTGGCTGCATTTTGCTAGTACTTCTAGACAGGTTAAGTGGTGGTATACTTGGGAGGCTGAGGCAGGAGGATCACTGCCAGTTCAAGGCCAGCCTGGACTACACAGCTTAAGACCAGTCTGAACTGCACCATGAGACTTTGTCTCAAAACCAAACTAAATCAAACAAAACAAAACAAGATGTGCTTTGGTGTGATAGAGGGCTTTTTGTTTTATGATACCTGAAATACCTGCCATGTGTAAGACTTCATGGCCGGCCTTACTTACCTTCTAACATAACATCGCCTCTGATAGATGCTCACTTTTCTGATTTCATAATGTACAGTATGTGAATTTTTATACAAATGTTTCTTTCAGAGCCTCCTACAGTTAATTACCCTGTAAATTCTGTATTTGGTAAAACTGAACTTTCAAAATCTGAAGTGACGCAGTGGACAGTGGACCCTGCCACGGGGCTGCCCCACCCTACCCGTCCCTGGGGCCGCTCAGCCTCGCTGCAGGTCCCCATCCAGGGAGAGGAGCAGCGGCCCTCCCAGGGCTGGGGGAGGAATATGCTGGATGGCTCTGCCCCTGCCCTGGTTCCCACTGCCCACAGTGCCGTCTGCATCGTCAGGTCCCAGATGGGCACCATTCTTCCTGCCCTCGGTGCCCACTGATTCCCACCTCGCTGGCATCACATCAGGAGAGCGCATTCCTTCCTGACAGTGACACCTCCAGTGGGACAGACAAAGGAGTGTGATTTTGTAAAGCCAGATGATTTAGCAGAAAGCCGACTGTAAAATTTTCTTCCTTAAGAGTCTACATATAATAAACATATGAATACACACCTAAACACAAGTCACATCCTTGGACCATGACATTGGCTGCACGCGGCCCTAGGGACTAGGTTGTGGCCCTTCACAGAGCTGTGAGCATCCTGGGCAACTGTCCACAGGACCCTGCATCTCCCATTCTGGAGAGGAGACCCCCTTGCCCACCTGTGGGTCACGTGGGAGCAGTACTGGCATTTCATGTGGTCCTAGACAGTGAAACTGCCTTTATCAGGGAGCAGGGGGTAGAAGACTCAAGCAGCAGTGTGCCATTCTTCTCTGATAGGGTTCTGATGGTACTAATTAGGAGCTACAGATCCTTGTGGTATGAATCACAGGTCGGCAGGGTGAAGGCCACACTAGGACTGCATTTCTGGCAGATTTGCAGATAGCTGTTCACCTTAAAATCAGAGTGGTTTCTGAGCTATTGGTATTTTATAGGTTGGGAGAAGGGATCATCTTTCAGTGTCATGTGGCTTTGTTTCATCTGGGTGAAAATCAGAGCTGCACTCAGTTGTGTCAATCTAGGTGAAGTTACAGCATCCACAGGTGAATGGAAACTAATCCTCAGTGCCAAGAACAAGGGCTCTGGAAAACAGAGAGATTGTGGTTTACTAGTAAATGGAGTAGAAAGCAGTTATATTCTAAAGATAATGACCTTGTAAAGAAATCATACACAGGAAGGAGATGTGTAAGAGCTTTTCCCAATTCTACAGGGTACAGGAAAACTCTACAGGGTATAGGAGAACAGAAGGCCCTGCAGCATTTGAAGCTAAACAGAAGCCCATGGTGGACATTTCCAGCAGTAAGAAAGGGCCGTGGTTTCAGGCATGCACATCTGGTCCAGTGCCTTGTTCACCGTGAGGGCCAGACTGTCTGTGGAGATTACAGGGTGATGGGAGCACGGTGGGCCTTTTGCTCATGCACCCTGAGGGAGGACAGGTGCGCCTTCCCTGCAGGGAGGGTGCTGTGCAGATCTGACCTAATGCTTGCACTTGTTCCAATCTCTGATTTCTCGGAGCTGGAAAGTCAATCCTTGGAGCCACAGTTTCTCTCCTTGTCTTGTCTTTTTTTTAATCGGGTGATTAAACTCTTCTCATAATTCATTTTCATTTGTTCTTAGTTTTGATTGTTTATTTGAAAAACTTATGATATGAATGTAAATCCTTCGAAAAACCTGAATCACATGCTAATGCTTTGAATTTTTATGCCCCTTAGACAGAATGTGCAAATTTCATCAGAGTGCTTCAGCCCTACAACAAAACTCACATTTACGTGTGTGGAACTGGAGCTTTTCACCCAGTGTGTGGATATATTGACCTTGGACTCTATAAGGAGGTAATTAGAATGAACTGCTGTGAAAAACACAACTTATGTAATACTTTGTTATTTAATGTCTATAACACAAAACAGGCATTTGAATATAAGAACTGAAACAGAGTTTATGAACTGTGTAAGGATTTGTGTTCTTAACCATGTTGTGGACCATCATTTTTAGTGCATATTTTACTCACCTAATAAATTTTCCTATTAAAAGTTGCTTTTATTGAGCCAATCAAAATTAATAGTGTGAAATGTTAAAAGTGCTTGTTTTCTATGGGTTGTGCGTATATCTCAGGATAATTCCCTTGAGTTTTGTTTATAACTAAATATGTGTAGTGCTGCTATTGATAAAAATCCATTTCCCATTAGATTTTGCAAGAGACTTGCATCATAAATGATGTTACTTTTCCATGCAGTAAGTTGTCCTGCTATGTGGGTTATGAGCATAGGCACTCAGAAAAGAGAGTGTTAATGATTTTCTTAAACTTACATAGATAGTTACTGTCACACCGAACTTAGTGTTTCTGCCAGACCAGATTAACATAGTGGAAATAAAGGACATGTTAATTAAGATTAGTTCTTTCCCGAGGTCACTCAGCATCTTGTGACATGAGAAAGGGACACGTCAGAAATTTGAAACAACAGCTCCACAGAGTGCACCAGCCTGCTCTACACACTACCTGGACCATTTCCTGGGAATTCCACAGACTAATAAAGTTAGTTCCATTATTGTGCCTGGAGTACAGGCTAGAAAATTTCAAGTCCCAGTGGGAAAAATTGGCATTTCCAAGTTCACCAGACTAGTGAATGACCTCACCCTGACTCGAAACAGGACCCTACTTCGCGGGCAAGTGTGCCCAGTCAGCCACGCTGCGGACATTGTTCTTGTGCAGGTGGGCGTGCCTGCTCCCAGGTTTATGCACCTAGAGTTGTGCTCCTTGAACAACCACACACACTGCAGCATGGCTGACTGCATTTGCAGTCTCTCCTCATGCAGGGAACCAGCCCCTCTGATTTCTACAGAGATCAAACCCACAACGGTGCCTACATAGATCTTTCTCCCTAACCAACCTGACTAATGGACCCAGACTGAAATATTTGAAAACCAAGCAGCCCTGCTAGTTAAATCTCTGAACCGCTGGGAGACTTGGCAGCCCAATCCATCATTCTTCCTTGCTGGTGTAATGTTCTCCCTGAGCTTTGATGAGGGGTGGTATATAATAGTAGCCTCTCTCACAGGGTGTAATTATGAGAGATAGTCCTACGCTCGGGGCGTGTGACCGCCCCAGGCTGAAGGCCAAGGTCACAACCTGCCCAGGGAAACAAAGAGGGGTCCTCTAACTCCCTAAGTGCTGAAAGGGAATTTAGATGGCGCTAATTGCTTGGCTTGAAACTGTCAAGAAGCCCAAGGCAGTCAAATTTAAGTTTCCTGCGGAAGAGAGGAGAGGGTTGGGATTCTGCGCAGGGTGAATTTTCAGTTGTCAGGAACACAGGTAACTAGTGGCAGATCTGTGGCAAGATGATTAACCTTTAAAATGAAGCAGCAGTTCCCAGGATCTTCTCCAGGGTTTGGAAGGCTTTCCATTTTCAGCAGGAAACTTGCTGCAGTGCAAGGGGTTGCTGGCAGGCTCTGTTAGGACTACTGCCAGAGGAGAGCTGAGATCAACCTGAGATTGGGCAAGATGCAGCAGTATCTGGCTTTATTGAGGAGGAACGGTGACGTATTGGCGGGGTAAAATGAGTTGATGACTATGCCTTGTGCATCAGAGACATGCTCAGAAGCTCATGCTCAGAAGGTTATCCCAAGCAACCACTGGATCCAGAATTCCAATGAAAAATCAAGGCAGCCATCAACAACTTGAGCCTGGAGAGAGTTTGAAATAACATTTAAATAGTCATTTACCAACTGCATGACCTCATGAACATGGCACACTTACTATGACTTTGATCATTCAGTAAAATGACAATCAAATAGCAACCACGTCCCAGAGCTATGTTGGGTATAAGATCAGATGATTGTATACATTTCTTCATAAGACTTGTTCTATTCCAGATATTAATATCCATGAATTAGTAGGCAACAGAAACATAAGGAGATATGCATTTCAACATCACACACACACACACACACACACACACACACACACACACACACGTACATGCGTGGAATACTGAGTCCTGCCCTATGAGGAGTGCCTGACAGCTGTTCAGTTGTGGCCCTGGGGGTGGAAGGAGCAGCTTCTTTCCTGTGAGGTCTCCCTCTGTGGCCGCTCATCTTGTGCTCAATGGAGATGACTCTGACGGTGACTCTGCCTCGTATTTGTGGTTGTTCTCTTACTTCCTTTCTCATCTCTGACCTCTTCACCTCTCCAGTAACATCACAGCTTGTTCAGCAGCATCATGAATCAGTTTCAAGGCGAAAAAACCTTATGAAATCAAAGTCTCAAAATGCAGAAGGTCGTGTGCAACTTCATCTCGGAGGCATGTTGAGTCGTCCGGTGCCTTTGACCACACTTGCTGTCGGCATCCGCCGGGGCCGCAGGGAGCAGGCTTTCTTGGTGTCCTCCCTCTCAAGGGGACTGTGAGCGACGCTGCGTGCTCGCTGTCCCAAAATAGCAGTTGTACAGGCTTCTGCCGAGAATTTTAAAACAAAAGTCCACACCAGTGAAGAGGCCGTTTGGTGTCTTGCATAGACTGTGCCACTGGTGCAGACATTGTCTAGCTTTCCAGTGTAATCTTCTGAGAGGCTGGCATTCAGTTCTCTTCTCCCTTTACAGTATTGCATTATAGACTTCAGCATCAACACTTTGGTTTAACTTGTGGAAAATAAGGTGCCCTCAGTGATCCACAAATGGACTTAGGGTCAGTCCACTGTCTCCAGGTGTTTTCCCCACGTCTCTGTCTCAGCCACAGTCGGGAAGCTGCCCCAAATGTAGTCGTGTGGCACAACTCTCAGACTGAGGCTCTGGATCACTTTTATTAGCTGTTCAGACCAAGGGCATGGAATTCCATCATGTCACATGATCACAGGGAGCCTGTAAGTTGACTTCAACACATTTTTAAATCCATGAGTTTGAAATTCTGAGACCAAATTAGTTAAGAGTGTCAAATTGAGGTAGTCTGTGTTCGGTCCCCCAATTTGCCCTTTACTAACACTGTGTGCCACTGATCCAGCAACGGATCAGCATTCTGTTCCCAGTTTACTAACTATTCACATCAACCGCCCTAGATAAGGATATGTTAAGGTGGCAGAGCCCAGTAAATTGTATGAAACTTAAAACTTTACACCCAGAGCTTCAACTCCTCTCCTTAACTCTCATGTTTATCAGTGTCACATGCAAAGAGCTGGAGTCCTTAACACAGCCGCACTGTTAGGCTTCTGATGAGAACTCAGTGGGGTGAGGCGTGCAGAGTCAGCAGATCTGAGGTGTAGTTCCCTCCGACTATCGAGTGACATTATTCCTAGTAATAAGGTATATTATTAAAATTATGGTCTATCACCCCTTAATCCAGCTGTTTGAATTATTGTCACTATTTTTAGAGGCAATAGTTACTGTTCAAGAGGATAGAATAAGATCTCACCTGACACCATAATGTAGCAGATGATCCAAAGACCTCTACAACTTTTGCATCCTTGCTTGCATTCTGTGTGAACAGTGTGGAATGATTCCTTCTTATGAGATGTGTGTACTGATAGGACTTTGTGGCTGCTTTTCCGCCAAGAGAGAATTCTGAAACACCGGCTTCCTCTGAGTGTCCGGGTTGAGCCGTCTGCCTTTTGCCGGCTGGTAGTGTTGCCATTGTTTCAAAGCACTCAGGCTCCCGTGGATACATTCATTATGCATTCATATTTTTCTTGGAAAGTTCAACTTAAGATGTTGTCCTTTCCTAAATATTTAAAGTCTGCCAGTGTCATTCTGTCTGCGGCCACTATTATAAAAATAGATGTTTCAGCCAAAATAACTATGCAGCTTTAATGTGTACAGTGTTTTCATAATAGTGAAATGGCTACAGCAGAATGCTTTTACTGCGCACATGTATCAACAGCTCTGGAAATTAACTGCCTGACTTAGAACACTTTCATGTCAGGAAGATTAACACAGAGCCGTGGGGTTTAAGCAGTTTGGCGTAATTGCAAATGTTTAGTTATACAAATCATGATGATTATCCTCCAAGCATAAATACTGCAGTAGATGTATTCCTGAGAAGAGGAAGTTAGGCTCCCTAACTGGGCTCCTCAGTGGAGAGGATATGTGTAGGTGTGCTTGCTGGTGACTTTGATGTTGACGGTGGTCCATCCCCCCTCGGGAGCCAGGAGACCCATCCTGGTGGCCGAGTCTCACTCACCAGCCACAGTGGCAACTGAAGACTGAGCAGCATCCTGAGGCTCACGCCAAGCACTCTTAGATTTCACTGGATTCTGTGAGTTGGAACAAAGCTCCTGTCATCTGTGTCCTTGTAGGTTTATATAGTATCAAAGATCTCCATGTGTTAATATTTCTCATGACAGGAAGTTACGTTCAAACTGGACACACATACCCTGGAGTCTGGCAGACTGAAATGTCCTTTCGACCCTCAGCAGGCTTTTGCTTCTGTGATGACAGGTAAGCTCAGGCACGCACAGGCCTGGCTTGTGGATGACTTTTGTGAACGGTGTGTGCAGATGAAACTGCATTATCTTGTGGGGCTGAAGATAACCCTGGATGACCCCCCTTCCCTGCTCATTGGTGCCAGGAGTATAAAGCAGGTCTCACTGCCTGGTGCACCCTCCACAGGGAAGGCCGGCCCAGTCTTAGTCTACAACCTGACTCTGACATGCATCCCTACCATGGTTCTTTCTCAAGCAAAGAGTCTGCTTCCTCACTTTAGAGTTCTACAGTTGACACGGGGATTTTCTTACACTGAACAGTGCACCCTAGCTTAATATGGACTTTAAATGTGGTGATCCTGTAAGGAAATAAATTAGTAAACAAAGTGAAGGAGGCATGGGGTGTGGATGTACAACATCATGCCTGGTTGCCCAGCTTCATTACGTCACTGGGAAGCTGAGGTCTTTGCTGGCATATAGTCTTCCCATGCCTCACACACATCTTTTCGAACGTGTATTTGTTGTTTGCGAGTCTGTGTTTGCTGCCCCTCATGCTCACGCTCATCCCTGGGGGCTGGTGCGCGCACAGAGCAGGATCCATTCCCATGGTCCCCTTCCCCCTCTCCTGCCTGCGGCCCCAACTCTTACTCCCATTTGCCAAAGCTCTATTTCCATGTTTTCTTCAATCCCCCTTTTTAAAAAATGCCCTGATTCTGATAGGAGATGACTCTCGTGGGAAGGAGGTGGCACTGCCTGGTCTGAAGACTGTCATCAGAATCGCCCCCGAGTCACAGCCATTCTAAGTGCCTCTTCTGTCTCTGCTGGTGACTTTAGTCTCCTTTCATATGACTTGTTTATCAAATGTTTGAACAGACACTCAGAGCAAATCACTGTGACATTTTAATCTTCACTGGGCAAGAACTGGTGATCTGGCTCTGAATCGAAAGTGTATCTCTGTGTTTTGGAAATTGTACAGCTAATGTTCACTCTCTCTCAGTAAACCAAATAGATGGTTTGTGATTCTCATCTGTCAAGTTCAGTTGACACATTCTTCATAAAAAAACACTAGGTTTGGGCTAGGCCTCAGTGACACTGCTTAGGAATCCGAAAGTAATTTTAGGTGCAGAGAAGACAGTTAAAAAGTGGATAGACACAATTTTTAGTTTGGAACATACCAGTTTTTCCTGACAACATATTTGAGTATTTGGGATTTTGTTTTTTTCAAAATGATGGTTTGCTCCTTTTTATTTTTACCAGACTTCCTGAGAATGTTTTTAGTGATGATGTTGCTATGTTGCTCAATTTTAAAAATTCTCCAATGAAATTTTGCCCTCTACTCGACATGCTTTGGAGAGGTAGCCAAAGCAGTGGGGCTACCTGCTTCGTGTCTTCACTCCCTTTCCACAGCCAGATTTCTCCCCTTGGGAAGTTGACTACTGTCGTTTTCAGGTTGAATTGTCCCCTAAGGGGTCAGTGAGACACTTACTGAGAGAGACACCATCAGACAATTTAGAAAGTATTTTCATTACTTTGTATGCAAGGCAAAATTAAATTTCAATGACAGAACAGTATTTTTATTTTCATATGTAAACATTAAAGAAATGCAAATGCTCTATAGAGATTAGCTTCTTTTCCATTTTCCCTTAAGTGTAATCCAAATGGTGGACAGTAAAATTCTCGGGCAATGGCAGACTTAGCTTTCAGAGGTATGGGGATTCCACTGCAGGGACAGCAATCTCCCCGTCCCCCCTGCACCCCTGTGTTCTCCTGGCCCTGGGGAGCCCGCCTGTCCCCCTCACCTCATCTCCCCTTCAGTCCCCTCCTTCTTTCCTGCTATCCCTCCCTGCCCCCGCCCCTGGTCCCTCTCCTCTGCTTCCTCCTTTCCTTCCCCTTTCCCCATGGCTTTCTCCTTCTTCCTCTTCCTCTCCCTAGTGGGCTCCGGGCAAGCACTGTACACAAATCACAGGACCTAGCAGTTTGGTCACAGGGAGGGCTCCATCTTCCCCTTCACAAGAATGGCTGTGCATCAGCTAAGCCTGTTCTGCAGACCCTGAAAGTTGAGTTTAGGGAGCAGTCCAGTCCGGGGCACGGGGAGCATGCTGTGTTGGAAGGGACCTCAGAAGCTGTGTGTGCCTCCCCTCCAGATGAGTACCTCTACTCAGGAACAGCGTCCGACTTCCTGGGCAAAGACACGGCCTTCACGCGCTCCCTGGGACCCACGCACGACCACCACTACATCAGAACTGACATCTCCGAGCACTACTGGCTCAATGGTGAGTCACACCTTCACTTCTGATTGTTCTGGCATCTCTGTGGGACAGACAGAAAGCTCACTGTTCCTCATTCAGATGCGTTCTGGGGTGGCTGACTTTGCACAAAATTATAAAATAACATTTGAAGTCACTTCATATCAAATTAGACATACCAGAAGCCTTTGTGTGTGTGTGGTGATCACTGATGTTCACCGAATGCCTGGGGTGTCCCGGCACCACTCCATCCGAACAGGCATCTTTCCTATCCGTGGTGACATCTGAGAAGTGTTGTTGTTTTACAATCTATATAAAGGACAGCGATCTGCCCCTGAGAGAATTGACGAGTCTCATCAAGGGCCCAACTTGCAGGTTCTGGGCTAGGGTTTGTGGTTGTCAACGTCTCCTTCAGTCTGTGTTTTGATGACCCAGCCAAATACCACCCCTCAGCTCAGTGGCAAGGGCCTGCGTGTAAACTCCTTCCTTGGATACATTTTTATTTTTAACTGATATGTAATATCACACAGTTTTCTTTTTAATTGGCACATAATAATTGTACATATTTGGGGTACAGTGTGAAACTGTAGTGTACACAGCATATTGATCAAGTCAGGATTGGGCAGCTTGGAGTTATTAGCAGTTCCTCCTTATTTCTTCATATAGAGTTGTGAGAGGATAACTTTTTGGCTAAAATTTGTGGTGGGGTGAGGATATACCTCTCCAAATTTTTAAGGATACTGGGACGGACTTAGGTTTGTCTAATTACTATTTTATGTAGGAAGCATATTATAATTTGGGCTTTAAAAGAATATAGACTTTTAAATTTATGTAATTAATTAGAAAATGAATGTATGACTTTTTTTCACCTTACAGCCTTGCAGCAGGCTGATATTATGATTTTCTAATGTTCTGTGATTAACATTTGGCTTTATTCTGTGAAGAATAACTTGCACCTATTACTCAGGAAGGCAGACACCGAGGCTGCCCCCACAAAAGCACACAGCTCCGGCAGAAGGGGCTGAGCTGACTCCTAGGGACCATCTCCTCATCCCAGTGCCATTTAAGCAGGGACCACACAAACACAAGGAAAAACACTTTTCTGAGACGTTTCTTTAGTCAAAACCTCCAGATCCATTTGTTTATACAATGATGCAATCTCTACATTGACCCAAAAATTCACCCAAATTTTTTTTGTTGTTTGGGTTTTTTTTAGTTTTTTTTTTGGTCTTTCTGAGACAGTGTCTTGCTATGCAGTTCAGGATGGCCTTGAGCTCACTTTTTAGCCCAGGCTGGTCTCAAACTCTCAAGGATCCTCCTGCCTCAGCCTCCCAAATGCTGGGATTACAGGTGTGTGCCACCGCTCCCAGTCTGATCCAGTTAATTTTGGTGAGACTTCTTGGTCTGGGCATAAGTAACTCTGTAGATTTCAGCTCTAGAAAGCTTATTAGACATCTGAATTTTTATATTTTTTGTATTTTTACTAGTGCGTGTCTGTTATACATAATGGTTGTGCTTGTCATGGGGAACTGTGCCTCCCCAGGTATCTGTTCAGATGACAATCCATTCCATGACTTTACAGGAAGTGTAGGATGCTGTTTCTGAGTTTGGGAATGCATTTATCATCAGTCGCTGTTCTTTTAAGAAATTTGAGTTATTTCCTTAACCTGGACATTTCCATAAATAAGTCTGCAGTGTTGCCAATACAATTAATTAGATGACGCGCACACAATTTCCTGCCCAAGGTGCAGTTATTATGCTACCAGTAGAATTACAAAGTAGGGTCAGTTTCATGTTTCCTGCACAAGCAGCTTCCAGGGCTCACCGCAGGCAGAACACTGCATACTCAAGGCCCTGCCCAGGTGGGGGAGAGAGAGCGAGCCAGGGTGGGCTGAGCCCACAGACCCAGAGCACAGGGAGGGGAGCCGTGGTAGTCAGTGCTGTCCTCAGGGTGAACGCAGCCACTCGCTTGGAAATCACAAGGCAGACCGCTGTTCTCTCGGGACATGAAGTGTAAGGAAGGACAGAGAGAGGAGAGCCTGTGTGAACGTGTGGTGACGAGCAGGGGACCGAGACAGAGGCTGGGCTGTGGGAGGGACAAAGGCCGTGCTGCGGGGCATGCTAAAATTTGTGGCGGGGTGAGGATTACCTTGGGCTTATCTCCGTGCCCCTCCTTCCCCTTTATCTAATCTCCCAGGGAGGCTTGTCCTCCTCCTGAGCAGTTCCATCTGAGAGAACACTAAGGCCGCTGGACAGGGTTCAGGAGGAGCAGCCGCGAGAAAGGGAAGTTTGGGAGAAAAGAGAGAAGGTGCATAGAGGCCTCTGCGTAGGAGAAAGGGCAGGGGATGCATAGAGGCCTCCGTGTAACTGAAGTCAGGCAAATGACCAACAGCATCGCGAACACACTGAGGGTCCTGGGCCTTTGGGACAAAGGGCCTTACGGTGCACTGCCGCGGTGAGCACGGAGCTTGCTTGGCCCGGGACATCTTCAGGCTCCTCCATCTTCCTCTTCCTCTCAAATTTCCCATTTACTCAAAAACTGTAGCTGCTTGCTTGGCACTGGCCGTTCTCGGTCTGCATCCTCACCGTCACTTCTCTGTGACCTTGCTGAGCACTTGCCGGGCACCTGGACTCCGACCTTCCAGTTAATAACAGAGCTGGATCCAGCCGGGCTTGCTGGAAGGCCCGAGAGCTGGTGCTGTGGCTCTCAGCTCCCTCGCTGCCCGCGCTCACCCCGCAGGGAGAGGCGGACACGGCCAGAGACCCTCTGCTGAGTCCCGGCTCTGCTCTGCATCTTCAGGGACCACCCACTTCACCTTCCCCATACCCGCCCTGGGGCCCGGTGTTCCCGTGTAGCTCCCACATTTCTGGTCATCTCCTGCAGCAGAATGGCCTTAAAATCCGCATCTACCCATCTTCCGCTCCGTCTCAGATGAAAAGGGGAAGATGACTGATCTGTACAGGAGTGAAGACATCACCGCCTCAGCTTGGATCGCTCCACTTTGGGATTTTGACAAGTTCTTTAACGACCCTTTGGTTTAATTTCATCTGAAATCTAAACTTCCCGAGTCCAGATGTTTGTAGACTTTTTGCTTTTTTCCTTTGCAGCCTGCCCTCCGTGCCAGCTTCCCGGTCATCAGCTTTCTCACGCCCTCCACCCGTCACCTTGGGCTTATCTCTGGGCCCCTCCTTCCCCTTTATCTAATCTCTCAGCGAGGCTCGGCTTCCTCCCAGCACCTGCCGACCTTGCTGCTTCCCGCAGTCCTCAGCACCTCCTCCCGGTCACCTCCTCCGGGTCACCTCTGGTCCTCCGTTTCCTTGTTCTCAGATGCCCCCTTGTGTACCCTCCCATGCGACAGCAGAAGACGGACGCTGCAGCAGAGATGCCCGGGGCTCCTGGGTGCCACGCTGGCCTCCTGTTGGAGCCCAGTGCTTCTGGGAGGAGAGCAGCCGGGGTGCCCTTGGGGTTCAGAAGCTGAGTGCCTGCTGGGTGGTAGCTGTGGGATCAGGGGCGCTTCTGCCATGAGGGGACCCACCTGGCCCAAGGCTGCCTTCCTGTCAGCCAAGACCCCACCTGTGTGGCATCTGTGGTCAGTTAATTAGAATTAAAATACTTGTGTTTTCCTTGCTCTTTCACACTGGCCATGTCTCAAAGGCTGCACAACCAGGACCTGCGCTGTGGGCTGCGGTACAGGGCAGCACAGCAGGGAGCCAGCTCCCTGGGCGAAAAGCTTTCACTGCACGAGGCCAACTTAATGCATTGTGTCCACGGAGTGTGCGGTGTCCTGCAGCCCCAGCGTGTGACACACTCAAGACTCTTGATCGTCCACACAGTGTGAGACGTGAAAATCGCTCTTTGGTTTCGTAGCTTGTGGCCAGGTTGCGAGAAGGGAGGGGCTGTTGGTTTTTCAGCAATGGGCTCAGTGTCTATTTGCCTTTCTCTTATATGTGATTGTGTTTGTGTCGTCCATGTTTCTGATTAGATACTTAAAGAACCTTTTGTTAAACTTTGCTGCCATTCTTCCATTTTCAGTTATGAATTTCTACTTATTATTTATTTGAGATCAACTAAATTCTTACAAATATATTTAGATGAGGTGAACTAAAGATGTCATCAAGTATTTAGCCATTAGGATGCAGACCGAAGAACGTGCTTCTTTAACTTGAGCCACGCGCATCTCTCGGAAGGGTCCCTTAGTCCTGGAGCCTCGTGGGGAGTGGGAGCCCTTAGTTCTGGGGTCGGCCATGCTGCGCTCAGCGTCAACACGACATCTGTGCTTCGTGCACGGATCCTGCTCAGAAGAAGCTCCAGCCTTCTCGTTCTGCTCAGAGATGGGTGGAGAGCAGAGCCTGGCCCCGGGATGCTAAGGATGCTAAGGCCCACCCCCTTTCTCTCTCAATGTCTCTCTCTTCCTGTCTCCCTCACTGGCAAGGTGCTCTCCCCTGGGAAACTGGATGAAGCCCATAAGCCACCCCTCTTCCTGCCGACTGATCATAGTACGAAGACGTGGGGACACAGACCCAAGTTGGGATGGTCACTGAAACACAATTGAGTTTTGTTAAACTTTTAGAGTAAAGCTAAGGCATGGGGCCACGTGGAAAATTAAAACAAACAAGCCGCCTCACTCGCATGTGTTTTTGTTTTCTTGCTGGAGTAGATGAGGACTTTTGTTTCTGATTTTATTTTTAACATACGGAGACAATTTGCATTTGAAGTTTCTGTTGTCTGTAGATTCCCCCACATAAAGATAGAAATTCTCTTTAAAATGATAGGAAACTGGTCCTGTAAGAAGGAATGAAAGGCAGGTGGAAACTCTCTGGCAACCCTGCGAAGGGTGAGCTCGCCTGCTTAGAGGGTGCGGGAGGCAGCAGCAGACTCTGTGTGGTGCGGGTGCATTCTGCACCCCCTTGGAAGGGCTTCTGCTGTCACGTGGAAGTACATCTATGCAAGTGCGTGACTTCCAACTCTGTTGCAATGAGGGCATGTGTTTCAGATGCTAAAGGGGAAAATCGTGCTATAATGAAGCCCAGGTGCCTATTGGTACAGTTTTAATTTGTTTAACTCAACATCTGAGCACTCATTAAATGATAACTATTTTTACCCTGATTTGGCAGCCAGTCAGGAAAGAGTTCCTATCATAAATCGTTCACGTCAACTTTCCAAGACAAGACCCCAATGTAATGTGCAAGAAAGAAACTCTGTATTCTCAAGATGTGTATTTATTTTTAACTTAAAAGTATGCTTATAATTTAAGTCACAGAATAGTCTTGTCTGGTACTCTTTCTTTCTATAATTAGATCTCTTCATGTAATAAGCCCTTGGCTCACCCACCCCTCACTCCTTCCAGAGTAATTCCTTCACAAGGCTCGTCGCAGAGCCAGCATGTAGGAGAGAGCCAGCTCAGTCCGACCAGTGGTGACAGAAGGAATAGGACACCACTGGTGTGGGTTGTTACCGGTCAGGTGGGAGTTAAGAGTGCTCCGAAAGCCGCATAGATGCCTCCTCCAGGAGGAGGTCTCAGGAGGTGGCTCCTGCCACACTTTACCGTTTGACCACTGCAGGGCTCCTGGCTCACCTGGATGACACTTTTCCGAGTGGAAGGGAGTTTTCCTGTGCTTTTCTGCCATCTTTTTTTGCATGTCTTTTAGAACTTGCATGCACCACTCTACTTTGGGGTCCCATTTGCTGTGTCCAGCCAGGTAGCCAGGTGAAGTCCTGTCAGCAGGTGTGCCCATGAGCAGGGAAGGATAGGCGCCCCAGAGCTTGACCGTCCCTGTGGCATTGCCATGTCCAGGCTACTCCACTTTCACACTTTGAAAGAGATTGTATAAATGTTACGCTGCTTTGTAAGTATGGAGCCACTAGGTCCCTTCTTGTGTATGGCTCTGCAGGACGAGTGACTGCTACTGATGCCACATTGCAGGGCTTATGTGCACACCCACCTCAGGTGAAGTATTTGTCAGCGGGAGGGAACCCATCACCTTTCTTTCATTTCTGTGGGATTGCTGTTTTCCGTCTCATTCTAATTTGCCTAGAAATGTTTCTTCTTCATCCTCTTCTTCCTCAGCCCCTCTTCATCTCTGTGTCACTGACCATGGCTAAAGAAGCAGCTACATCCTCTTCCCATGTGAGGAATGGTTGTCTACATTACAGACTCTTTTATTCTTATTTCTCTTTTGGAGAGAAACTCCTGCTTGCCTTGAACTTGCCATGTAGCCTGGGCAGACCTCAAGCTTGCTATACTCCTGCCTCGGCCTCCCGTGCACTAAGCTTTCAGCACTGTGCTTCCACCTGTGCATTTCAGGGAAAGATTTTCAGTACTTCTGGGGATCCTCACAGTCACAGCCCTCAGCAGAGCCTAGGACAGGGCAATGCTGCGTTTTTTACACTTCTCAACAATTTTTGGCTCTTCTTTTGAAACTTTGTCTTCTGCATATGCTTCCTGCCTGGCTCTATGTTAATGTGGGCACTTAAATGTGGATACTTATGAGACTTCGCTGTATGACTTTATTTATTTTGGGTCTGTATGTTTAAAGTGCAGCTGAAGACTGTTGTGCAGTTCGTTGGCGTTGGATTCAAGCTTTTGTAAGTTCAAAAGTTGTGTAGATCTTTGCTGACACCCAGACCATGTCAGGGTCCACTGGGACTGTGCCCACTGCAGTCTCTTCTGAGTTTTCCACAGCCAGGTGAGGGCTCTCTTTCCACCTCTTGGACCTGTGCCTTTGTGCAGATTGGCTTTGAAGAATCAATTCCCTTTCACTTTTGTATTGTTTGGTCCCAGTAGTCCTTCAGCATCATAGAAATTAATAATTTCTTGGTTTTATTACTTTGCTACAATCAAAATCTTACATTTACAAGGTATTTTCCCTAAGGATTTTTAAAAAGGAAACGACATTAAATAAGATCCCAAAGTTAACTTGCAATCTGAGAAGGGTTTGTGACCCATCTGTCTGAAGCTTAGTGGGGTGGAGCGGGTGTGAGGGAAAGGCTGCAGGGAGCTCGCTAGGCAGCCCGGTGAGGGTTAGTTAGTAAAGAAACAATTTAAAAGTTTTATGTGGTTTTCCAAAATTTAATTTTTACGTAAATTTCTACCCGATTCCAAAGTTGGAAGTTAGGAGTGCTAAGAGTCCGTCAGAGTTTTGCCCAGGAAAGGAGGGAAAAATACAGCATCAGAAGAGG
This sequence comes from Dinomys branickii, assembly GCA_004027595.1. Classification (NCBI taxonomy): domain Eukaryota; kingdom Metazoa; phylum Chordata; class Mammalia; order Rodentia; family Dinomyidae; genus Dinomys; species Dinomys branickii. The sequence continues at coordinate 37,029 of PVLD010000166.1, read as the reverse complement.
AAGCTCAGGCACACAGCTCCCTCCTCCACCTCCAAGGCTCCACCCTCCGGCTGGGCCGCACTGACAGCGCCACCGCCACCGCCCTGCATGCCCACAGAAGCCCCTCTGCCACGGGCTGCTGTGGAGCTTTCAGCCTGTACTTCCACCTGTCCCTGTGCACTTCAGGGAAAGATTTTCAGTACTTCTGGGATCCCCACAGTCACAACCCTCAGCAGAGCCTAAGACAGGGCAATGCTGCGTTTTTTACACTTCTCAACAATTTTTGTCTTTTCTTTTGAAACTTTGTCTTCTGCATATGCTTCCTGACCACTCAGCCTGGCTCTGTGCTGTCCTCCTGTTGTCCCCACCTTCAACCTAGGGTCCTGTCTTCGTTCTCAGTAGCCACAACCTCTGTCTTTGCCCCTTTAGTCAAGAGATTATTTCTGGACTAGTACCAGCCAACTGTAAGTCCACTATACATAAAACCAAGACTTTGGTCTTGAAACAAGGAGTGAGATGCATTCCTTTGGCACTGACACCCGGCAGAGGGGTATTTTGTACTGAAATGTTTTCCTGTACCTTTCCATTAATAAACGCATGTGCTTCAGCCTCATGCTTATGACCAAAACAGTGAAGGGCAACCTTAACAATGAATTGCATCTATGCAGTGCTTCTCATATAAGGGCCTGATGGGCGCCGCTCATTTGCCCATCACATCAGCTACTCTGCCAGGGCCCTCGCATGGGGAGCCGCATACTGCATGTGAGAAAACGGGCCTGGAGCCCAGGAGTGGTTTGCTTGAGGTCGCGTGGACAACAGGCGGCAGAGACAGGCTGTGGCGCAAAGGACCCTGCGCTGCAGGTGGCCTGGGCGCTACCATTTGTTTTCGTTTATTTTCCCCTTGGGCAATTCACAAAATGCAGCAAACAGTGCCACACATGTCAAACTTCAGAATATATGTATATTCCTTTCCCTAAGATCTTTATAAAAGGCCACAAGGATGCTGAGGCAGGAGGATCACCACAAGTTCAAGGCCAGCCTGAACTACATAGCAGATCTTCTTGCCACCAGGCATAATTCTCCATTTGAAAAGACTTTCAAGCAGAGCAGCTACATATTTTTGCCAATAGTGGGCCACATACAACACACCGAGCATTGTATGGAACAGTGGTCCAAAGAGGTTCTGTTACCCGGGGCATCATAGCCATGCAGGCTCAGGTAATTACATCGTATAGTGTTTACAGGACGATGGTGAAGCACCTAGCAGTGCGTTCTCAGAGGGTATCGCTGCCGCTGAACGGCATGCGCTGCGGGGCGGTGTCACTGCGGCAGCCCTGAGTTCCCCCAGGCGTCTTCTCGCCTGTGCTCCAGAACTCCCACCAAACCTGTCCAGTGCCTCTTTCCATGTTCATTTATTTACACATCTTATTGCCTACACAGAACGTTTTTTAGTCTATTGCTAATTGTGTTACGTGCAAAAGACATTGATACTATTACAGCCAGACTATTTTGATGTTTTAGCTTTTAGCTTTTTTCCTTTACAACAGGAGCAAAATTTATTGGAACATTCCCCATACCAGACACCTACAACCCAGATGATGATAAAATATATTTCTTCTTTCGTGAATCATCCCAAGAAGGCAGCACTTCTGACAAGACCATCCTTTCAAGAGTTGGAAGAGTTTGTAAGGTAAGATACTTTTATTTATTTTATTTTATTTCAGGCATTATATATATATATATATATATATATATATATATATAAAACTATAAGCCATGCAATGTGGAGATAAAGATCGCTATTATTTACAAGTTTGTAGGATAGATTTATACTATCATATCTGTGTGATGTTTGAGACCCAAAAGTAAAGAAAGAAGAAAAGGACTGTGACTCTTGATTCTCAGACACTGTGGTCTGTTTTCCAACATCGGCATGAATGCCCGGTGAGCAGCTTACTCGTGCGTGGCAGTGTCTCCCCAGCGAGGTCCTCGCATTGCCCAGAGCCGGGGGATAAAATGTTTTTTATAGAATCTTAAGTAATTGTATTTTAAAACTGAAGTGAAATTATCATATAATCAATAAGTAGCCTAAACATTAACAAAGTCACATTCTGTGTTTTTATCAAAACCTCGTGTAAAATTATGTATCTTTAAAAGGACCATATGCATTTAAAATATGGTCATATGTTTCACTTGATTAAATACTTTCTAGATGATAAATCTCTATTGGGTTCTGAGAGGAAATGAAGAGAGAAAGCACATGCACCAAGACACTGCAAATTTCTAAGTAACATCCTTTTATGCAAATTGTAGTAGATGCAGGGACTAGGGGCCCTTCTGCTCTGCGTGTCAGGACCTTGTTGGGTGGAACATGAGCTCTAAAGAGTAACGTTGCTACTGGAGTCAGACTTCTGACCTTGGGATGTTGCTGTTTTGTTTGGATTTGTCCCCACTGAGATAATGTTTCAGAAATGGACATGTACCTGCATCATAAACACAGCTACTGAGGGCAAGCGCCGTTAAGCTAATAAACACTCTCAGTGGGAGGCTTGCTTTGGTCTTGTGCAGGCTTTTCCTTTTTGTCCTCCAGCCTCTCCCTGTTCCTCTCAGTCTGTGCCTCAGGCTCCTGAACACCTCCAGGGACAGAAATAACAAGCCATCGCTGCCCTCCGAGGTGCTAATGCCAAGGTGGGTTTTGTAGGTGGCCACAGTGTGAGAAAGCTCAGAGCCTTCTTCACCAGCTGCCCTGGCCACTGTTCCATGGATTGCCCACGGAAAGGCGAAGGCATCCTCCTGTGGCAGCCTGAGTGAGGAGGAGCAGCGCTTTCTCCCACAGCCTCTCCTGGCATGGTGGCTGGTGCAGGCTTGTGTGTCAGAGCACTGGGACTCTGTTCTCCAACAGCAAGGGACCCTAGAGATCTATGCTGTATGTGACACTCTCTGTGTAAACAAGCTGTGTTACACAAGTCCAACTGTAATGTGTTAGTCAACTAAATGTATCTCAAGGTCACTCACATAGCAAGTAGGCGTGTTATGAACCAGGTCCGCCACGGCTCATTTCCTGATGGTTCTGACCCACTAGACAGTAAGTCTTTCATTTTCAAATAACATTTTTATCCAGCATAAGTTTAATCTTAAAGGTGGGGGAATATGTTAAAGTGTAGTTGAGTCTTTTATAAATGTCTATATTGAAAGTATCACTGGATGCTGAGCAGCGGCCATGAAGGATTTTATTTTAAGGATTAAAAAACTCCTGATGAATGGAAGGGCAAAGATAACTATAGTAAATGAGTCTTCCCTGCTCAAAAACACTGAGACCACACAGGAAGGCTTTGTCATGCTGTTTTCCTTGGTTACAAAGTCAGTAACTTGTGAGATCAAATAAGTACATATGACAGGTGAATTTGCACAAGGGACAGGAGTGCCTCACTCAGTGTGTTTGCTTAGTCACTCCTGGTGGTTTGGTGATAAGCTTCTCCCTGTGAGCATGACCCAGCAGTCTAAGGTTCATAGTACCTTGTTCTAAGTGCTTTCAATACAGATTCTTAATTGTAGCACATCTGGCCCATGTTTCCAAATTTTATTTAATAATTTAGGATTAAATTGTATAAAAGCCAAACACTTCCAAGTGGCCCTCTTCCACATGTCACCCTGTCCTGGAGCCAGCTAAACATAGACTGACACCTCCACAGGCTGTGAGCGAAATGAACCTTTCCTGCCTTAATTTTTGGCACTAAGTATGTTGTCTCAGCAATGAGAGAAAAGTAACGGAGACATCCTTCATTCTCCCTACTTTCTGAAGCAGTTCTGGAGTGTTCCGTCATGAGTATCTTTATGAGGTGTGGTCAGAAATACAGTGAATGCTGCTACCGTGTGCCATCCAACAGAAAGCCAGCTCATAAAACATAACAGTGTGCCCTCATCCACCATATTCACTGTCTCCAACACTCTGCTACTTCCAGCTCTTCCCCAAAGTCAAAATAACCGTGAAAGGGAAAAGTTCTGACTCAGTTCAGAACATCAAGGCAGCCATAAACAGCACAACTAAAGGCGTTCAGGAAAGAGGAGCTACAGAGGTGCTGTGGAAATGGCAGGGAAGATGGGATGAGTATGTTCAAAGGGAAGAAGGTTTTTAGAGGGATTGATGACAATGTCTTTTAGTGTAATACATTTTTAAAATGTAAACATTCACCGCATTCTTAGATTGCCCTTCGTAAACAGATAATCACAGCACAGGGTGGTAGATGCAGAACCCACTGGGAACCTCAGGCATTCATGGAGCTCAGAGCATTGTGCTAAGGAAGTGGTACTTGGAGAGGGAGGGCCTCACGGAGGACAGACGTTTCAGACAGAGAGGCAGCTACTGTCAGGGAGAGTTTTGCTCACAGAATGTGAAATCTCATAGCTATAACCTAAGGAGAATGTGGGAAGTGATCTCTTTGGAAGTTAGAGCGGTACATTGCACCACAGAAAGCCTTATTTCCATGTGGGCAAGTGTGAACCCTATCTCGCAGGAAATGAGTTATTTAATGTTTGAGGCAGAGGACTAATAAGATAGGTAAATGTATTTGGAAACAATTTGAAGAATGTGACAGGATTGAGAAATAATTGTGACTAAGAGGCTTATTAGATCCAAAGATAATAGGAATAAGGAGATAAAATTAAAGTTCAGGAGATTTTTCCAGTGAAATCTATGCATTGACCATGCTCTTTCCTTGCCATTCTTTGATTAATTACTTTGTAGAGGCTCATGCTGCTTAGTGCAGTGTCTGAGATGATGATTGTGGTCTCTCTACATACCCAACACAGTGGCCACATGACTTTTAGTGCTGAGTTAGGGCCAGCAGGCCTCAGGGGCTGAGTGTTCAGCGCTTTCTACTTCCTTGGTGCTTCCTTCCAGGAGGGGAGATGCACCTGGTAGACCAGCACTCCCGTATTCCTGATGATTGTTCTTTCTAGAAGATTAGGAGAATGGATAAAACAACACATTCTGATGAGACAGGAAACAGTACTGTTTAGGGACCTAGATTTTATATTGGGGTACAGACTTGGTGGGCTTTAGGATATGCTGGCGGATGGGTGACTCAAAAGGGAACCAGGGGCTCAGTTGTGTCTGGAGTTATAAATGAGGGAATCACCATGATCTTGCATCACGGTCGTGTCTGAAATTGCTTAGGAAGCTTTGTCATAGGAGGTCAAATGTAAAGATAGAACCCAAGGGACCATGATGCTAGGAAAGAGGAAAGTGCCCTCGAAGGCGGTTGAGAAACTGTTCGGCAGCCTTGTATGCCTAGGAGGGTGTTGTCACACCTCAAGGCAAAAGGCCTTTGGAAGAAGAAATTGCTGTTGCACACCAGCAAAGAGACCAGAGGTTTATGGTCAGCAGCAGGTATCTGTTTTGCCAGTGAGGACATCATCAATAAGCTGGCCTGAATGATACGAACATTCAGTGTGCAATCAGACATGGGCTTGCTTCTTCTACTGATTTCTCACTCTCCTGGTTTACTGACCTAGAAAGTGAGGACCACCACCCCAATAGGATTATTTTACTGAGTAGATGGTGATGCCAAGTGAGAATGTGTGGATCTGGATGTGACAGATGTCAGGAAGGTGTGGAGAGCGAGAGGGCCTTGAAATCCTGTTCTCCAGCTTGTTATGCATTGTAAGAGAGGCACATGCAAAGAATGTGGGCACTTGGCCCTACACCGGGAGTTAGTGATGAGAACCACACACATGCACATGGATGATCACACATATCGCACACATCACACACACACTTTTGGAACCAGTTAAACTTGACAGTGATTAGAAACGGGAGAGGTGGTGGTATGCTGTGTACAAAAGTGTTAGTGACAGCAAGTTAGCAAAGCTCACTGGGAAGCGATGGCATTGTATTGGTTTGAAAGGTTGAAATTACTGTCATTATGTTGTCTTCACTTCTGAGAATATTTGTACTCTTGAGAATTGATCTCCTTTTGGAATATAGCCAAAATCATTTGGACCCAGACGTGGTGAAAATCTTGCACACATTTGAATATTGCAAATTTTGTTTATAAGTTAAGTTGCCTTAACATATGATTTTTTCACATGACAAAATTGATTAGTGACAACCTGAAACAGTGTCCCTGCACCTGGTAAAATGCCTCCCATTTTACCTATTTACATCCTATACTGCACATGCCCACCCTGTGGAGCTAATTCTTGGTGGGCCACTTAGGTAGTGATCTTTTCGCGTTGGAGAAAGGACCTCAGCCTTGCCTGACTCCTGGACCTCCGTCAGGCTCCATGGTTCCTAGACCCCGCTGATGGGTCCATCTGTGAGGCATTGGACAGTGCCTGGCAACAGAGGACAGGTCTGCCTGGTGTGCTGTTAGCACTGCCTCAGGAACAGGCATGTTCCCCTGGGTACTAAACTGGGGAAGATCTGCATCTGTTGCTTTGCAAGTGGCCTCTCAGGTGCTGCTGTTTATGTGTGTGGCATTTCTCCCTCTATGTGCTTCCCTGTAAATTAACATGAGGAAAGGCCAATGCCCTCCTGTGCTGCCAGCCCTGCCCACCTCCAGGCTGCCTCGAGTTACTGTGGATTGTATTCATTTTTGGCAGACTGGTCCTGTGGTTTATCAAGCCAGCTGGCCCCAGATTCCAGCTGCAGGTTGTGCCAGTTTGCTTTCTGTGTCACGGTGTTTCCTCCTGTCGGTGCCAGGAACTCCATTCAGAGGCCTCCCCAGAGCTGGCCCGGGTCTCCTGAATGCCCTCGCACCAGCTCCACACTCGTCTGCTTTGATGTGTGGTCCTGCTCCGGCTGCAGCCTTTGAAGGCGTGTTTTCCGGCCATGACACTTTCCACATCTATCTATCCCCCGGCTGCAGTTCTGTGTTGCATTCAGCATCACTCACGGCCCGGGGAGAGACTCCGAGCTGCCACTCCAGACTGCTTCCGGCTGTTTCCTCTTCAGACCCACAGAAGAGACTCACGCTGTTTGATGTAGCCCCTAGGGAATGAGCTCTGATCCTACCCGAAAGACTGCTGCACAGGCCTGCATTTACCAAATAATTTAATCTGCTGCATCTTAGAAGCTGAATTCTTTACCGTAATGAATTATGCAAGTCTGCACTTCTAATGTTTATGAGTTTTTGAAGTAGTTAGAGAAACATGTGGTCTATTTCCACTTGCCTTGTCCTTCTGCAATGGCAAATCACAAACACTTGTCTCTAAATACTAGAGTACTTTTCATGAAAATTATTTCCTTGAAGGCCTCTGTAAAACTTATCCCTTAAAAACTACTGTATTCAATGGCTGCTGTAAAGTGTTTTTGTTAATTCATTTTCTACCCCCCATTTTTTCAGCTTACATGTTTGTATTGGTATATTTTTACTTCTTCTGCTACTAAGTATCTCATGGTTATTACTAGTAGATAAACTAAAATACTCTACCCCTTGACTGTCCAGCAATATTTTGGATTCCTAAGTCTCAGAAAAGACACAGAAACCTTTTAAAACAGTGAAAAGCAACTGCTAATAGATAATATGCTGGTAAAGAGAAGGAAGATGAGCTGGTAGGGTCGCCCATGCTTACACTCTGGGGCAATACTCAGGAGGCTGAGGCAGGAGGATTGAGAGTTCAAGGTCCAGCAGGGAAACTCAGCAAGATCCTATCTCAAAATTTAAAAACAGAGAGAAGGGCTAGGGATGTAGCTCACTGATAGGCTACCTCCGTCTCTGTCCACAGTACTGCACGGTAAATATGACATGAATAATAAATCCATAAAGAATTAAATAAGAAAACATAGGAGAAAGGTAACAGTAAAGCTTTCTTTTTACAAAATAAAAAGCCCTACCACAACTTCCCTTCCCTAGAAAGTAAGTAATGAGATACCTGCTTTCTTTCTAGGACATGTGTGGTTCATGGTTGTTTCTGCACTCGTTTCCACAGCACGCTTACCTGAGAAGATGACCGGGCTCAACTCACAGACTTCGTAATATTATTGTCATCTTACTTTTTTTTTTTTTGCTTTTTCCTTTTCATAGTTAGAATTTTTTCCTTGTCCCAGTGAACCAGCTAGTTGGGTAAACATAGTTATTGCAAAAGAAAACCTGTGGATCACGTAGGCCAGATCAGTTCTCTTCTGTGTGCTGGAGAGTGTGACTTCACTGTCCAGGAGTGTGCGTGAGGCCGGGATGCCGCTCTTAAGTTCTTTCAGCGTAGCCAAGCATTTTAATCTATGTATGACACACTTTTCGGCAAGGTTCCAAGAAGCACCCCAAATCCGTACCTAGCAGCAACTCAGAGGAGCTGCTGCGGTACTGAGAAGTGACTCCAAGGGGTGGCAGGCCCTGGCCTGGTGCCTCCTGTGTCGCGTAGCACAGCATCAGTCTCTCACAGGTCTGCTCGTATACCTCAGACCAGAACTATTTAAACCTGCAAGGTACAGCTTTTCTTATAAAAGAGATCAGATAATGAACATGACTGATTGAATATAAGTCTTCAAAGAACAAAATACAAAGGTGCTAAATTTCCTTCACCTTCCATGTTGAATTCCTATAAAATAGTCCATGGAAGTCCTGTGTGGTTGCCTTTGTGACTGCCCAGGTGATGTGGTGGTATTTCTTCAAGAGATCCTGCTTGAGCGAGCTGAGTGGCGTTCGCTTCAGCTAAGACCTCGGATAGATGGGGCTGGGAGAGCGGCTGAGGAAGGGAGCACCTGGAAGCCGCGAGGTTACAGTTTTCAGAGTGTTTCACAGAGCCCCGCTCTCTTACCTGCAGACAGTGGCATTGGGCAGAAGTGGCATTAGGCAGAAGAACCACATTCTGGAAAAGGAGATAAACCTGTAGGTTTTAACTTCATCATTCAACCTGCTTTCATTTTTGAAAGTGTGGCATTCTCCAGTGTCTGTAGGAAAAGTCTGCTGCTCTTCCCTGAAAACCAAGACCTCTGACCGCACATCACATTTAGGACCCCAGATACCATGTTCCCAGGTGTCTTGGAGACTTCACTGGTTTTACAAACTAGTCCCAGTGTAAGACCAGTCAATGCCACACATAGGTTTTCCGAGAGCTGTTATTGCCCAGTATGTGGATGGAAATGACAATATTTATAAAGTGCAGAGCGGTTCTTGGACAGGAGGGTATATACAGATGAAACCCAGCACTGTGACAAAGGTAAAGGACACACTCAGTGAAGGTTCATATGTGGCAGCTTGAGCCACTTCATGTGTCTGTGAGATCTGTAAGAACTGGAGTTGCTGGGACCCTAGGGAACAAAACATATCCCACCGACCTACCTGCTCATAGGCACATGCTTAGAGAACCATAGCAGCCACAGTCCATAGTTAACACTTAATCAAGTTCCTTAGCATTCCTATGCATTCTCATCTCATTAAGCTCTTTAAAATTTAGAAGTACTGCAAACACACAAGGCTCCAGAGAACAAGGACACAGCCCTGGCGCAGGAGGCCCCATGCGCAGCCCCGAGTGCACAGGGTCAGGCCTGTTTACATCTACTGTCAGTGCCACTCCCTCTCTAATGTCTGGGGCTCTGTGAAAGGGTGTCAAGACTTCTACCAACCTGACCACAAAGAGCTCTGACAGAGCGAGACCCAGGGAGGTGAGGGTGACTAGGCGCTGCTGATTCTGACATCTCAATAATAAATCTATTGTGTGAGTGAGACCAGTGTGTTCTTTAGAACTTCACCAAAATAAGCAAGGAGGTGGCAGTTTACAGAAGTGCATATCTTCCTTTCAGGGCAGATCGAGTGGATTTGCAAACAAATCCTGGGCCTGCAACGGGTAAACAAAGTCAGCCCCATGGACACTTCCCTGTGGGGGAAGCAGCCCCTAGTGGATTGAACTCTGGCACCAGGTCGCGGCTTGGTGTACGTGCATGTTGCCATCCAGTCCTTGCAGCTGAGGCCCCTGCCTGAGAGCTGTCACTCAGCTACCACTGTTTCCCTGCCGAAGCCAGGTGGCTTTCCTTCTGGCTTGGTCTTTCCCTCCCATCTTTGTCTGTGCCCTCCTAGAGGGCTGTGAAAGCTGTTGAGTGGGTGGGCATGAGCATTTAAAGGTTGTTTTTTTAAAGGATTGCAAGTTCCAGTTGTCAGGTTACAGAATACAGGGGCAGTGTACATCCTATGGTGGCCAACAAATCTTGAGCTGGTGGGTTCTCATAGTTACCGTTACATAGGGATGATGACTGAAAACCAGCAAGAGAGAAATATTTCAAAATAAGCATCTATTGTCGTGTTTATGCACCCGAATATTTAAAAGAATGTGCATAATTTTAGAATGAAGTCATTCCATGTACAATTGTTAAAGGAATGTCTGTGGACAAAAAGTTAAATATGTGCTTGTTTATTTAGCAAATATAATTGCAGCTCTTAAATCTCTGATGGAATAAAGTAGTAAATCAAAGGTAGACTCTGGCATTTATATTCATGACTGGTAAGTTTATATATATGGAATTAACACTAATTTTAGTATTCACTGCTGACCCTCTCAAAATGTATAACTATAAGGAAGGAAAATTTGTATAAATACCATACATATAAAAATCAGGCACAAGCCAGGCATGGTAGTACACACCTGTAATCCCAGTACTCAGGAGGCTAAGGCAGGAAGATGGCTGTGTTCAAAGCCAGCCTGAACTGAATGGGGAGACCCTATCCCAAAAAACCAAAATAGAAAAAAAATGCACAAAATTAAACTTTTAACAAGGGCTCTGCTTAATACAACTAGAGACCTGCTTAAAGCTAATGTGACTAAGAAGTATATCACTTTAGATGATGTAAATCAAGGTGCACAAGAAAGGTGAAGAGAGAACTTACCTTGCATTTTAAAATTCAGCTAAAAATCCATTACTCTAATAATTCCATATTTTCTTACTGGAATCTTATTGTATTCAAAGACAGAATTCATTATAACCTTAGAAGAAAGCATCAATATTTTGCCCATTCATTTTAGCATCTAGACTCACATTTATAAAATGATCTGAAGATGTGAGTGCTATGGTTTGTGTGTGGATGTCCCCCCAGACCTCATACAGTCATGGGGCGGGCTTCTAGAGTTTCTGACTGATTCATGGGTGTGAGGGCTACACCAGCCCTGGGGCAGACAGTTTGCACACAGTGTGAGGGAGGAAATAGGCTGCTTGCTGCTCCCCCTTTTGCTCTTGCTGCTTTTGCTATCTTCTGCTACTATGAAGAGTGGTCGCCCACTGCCTTGTGCCACTCCGCCTTGGAGCCTGCTGAGTATGGACTGAAATCTGCACACACTGTGAGCTAAATGAACCTTTCCTTCCTTAATTCCAGGTGTCAGGCATTTTGTCTCAGCAACAAGGAAAAGGAACCGAGATAAAATTTGGTACCAGAGAAGTGGGGTTGTTGCTGGGACTATACCTGACCATGTGGTTCAAGAGCCTTTGGAGATGGCTTGCGGGAAGAGTTTGGAGAGCTTCAGTGATGTTGCCTGACAGAGTGGAGCTGGAACGCCTGCAGTTCTTCTCTATGGGAGATTCTGGTCAGAGCTCAGAAGACCAGAAGGCTGGTAGAAATCCTGTCAGTAAAGACCGGGTTTAGGAGGTTTCTGCTAGGAAGAAGGGCTGCGTTGGGCACTGGACTCCAGACAATGTATGTTATGGCTTGGCAGAAAGTCTGTCTGCATTTTGCTCCTGTCCAGAGACTTTGCTTGAGACTGAGATTAAGGGCAGTGAACTGATTAATCTGGCACAAGAAATTTCAAGGCAGTCCAGTGTTGAGGCAGTGGCATGGCTGCTGTTGGGGGCTTTCAGCCAGATTTACATTGCAAATCAAGAGCAAAGAGCCCAACAGGATGATTTAAAATGTTGTGAGTTTGGCCAGAAAGGGGTTCCTGTAAAGTTTTTGATTTCAGAGATAGAGCTGAGGAGATCTCCATTGCTAAGAAGAAACAAGAGAATAGAAAAGATGGCCTGAGGGCATCACAAGAAGGCAGTGAGTCTCCACCCTTTGCAGCTTCAAAACTGCAAAGATGAAATACTTTGCCTTGAGAGAAAGCTGCAGAGTGCCATATTCCAGAATGGCAGTGGCAGCCATACCAGGTTCCACAATGGCAGCAGCATAGAGAACTTGCTCCTCAGAATTGGATTCAGAGTGCCTAGTAATCCAAGCACTTGACCCTATGGCCAAAAGAGGGGAAAGCTTGGCTACTGCTCCAGGTAGCAGCAGACCTTGACGTTATCCATATAGTGCTGGTTTTAGGCACATACAGAATGCAAGATTTCTGAGATTAAGAAGGCTTCCACCTTGCTGGGAGGCCAGGCAGTGTGCCCCTGAGAGGGCAGTGTGTGAAGCTGAGTGTGAAGCAAAAGGTGCAGTAGAGACCTCAGAAGTTTGGAAAAACCAGGAACATGGATTTTCTGAGGAAAGCTGCAAGGAAGGGGCAAAGCAGGCCTAAGAGAAGCCATGGGAGCTGTAACCACCAGAAGTGCTATAGGGGTGGAGTCACATAAGCCCTTTGAAGCTCACAATGTGCCACAGGTTGCTTCAGATGCTGGACATGGAACTACAGGACATAATGATAGCCCTGCTGGATGTTGGACTTGCTTTGGTCCCAATGCTAATGTTTATTTTGTACCATTGAATGTTGGAAGTGTTTAACATTTCTTTTGTACAGGGGCTCACAGCTAAGAGTTTGCCTTACATCTTGGAGGAGACTTGGGGCTTGGACTTTTCAGCAGTGCTGAAACTGTTAGGACTTTGGCAACACTTGGAGGTGGACTAAAATGTCTTTTACATAAAGGGGTGTGCATGAGCCTTTTGGGGGCCAGGGGTGGAGTGTCATGGCTTGTGTCTGGATGTTCCCCCAAAGCCTCATGAAGTCATGGGGTAGGCTTTTCAGGTTTATGGTTGATTCATGGGTGTGATAGGTATACTCGCCCTGGAGTGGATAGTTTGCGTATATAAGGGAGGGAAAGAGGCTGCTTGCCACCATTTCCTCCTTTGTGCTCTGGCTGCTTTTGGTGTCTTTCACTGCCCTGAACACTTGCCCTCTACCTTGTGCCACTCTGCCTTGGAGCCTACTGAGTATGGACTGAAACCTCCACAAACTGTGAGCTAAATAAACCTTTCCTTCATTAATTTTGGGTATCAGGTATTTTGTACCAGCAATGAGAGAAAAGTAACCAAGACAATGAGCATTAGATAATCAAGATAAGCCTGTCTTCACATCTCCAGACATTTGAAATCATCCACCAGCAAGCGGAAATGCAGCGTAAGCAATGACATTCAACCACAGAAGAGCAGGGTATGAGCCCTAAATATCTGAGCAATCACAGGCATGCTCATTACCACAAGGCTACTGCATAGAATGCACTGTGTGGCTTTCAAAAAGAAGATGCAGTTTCACTTCTCTGCCGGTTATTAAACCTGTTAGTTCTCCATCAGATATTTAGTAACTCAGTCACATCGTCCTGTTGGTGAAGCCTTCCTTTTTTTTTTTTTTTTTTTTTTTGCGGTACTGGGGATCGAACTCAGGACCCTGCACTTGCTAGGCAAGCGCTTATTCCACTGAGCTATATCCCCAGCCCCTTGGTGAAGCCTTCCTTGATCCTACCTGCTGACTTTCACAGCTATTTCCTTCCCTGTTCTAATGGACACCAGTCTTCATCCACACCGAAGCTGTCCTGGTTCTCGCAGTGTATTCTGGACACCGCCCTCACTCCAGTCCTCTGCTCTTACTGTCCAGCTGCTGGTCCTGAGCAAGTCACTCACCTGTCCTGTGACCCCACCTAGAGCTCAGTGTTGGCCCAACCCTTGAGGGCCGCCTGTCCTACCTGTCCCCTCTGGAGAAATGTTAGAAGAGTCTCATTCCCGGGTTCACTGTAGAAGTTTCTAAAGATTCTACCAGTTTTACCTTTTAACGGTGGTTGTTAGATGAGCATCCGACCGTGTTTCCTCAGCCCCTGGGCAGGGCATCTGTGACCTGTCTGAGTGGCTGTGGGCAAAGACAATGAGGAGGCCCAGGAAGAGATTAAACCTAAGACAACTAGCCAAGAGCTACCGGATGTTTCCTTATCACTACAACCAGCAAGCCTGCCTGTGCCTGGGACAGAGTCCTGCTATGGGAAGAGCCTTTTGTTGGTTCTGATTGTTTGTGTGTGTGTGTGTGTGGGGGGTAAGGCCTTGGTACCCACGAGTCAAACCACATACATTTCTGCACTGAGACGCACAGCGATCTGGAGCCCCTTAGAGGAATGAGTCTGCCAGCTCCTAACGTCTGGCACTGTGTCCATTCAGTGCACGTTTTTAGTTCACGTGTGAAAGTTTACTAAACATTAATGTTTTTAAACATTTATCATTCTTTTGCCTCGTTGTTTGTTATATGAAGTACTCACCTGATGTAGGGTTCTGTCCCAGTTTAATGGCAAGGGGCAGCGAGCAGGGGCAGCAGGGGGCAGGCCAGAGGGACGCAGATTCCAGCTCTGCGTCTCTGTGGACAGCGCGGCCCTGCTGTGGTCCCCGTGGTTTCCTGGGGCAGTACTGCCTCAGCCAACCGCATCTTCGTGGTGTTCTCCCTTTCAGAATGACGTTGGAGGGCAGCGCAGCCTCATCAACAAATGGACCACCTTCCTGAAGGCCAGGCTGACCTGCTCGATTCCGGGGCGCGACGGGGGGGACACTCACTTCGATGAGCTGCGTAAGTCCTTCGTGGGGAGCCCCCTTCCCGCTGCCTGAGTCCCAGGCTAGTCATGCCAGCCCTTGTGCTGCCGGTGCACCGCAGGAGCTCGCAGGCGAGGCTCCCACCGAACTGGCGCACGCGGGGCGCGGGGCTGCGGGTGGACCAGGGTGGATGTGCAGTGGGAGCAGCTCCCTGCTCAGAGGCCTGGCTTAGCCAGGGAAGCGGACATCAGCGACGCACAGGAGGCAGCGACTGGGACTCAGTGCCCAGCACTCTCTGCAGACTTGAATGAGCTCTCTCGGAACTCTGTGCCTTGCTGGATGGCTCTGGTCCCTGGGTCCTGTGAAGGCAGAGCTAGGGGCTCCCCGGCTCCTCTTTGCTGTTGATCGTAGCTAATTGGAGAAGAAATATTTTTAGCGGCATATAAAGGCATCACCAGGAGCTTTTGTCTCCCCAGATTTGTACACTCATCCCTTAACTAGTCTTGTAAGGAACATTATTTGTACATAATTCACCATGGACACTGCACTAGGTACACTATAACCACATTGGTGTAGATCCAGAAGAGGTACTTGAAATGCTGAGTGGACACGGTTGCAGAGCAATGCAGCTCTACCTCGAAGGGTAAAGCTGACTTTGTTTGGTTTCTGTTTTGTGTGGAATCACAGGCTCTTAAAAGTAAGCAGTTGTGGAGAATATCCACTGGATTAGCTCATTTTTAAGTGATTGAATTAAACAAAGGAGAGGTTAAATGTCCAGCTCAGGGTGACACGGGGAGAAGACTTTGGCCCTCAGCTCCTCATGCACAGCATAGCAGCTCTGTATACTAAATTATATTTATATATGTGTATATATATATATAAAGCTTCAGTTATATTATGTTATATTAAAATAAAGCTCAAATACAGTAAAATAAATACTGAAAAATAAAATACTTTTTTTCCATTAATAGAAGATATTTACTTACTCCCTACAAGAGATGAAAGAAACCCGGTAGTATACGGAGTCTTCACTACATCCAGGTATGTTTAAACAAATACTCACAAGGTATTAAAGTCTGTTTTGAGGTTTTCCTTTTTCTTCAGTACTGGGGGTAGAAGCCCGGGCCTCTCACACGTGAGGCAAATGCTCTATCACTGAGCTGCGCCCCCAGCACATCTAGAGAATCTTTATACACAGGAAGCCAATACAACATTTTTCTCCCCTTTTTTGCAGTAATCATACACTTTTTCATTTTACTGGTTCGCAATGTTTCTTATACATCTCTTAACATTCACATGAATACTCCCTGTTACTCCAGCCTGTTACAGCAGCCTCAGAGGTGACCCCCATAGTTGGTGTACCTGGCCTCAAGCACATTGCTGTTGTTGCCAGTCATTTTGCTATGTAAAACTCAATGCCACTGCATGTGTACAAGAACATCTCTGAGATAAATTCTGAATGCAAGAGCCATACGCAGTCCCTGTACACTGCTCAGTCTTATGGGCATGGCGGTGGCCTGTGGAAACACAGGGAGAGGGTTGAGTTCATGAGATGGGACTCTACTGGCTTCTCAGATTACATCAGAGAAGGGAGTGTGGCTGCCTCGACTCTCTCTGCCTCACCACTTCAGAGGAAGAGGGTGTGCACTGCCTGCTCCCTGGAGGCAGCCAGTCATGCGAGCAACAGGATTAGCACTGGAGTCTTCTCCTGTCCTTTGCTCAGCGGCTGTCTTCTCTCTGCATAATACCATCTTGTGCACAGTAGTGAGACTCTGTGATGCCCCTAGAAGTTTTACTAACATCTTTGAAGCACTGTCAAGAAGGTGCGGTCCCAGCTGTCTTCAATTTACTTCACCCAGAGACTCGCGGAGAGCAGAGCGTGTCTCCCCTCCAGGCGCACATGACTGGAGTCCTTGGAGATGAGTTCCGCGTGTGCTCTTGCAGGCCTGTTCCACTGCAGGCTCCCTGACCGGCCCTCGGTCTTCACCAGCATCTGTGGATGTTAGTGTTAGGGGAACGGGAGCGATGGCGCGGATAGAGGGGACGGCTTTGCGGTGTCCTCTGCAGCAAATTCTTAAACTATTTTGTAGCCAATTATAGTTTAATTTCTTTTTGTGGCCTGATCCTCATGTAGGTCACAATACCTTGTGTAAAATCTGAAACTCTCTGTGGGTTCAGAATGGATCAGAAAACACAGGACTATTTGATTAATTACAGACTGGCAGTGAGTATTTCGCCGTGAGAACACGGAAGATGCTCTGAGACGCTGCTGTGCGGAATCTGCTTTCCGTAAAGGCATAGAATCACAAGCTTGGCTCCCACAGGGTCTGTGCCGGGCCCTCCTGGCACCTGTCCACACCCTTTGAAGTCAGTGTATGTTCCCCACAGGCACGAGACAGGCGTAGGTGCCAAGGAAACATAGCCACAGGACAGGCCTTTCCCCTATCAAGTTTCTGCCCACCCAGAGTGTGAGCTACAAGTCAGTTCTTTGTCCTCGTGTGCTTTGTTGTTTTATTTTTAAGGCTGCCCTGAAGACTGAGGTAATGTTGGCATGCGTGTCGCGTTGCTGTGGGAAAAGTTGTGACTCACCTGCAGAGAGGCAGTGCCACTGAGCCGCGCACTGTATACCTTCACAGCACAGGAGCGGAGTTAGCGTTTTGGATTGGCACCTCTCTCCCCAGAGCTAGCTCCTCCAGGCTGCCAGCTGGTCATTTACCCTTCCCTCCTGGTGGCTCCCATTGAAATCACCCCAAGAATATTAATGATTGCCTCACTCAGGCTAGAGAAGTGTGCACTTCTCTGTCCCATGGAGATGCAAATCTCTGAGATGTAAAGAGTGATCTCAGTCAGGAGCAGGAATTATTGAAAGGTTTATGTTCAAAGAAAATGTCTTTTATTTTCTGTGAACAAAAGCAAAACATATCTGATGAGTGCTAACAATTTCCATCATTACTTTGCCAAAAACTGTCAAATTCCCACGGAACTGTTCCGTCACACTACTTCCGAGACTGAGCCTGTGTCATGACTTTAAATATCAGAGAAATTACTGTATTCTGAAGCTCAAGTCCAGGGGCAAAATGGAAAAAGAAGAGATTATTTCAACCCTTTTGAAAGTCAGATTAACAGAAAAAATTCTGAATATATTATTTAACAACTGAACTTTACATTCACTCACTAAAGAATGATGTGTGAGGCAGTGACTACCCACCTATCTCGATAATTACTACACTAAATGTGGGTAAGGTCACTTCTCATATTGTAAGCTCTTTATGGAGCAACCTTCAGTAAAACTGAAGAACATGTGGGTAAATATACACCCCTTCCTCTACCCTGCACTTTGTCCTCTGGTATTTGGAAGCAATTTCTAGTCGGTCTGTCTCCCAGGTGTCCACATAGACGTCCACCTCAGAGCAGCCTGGCAGTGGTGAGCTTGGTGCCCACTGCAGGTCCCCTTGGCTTCCTGACCTGTACTGCGCTCCCCCGCTCATGGGCCGGGCTGTTTGGTGACGGGCTCCCGGAGCAAACAGGCGCATGTGTTTCCCACAGTGCCTTCCCCAGCCGCCGGGACAGCTGTGCTCACACACTGGGGAACGGCTGTGCCCTGTGTTTTCTTCCAGCTCCATCTTCAAGGGCTCCGCTGTGTGCGTGTACAGCATGGCTGACATCAGAGCCGTCTTCAACGGGCCCTACGCCCACAAGGAGAGCGCAGACCACCGCTGGGTGCAGTACGAGGGGCGCATCCCCTACCCCCGGCCGGGCACGGTAAGTGTCCAGCCACCCACTTCATAATTTTTGTAGTCCCATTTCAGCTGCGAACTCTATTATGGTAAACAATTCTATTCCCCATAGCAACATACACTGTTGATTTTTATTTATTTACAGTGATATAAGAGCATTCCCAGCCTCCACTTGAATTTAACCTTTTACTTTGAATAAGAATTTCAAGTGCGGGGAAAACTGTCCACCACGTTATAATGACTGGACAGTGCTGTCCACAGAGAGTCAGCCCTGTGACCTGTAGGTTCATGATTTCTTAGAGTCTATCCCATGTTCACTTAAATTCAGCCAAATTTTGTTAAACATATTTAATCTCAGCTGCTGAATACTTGAGATTGCTATGACCAAACTTGGAAATATCTAAAATAATGTGCACATGTATAAGCTCTCCCCCCTTACTTCAGTTATTTTTCAGTGATACTTGCTTTTGTTTGCTTACAATGCTATTAATCTGACTCCTCATTGTGTGCATTATTTGGAGTGTTGGTGTTGAAGGTAGGAGCATGATATTCTGATGTGAAAACCTGCCACACAGCTATCACAGATGTTTTCCCAACGAACTTTACTGTCCTAAGTAACTCAGCCTTCATAAAATCAGTGAAATTATGTTCCACAGTGTATCAAGTGCCTACACTTGTAAAATTTGAGAATGCAAGAACTGGAATGGCCGATAGGAACTAGATAATTCACTCTTATTTACACAGGGGCAATCTGATGCCCAGAGTAATCAAATAATTTCCCCCATATTATTTTGCCAAAAATAGCAGAAGGAAAAATGGTGTTGGTTGGGGCTTTCTGGCTGCTCCCCCCCGTCCTCTGGCGTTCTCTGTTACCCTGTTCCCAGTCACCTAATGTGGTGGTGAGGGTCTCACCTCACCTCGCCTAACTGCTGCTTTTTGTCTCTGCTCTGGCCATTTGGTCTGATCTGTACTTTTTCAAACACCAAAAATTGCAAGTCTTCTAATTTCTATTTCTCCATTTCAGAAATTTTAGTAAAATATTACAATTGGACCTTCCCTATGATTCAGTAAACACTTGTAAGTTACTTCACCACATTCTTAAATCATTATAGTATATTATTATCCCAGTTGTATGAAACAGGGGAAGAGCAGCAAGACTACATGTATGTTCATGGTCTCATAATTGCAGAGTGACTCAGGCATGAACTTTAGATCTACCGCCAAATCAAAAGCTCTGGTGTTGCACCTTCGTATTGACCAAAATGGTCCAGCAGAATCTTCCATGGATCTGTCCTCTTGGCTGGGAATGATGAGCTCTGAAGCCTCACCCTACTCATCCCTCCCGACGGCGGCTCGTGGGGCACCTGGATTTAATAGACGCAGGGCTGAATAATTTTCTTTCTATGAAATAGTCACACATTTTGCTGACAGCTATTTTACACTTATGTGAGAAAATTTGAATAGATAATTCAGGAAAACATTTTTGCTTTTACATTTTCTGCATCCACACTGTTTTTAAGATTGAACTCCAGGTTACCCTGCAGCAGGGCCCTGTCCCAGTGTTCCCTCTCAGTCGGGTTCACAGGCATGGGAGCTGCCTGCCAACCTACGTTAGCGTCTGGGCTTGGGCTGGATGCTGCAGTCCCATCGGCCAAAAGTCAAACGCAAGCCCCAAGCTCACTGTGTCCCTACTGGGAAAATCCTGGGAAGTTCACAGGATGCGTTTACAGAATTCCTTCCCTTGAAGTGATTCTTCTGCCCTCTGGTGTCCAAGTAGGATATCCAAGCGCTTCCTAGTGTGCCCGAGGGCTTCTCTGACTACCTGGAAGGAAGGGTCCGCTGGGTCCCTGCGGAAGAATGTACAGAGTCCCTTGTGCAGGGCCTGGTGTAAGTCAGACCTGACACCACTGGAGTCATGCCGGAATCTCAGACTGGGAAAGATTTGCAGAGGCATATTTCAATTTTGATACATGGTTTATTAGAAATAATTGACTGCAGTTTTAGTAAGTAAAATAGTATTATTCTGTACAGACATGATTTTTTAAGACTTCTGCATAAATGTGGCAGGATGGTCAGTGCTACTCAGAAGTGAGGCTTGGCTTTTAAACGATCATCAAAAAATGAGAAAAAAGTGGCTATTACTGAAGTTCAAATACTTACGAAACATACATTTTACTACTATTGGACCATTTTGCCAGTTTTTATTTCTGCAATGTCTAGTTTTGTTAAAATAATAATTCACTTTAAAGTGCTACTTCCTTATAAAGTTCTATTTCCTTGCTTCTACTGTTAGTTGTTTATTCTACTTACTGTTAGGTTTAAGCATTAGAAGGCATGCCCTCCCCGAGTGCCCTCCACGTTTTGGTAGGGATTGAAGGGAACTGGTGCAGGTGCTGTTGTTAACTCACAGCGTTATCTTACTGTGTGGGTTTGGGTAAGTGATAAACACACTGTAAATCTTATTAATAGCTTAAGCACCAGTGTAGCCTCTTCTTCTTTGTGTACAGATTTGAGTTTTTAAATTTGTTTGTATATGTTCGCCGTTCATGTAGTTCACAGTCACCTTGGGGTGCACATAGGCATGTTAAAGGTGGCACCTTGAGCCTATGAATTGCTGTGAGTTTCTTCATGTAGAGCCTTGAAGGAGAAGCACATATCACAGAACGCGAGGGTGTGGGGCGAGTGCTCTGGACCGCGGGCGGAGTGCAGACCTCACCACAGTCTCTGCCTGACCCTCTACCATGGAGCCGTGCTTGCTTTCAGCTCTGTCTGGATTTGCTTTTCCCTTGGATGGGAGGACCATGGTCATTTACCCTTTGTTTAGTCTTTTTTGGTTGGTGGAAGAGACCACATAAAATATCAAAATCACTAAGCTAACCTTTCTCCCATTTGCTGACCTTCTGTATTAATTTCTGAATATCAAGTGCCCTCTTAGTGGAAAAAGGAGGACATAAATGTAAAAATGTCCCATAAAATCGATCAACAAAACTTGATTAGGTATATCTTGTAAAACAAGATTAAGAAAAATATTGAAATGTTTTGTAAAACTTGTTACATCTGAAATATTCCCTGAATAAACTTTTCTTCTCCAACTGCATCTTACCAATAATTCAGATCTTTATACAACTGAAAGGTTTTTTAAAAGTCATATGTATATGTTAACCATTTTATTTTTAATTTAATTTATAAAAATTTAATAGCCCACTGCAAAAACTATGCTGGACAATATTTCAGCTTCCACTTTATATAGAACATGTTCTCTCTCCCTCTGAAACATTTCAAGTCTTCATCTCAACAAGAAACTCTAACTGCTGTGACTTCTTATATGTGTTTTTCTCTAGGAAAAAATAAAAGTGAAGGCCCATCTCTGACTTTCTGTCACAGTCTGGTTCTTCCAGTCCTCCCTTTTCTGCTGTGAGATAAAACCTCCTAACTCAGGATGTGAGTGTAGAGATAACTAACAGTTCTTACTTCCCTCCAAGTATTACACTTCCTAATGTAGAAACACTGGAAATCACCAGGCTGTTGTGATATAGGTTCCCTGAAAAGTCCATCTTATCAGGGAGAGAACCACGGCCAGCCCTGATCCTGGCGTACCAGCTACATGAGAAAGCTCTTTTTACTTGAACATATAAGGACATCACTGAGTCTGACCCCGGCTTAGCTCATGATTTCCCACACAAATACAAGCCACAATGGGATCAGAACATACAGAAGTGACATCTCACAGCATTTGATAGCTGTCTACAGAGCAGATGCTCTGGCTCATGGGTCTTCCCCTGGAATTATAAAGATTATTGAGAAATCCCAACTTTTACCATAGCTTTTATTGAAAAATCTCGGCTTTGAGGTGAAAATGGAATCCATGATTTCAGAATTCTTCAGGCACCCTGTTTTCCCCTAGATTTCAGGTTCCATCGCACCCCAACCTCTTTCCATCAAGAGCTGGCAGCACTTGGAGCCTGGTGTCCTTATTAAATTAAAGAACGTCTGGAACAGGCAGAAGACAGATGATACAGTATGCAGGCCCCTTTACGCTAGAATGTTGTTCACAGGGCAGATGATTGATTCCCAGTGTGGGTAAACCTGGCCAAAGTGAAATACACACCTCAATCACACTATGAAGAGTCTCCTCCTGACTTCTGCAGTGTTAGACTGTGACAGTCCCAGCAAAGGGACAGAGGACGGTGGAGAACTCCTCACAGTTGTGGGTCCTTCCCTCATTCCGACACCTGAAGGGTGTGCTTGTTGCTGTGCTATTGTTGCTCATGGGTGCTGTGCTGTGGTCTCAGCTTGTTTTGTTTTCTTTTCAGTGAGCCTTTCTAATTAATTTAAAACATACAGAAAGTTTTGCAGACTTGCACTTTATGGCTTGCGGGTCCGCTCATGCCTCTCTCCTAGGGACTCCTGCTCTCTATTTTCCGTATCAGTTCAGTGCATCGCCTTCTGTTTACTGTGTGACCCTCATTGCTTTGCTGTGGGGTCTGAACTGCTTAAGAAACCTCTAGCCCTGTCCTGGGAGAGAGCAGTGGAGTGCAGTCAGGACCTGAGTCCCTGCATCCTGGCTCAGAGCTTCTGCACAGACTGTGGGAGAGGACATAGCCTGGACATTGTCCTGCGCGCAGGTCCAGGCTCTGATTCTTCCCAAAGCCAACACAAATTAACTTTCCCTACTGGCCAGTGTGTGTGTGTGTGTGTGTGTGTGTGTGTGAGAGAGAGAGAGAGAGAGAGAGAGAGAGAGAGAGAGAGAGAGAGAGAGTCTCAACGTCTGCTTTGAAAATTACGTTCTCCAAATTCCTGGTGATTTACTCTATTCGGCAGTGTTTTGCTTTTCCTGGTAGAAAAATTCTTGTAAGAGAAAAGGACTCTTAGAGAGTGGGTGATTCACCTCTGTACTTCACCAGTGGGTTTCTAGGATTTCTCACATGCTGCCTCCCAGGTGAATAATCAGGGTGTCAAGGTGGTGCTTACTACATTTGCTTTTTGCATGATAAGTACAAAAGCCTGGCTGCCCCTCCTATGCCACGCTCCTGATTCCTGGGATTTGTTAGAAAGGAAGCTGAACCTGCAGAGAGCCCACAGCAGCGGGGAGAGGACTTCTCGCAGCTGTCTGGGGCCTGGCCAAGGGCAGAGTTCTCCCTGGATAAAATCCTCCTCTCCTCTCTTATCCATTGCTTCCCACTCCAGTCCCAAAGGCCTTACACAAACACGTGCCGTGCCAAGCTCAACACAGTCACACCTAGTCGTCGACCTCCCTCGGCCTCCCTCGGCCTCCCTCGGGCTCTGTCAGGCGCCTCCTCTGATCTCGCCTTCTCCGGTGGCACCAAGGGTTCAGCAAGACACTCCGATCTGAAATTTCGCCTGATAGCCTTCTTTTCCCTTTCCCTTTTATTTCCCCCTCTCGATTTTGAGTTGTCTTGGTGATTTTCAAACAGCACATGCAGGCCCAGCTGAGTTGCCCAGGTCAGTTGTACAGCATTAGAGGCTGGCAGGCAATCAGGCCAGTGGGTGGACAGCTAGAAGTTTAAAGGGCACCGGACCGGGACAAGTGCAGTACTCTGCGCTCCTGCAAAAGGAAGATTTCCTGGGGGCGTCTGGCGGAGACTACCTGCCTGTGACACGGCATTTCCCCCACTTCGTGTTTTCCTTTATGAAACCTTCCTATAGTCTGGCCTGAATATGTAGTGTGGCCTCCGAAGCTACTTCTAGATTTGTGTTCTTTGCTATATGGTATCAAAGCAAACTACCCACCAGAGAGAACATACCCAAATAACAAAACTAGGCTCGCCCCACCCTGTCCTGTCCTGGACCTGGGTGCTGCTCTTGTGAGCCACTTCCACTTGTCCCAGGGTGCACTGCGGACCTGCCTTGCTCTGAGCAAGAGCAAGAAGAGCATCTTCCCTCTGTCAGGCAGCGCAGGAGGAAAAGGAGCTGTCAGGACAACGTACTTCCAGAGAGCTTTTCCTAATAGTCAGTAGAAACCAGGTTTTCCTTCTTTTCTTTTTTTTTAGATTTTATTACATTTTGTTAGAAGTAGACAATAAGGAAAATTGTTAGATTTATTTCTCTGCTAAATGTTTGCATCACCCAGCAGTGGAACTTTCTTACATTAAACTTTCTAATTATTTAAAATTTTGAGATGAAAATTGTTGCTTGAATGTCATGATTTGTTTTTCTAGAAATTTTGGCTATCACATCGCTACAGCTGCAGTGACAAAAGAGATCGCTTCTCAAGTTGCAAGGCTCTTTCAAAAACACAAGGCAAGCACAATCTTGCCCCGCCCTTGATCTTGCTGATAATCAACAAGGCTGACCCACAGGCATTAAGAGCTGGAGACCCACTGTGAATGCCAGGGTCTCCTCATTCAGCAGGCAGCCTGTAATCATGGAGAGCTTTGTATTCACTGAGCTCCTTGTCCATTTTGAGTTCCCACTTAATCCTTCAGGATAGGCTCCCTGCCGCCTTTGTCAGGCTGACAGGCACCACTCAGTGAGGAGTGTGCAGAAGCACCCGCTGTGCAGAAGCAGATTTGGATCCTGCAGTCCATGAAGTGCTAAATCAGTACCCAAAGGCTAATCAGGACATTTTGCATCTCCATGCCACAGAGCTGGGATGCATAAATAGATATGAATATCAGCAAAGGATCAGTTTCTTAGGGCCAGGCATGGAGGATTCTTGTGAAAGACAGGTACTCTGGAGTGAATTATGGAGAATCAGTAATAGTTTTCTTAGTACAACTTTGATGTTGATGCTAACTCATAATAAGGCATTGTGATTTTGATGGCATGAAACTTTGGGTCAGAGTCATAAATTGTAACTAACTCCTGGACATTCAGCACCCTAGCAAGTGTAGCGTGTTCTCAGGAGATTGACATGAATCAAAGGTGTGCCTAGGATACACAGCTTGGTTTGGGGGAAGACTAGGTTCCAACTCATGTAAAAAGTCAGAGAGGAAAAAATACTTTTGCACACACATTTTCTCTAACGTCGCTCATTCTGTTCTAATACCTGCACCAATTAATTAAAGTTTCCCATCCCAGAAGGTTTTATAGTCTATTAAGCATTCAGATGTAATGATGGTTTTGTACTGTACAAGAGAACTTGCTCACTTACAGTATTTTGTGTTTTCTGGTTATTTCTAATTTATTTATTTATTTTTTAACACGTTTGCAGTACCAAATGATTAGATTCATCGAGGGGAGTTGGTACATGTCCATACCACATCTTAATTAAGTCTAAAGCATCTAAATTACAATATTTTCAAACAAATTAGATTGAGGATGTGAAAGAGTATATATTTTCTGGGAAATATGTCAAACAGTGAAGTGACTTTGTAGTTTTAGATAAAAGCATATCATATTCAATTTGTGCTAATTTGGCCTTTTTACTTTACCACCAGGGGGCAGGTCGTGCTAACTGTTTACTTAGCAGGAAGTGTCTTCAGGCAGAGAATTTCCAGAGGGTGTGCACAGATCCTCTGGTGAGAGCTGTGGCCCTGTTCACAGTAGAAGTTTCACATCAGTTTTAATAAAACTGGGTAATAACAATTTCAAGCTAATTTTCTTTTGGCATTATTTTTGTGACCTGTGATTTTCTTTTTAATTTTTAATAATCATGGTTTTATTTGAACTGAAATCTTAAATTTACTCAGAATAAATTGAAGGTAATGGTCTCCCATACATTCGCATGTTCCCTGATCAGCTCTTCATTGTTTTAGCTTAACTTTGAAGTGTGTTCATTGGAAACTGTAATCCTGGGGAGAAATTAATCGTTATAGGAAAAGACTTTGCTTGCTGAGGAAACTTAAAAATTCCAATCAACACATATAATTGAGAGTGTTTTGGAGGGAACGAACCACATTTAAGAGTCCTGGAGGACACTACACTTACCTACACATGGCCAGTCTATATGCAGTTTCTGTCCACCTTCCTGGTGCTGTCCACAGCCCGCTCCAGGTGGAAGGTAAGGCAGAGTGAGTTCGCAGGTGCCTAACAGTGTCTCTTCCCTGCATGTTGCTGCTCAGTGCCCCAGCAAGACCTACGACCCACTGATTAAGTCCACCAGAGACTTCCCAGACGACGTCATCAGCTTCATCCGGAGACACCCTGTGATGTACAAGGCCGTGTACCCGGCCTCAGGGGGCCCAACCTTCAAGAGGACCAATGTGGACTACAGGCTCACCCAGATAGTGGTGGATCGCGTGGTGGCCGAGGACGGCCAGTACGATGTCATGTTCCTCGGGACAGGTGAGGCTTGGCTGCGCTGCACGCTCTGTCGCAGGAGTACTCACCACGTGATAAGGAAACAAAATTTCCAAGGGATTTACTGGGCAGAATCAGCCAATACCTTGTTAATGTTTTTTAAATTGTGCAATGTATATTTTTAGTTGATAATCATTAGCAACTCCATGCCTGTTTGACACTCAAATCCTATTCACATCTTATGCCTGCAGGGGGCCTAATTATCATTCAGGTGCTCAGGCCCCATTCATGGAATGACTGGGACTTAAATTGAGCGGGCAGGGCCACCCCTGGCTCTCTGTGCTCAGACTTGAACTCTCCCTGTCTCTGCAGCCCGCATTCCTTCACCCGAATTTGAGAGTCACTGATTTAGCTGACGAAACAAGCGTTTCTAAAACATTAAGCATTATTTTGTATGACCTTTAAATACAAAAGTCTTGGAGGCTTTTTCCTGTTCTTGAATTTTGTGGATTAAAATGAATTTCATTTACTTTCATGAGTGGAGTTCATTTCTTTTTGGTCTAGCAATTTAGTAATTAACTATGAAATGATTAAAATATTGTTCTAAAAGTGACACATTATTTGAACATCTCAAAATTCAGAAAAATCATAATCTAATAATACTCATGTGAATTCTAGCAGACAGCATGTCTCATGAAAGCATTAGTATGCTTCCCAGATAGTCCTGTGCCATGCAATGGACACAGAAATTAACTGGTCTTTGACAGGCAGACACTTTTGTTGGAACAGGTTTTTTTTAAGAGTGGAAGACAGTTTTAGAATTATTTCAGTTTTAAATGTGCGTTGGCTTTCTGGAAGATAGACTCCTTAGGAGGCTGTGTGTGATGAACTCAGAGGTCCTCAGGCACAGAGTTCACCTGGCTGGTGTATGTGTCAGCTGAGAGCCACACCCAGGAAAGATGCTCAAGGGCTCGGAGATGCCTGCCACAGGGCCAAACATGGAATCTTTGGTCATTACAAATCCCCACAGTGTGGCACTTAACATGCACTGTTCACTCAGAGTCCATGCTTGGGTCTTTAGCTGTTTATATCTAAATGTCATTCAGCCACTAGGTGGTACTAGGTAACTTTTACTGAGAAAATTGTAACAATGTTAAGATAGCTAATTTTGACACTTAGAAAATGTATATTTTGTACTTTTCAGAGATTCCAGAGTTATTGAGAAATACCTAAACAATCCAAACTATTTTGTACACTTAGGGAAAATACTGTATATGTTCCAGTAACCAAACCCCAGTGCTCAGAGTTTAAAGATACCTGTTTCATGCAAATAAAGTATGATTTATTATTTTTTTTCTAGTGTTCTTTTATCTTTTGTACTAGTATGCCACCTTGTGGAACTACAGTATAAATGGTATATTTCAGATATCTTTTCTAAACATCAATTTTTGTTTGACCTTATTAATCTTGTATTGTCTATTAAGTTGAACTAAAACAATCTTAAATGAAATCTTAGCGTCTGGTCCATTGACAATGATTCTGCTCAACTCACTTATTATCCATTTCTTAACATGAAAAGACACATATTCCTTACATTTTGTGGTGAATTGGGCGTAATATTGAGGAAATATTTATTACACAGAGAGATAGGTACATATTTAAGTTAGACTCTCCGTCATATTGAGAATATACCCTGAGTACATATGTCTTAAAATTCTCCTTAGATGTGTCTATTCTATTAGCTAAACACTGTAACACTTAAGAACAGGAAATCATATGCATTAAAGTTCATTTCTCGTGTGTTTTATTTAATCTGCTTCTTTGAGAAGCACTTCAGGTAAAATGAAAGGAGCAAACTCCAGGTTTCTAGGTACAGGTTTACACCTAAACATGGCAGCAGAAACAGCGAGCTCATGCTCGTGGGTTTTTCAGATGTTGGGACGGTGCTCAAGGTGGTCAGCATCTCCAAGGAGAAGCGGGGCATGGAGGAAGTCGTGCTGGAGGAGCTGCAGGTGTCCAAGGTGAGACTTGGGCTGCAGGGGTGCCAGCCTGCGTCCTTGTGTGGTGTGCGCTTTTCACACACCTCATCACTTCTCCTGGGAAAATGAGCTTTCTTATCCCCCTTTCCCCAAGCACGGGCAAAGTTGCATAAGCAAGTAAGAACGGAGGGGTCGCTGCTCCTGCGGTCGCCTCTCTCTATCACACTGTCTACCCATTAGCAGACATTGCCACAGTCAGGACCTGGGTGCCGTCCTGCTTTATAAATCCTACTTTGCAATTTCCCCCCAGTTGAATATGAAAAAATGGAAGAGCATATATATCACACATCCTTGCTTCTCTGTAAGAAAGTTAAACAGTAGACTGCAGGATTGCATGACTTTCGTGATGGTAATTCTTCATGTGTGCTAAATTCCGGACCTTCCACAAGAGTTAGGCACTCCGGAGAAGGCCGTCAAGTTTCGGTAATGTCTTTGAATTGTAACAGTAAATTTAAATTGTGGCACTCCTTATGAAGCCTCAGTGAAACTTAATTTAAAATTACTTCCTCAAAAGAACAGTAGAAATAAAATTCTATGTCTTAGAAAAGCTTTCTAAAAATATGCTGCACTGTGTTATAACATTTGGCTGACACAGAATATTAATAACCGTTTCCATGTACACATCTATTGCCTAAAAGAAGGTAGAGTCCTCCACACAAGAGAGGCTCCAGGTAATTAGCATGTGGGTGGCATGAGCCCTGTTTATCCTGTGATGATAATGGTGGACACGTTACCTAGTGCAGGAACTGCTTGCCCCTCACCCAATTAAACCTTAGGTGGCCCCTACAGGAAAGGCCAAGGTCAAATATAGGGATGAGCAAGAGGTTTAAATAAAGTCCGCCTCCTACCCATAAACCCACCGATGAGCCCCACTCCACAGTTATTAGACGGTAGTCAAGAGCAATTGTGTGTCTTTCCTGTTAAAACTGAACAATGGCCATGTTTTGTTGGATTACTGTTTTAAAATTACTTTTTAGAAAACCAGATATACGGAGGTATATTTCATAAAAACCAACATGATTAATTTACACAACTTGATGAGTTTGGCCATTATTAAGAGTCTGTAATAAAAAGTTATTGGGTAGAAATTTCTCATAATTTCTTTTTTACACATTTTCTTTAACATCAGTACTGTTGGTTGATTTGTGAATACAGGCTGCTGGTAGGTGAATAGATAGATAAATGAGAGACACATGGGATAATTTTTACAAAACAACCCGTGTCACCAATGTGTTCCCTCTTGTGTGGTTAGCCTGACCTCGTGCTATAGGGTGTGCTTCTGTTACTGCTTTTACTTGGTCCAGACTTGCTCTCCAGAGCCTGTTTCTCTTCCTATCTTTAATAAAACTTTGCTACTGTTAAACATTCCTGCTCTTTTTTGTTTAACAACCTTTATGTTCACGTTTCTGACTTTACCTTGTATATATAGCACTGTATTATCTGCATAGGAAGTTGGCCTTAGCTCTTGGCAGTGTGTGTGCTGCTCTCCTGAAGTGCGCCATGATCCACAAGAGCATTCAGCTGCTCAGCATGACTGCACAGAGCGCTGCTGCTGGAACAGGCTTCTGAATCCCTGGTCTGCAGAGGAACAGGAAGGGGCAGCAAGTAATTACAGAGATGTTCTTGTCAACACTAGTTTGAGTTATAAGGAAGCATTTAAGAAAAGCAGATTTTGAAGAAAGAGAAAACTTGTAACTGGGAGCAACCTCCAATGCAAAGTGTTTCTTTGAACATCTCTGTACTTTAACCAGATATTTAAAACAACTACTTCCGTCTTTTCTATTATGGTGGAGTCACTGCACATTGCAAGAACATTACAAACACTGAGATCTTTTTTCCTTTATCTGTGAGACCTGAACATTTACTTCTGCATTCTTTGGTATAAGATAAAGAATAGTTAGTATAAAAGACAGTTAACAATGATCTTTACTGACATTCGCCTTCTACTTTCAGCACTCATCGATCATCCTGACCATGGAACTGTCTCTAAAGCAGGTACCTTCTGATTTTATGCAAAAATTTTCACAAGATTAAAAGCTGCTTGGAACAAAGCTCATTTCTCAAATCAGAAATTAAATTGTAAGTAGTGTAGAAAGCTGTAGATTATTTGTTTCTCTTATTCTTGATTAGAAACCATTATCTCAGCCTTGCCTCAGTAGAAGGTAAAGTTCATCAATTAAACAGTGTGTTATTTTCTTCCCTGTTCTTAAAAGTTGAGGTTACTTTTCTGGCTTCCTAAGGATGTCTTTCAGTCAAAGGCATGGGAAGTACGTGTGAAATTTACTCCTAACCACTTAAAAAAGTTTTTAACTCGGGAGTCCAGGAGTGAGAACAGGGAGCATGGTCAGCCTTCCCCATACCACTAAGCACTGCACTCCAAGGATCAGTGTCCTCAATCACAAAGGGAGAAAGACCTCCCATGTGTAATGTGGATTTAAACAGGACACAGCATGGTGGCACTTGAAGCAGAGCAGGACATTTGAAGTCTGAAGCAAAGGGAAGCTCATGATTATCCTGATACCTAATACTGCATAATGTGATTTCACAGTTTCCGCACATGATACTCTAAATCCCAGCTGATTTAAGAGATTGAGCTTTGCATTACCATTTCTACTTCCATCTTCAAGATTTAAGAAAATCATGATAATGTATGTTCAGCACCACGACGTTGCTAAAATATTCTTAATCTACTCTGCCTACCATGGCAGAGCCATCATTAGGGAATGACCTAAATAGGACTTTTTTTTCGTATCTTTCCCATTATGTGTGCATTTATCCAAAATGTGTTTCTTGAAAGCCTATTGTTGTGCCTTTGGGTTTGGAAAATGAGTGAATGACCCAGCCTTCACCTGCTGAGGCTGGAGTAGAGCTGAGTGCGAGGAGCGTCTCCCGATGCAGAACAGAGGTGGAGAGGAGCACTGGAATCAGGAGAGGAAGGCAAAGCAGCCAGCAGGAGGGGGAGCGCCTGGAGCCCTACAGGACATTGCCGGCCAGATGAACAGATGGGGCGTGGGCGGGGTGAGCGTGAGCCAGTGGGGCACAGTGGCAAAGCTGAAGGGGAGGAGAGACTGCTTCAGGCTCTGTTCTCAAAGCATTAACTCCAGGGCCCGTGAGTACTCAGGAGAAAGGGGTCAGAAACAAACCCGCATAAGTAGTCCAGCACGGATTAGGCCCATCCTTGTGTCCTCCCAAGATGTCTGATAGTTTGTCTCAAGAACAACAAATAGCCTGAGGATGGTAAGCTGGGGGCTGTCCCTGTCCGATTTTCCTCTTAGAGGGATCAGTGCCGTGTAGTGTGGAGGCTCGGAGGGCTCCAAAGAAGGAGCTGTAGTGAGTGCAGCTCGTTAAGACACTTGTGAGACGCCCAGGAAGGAAAGGGTAAGGGCAGAAATGGAAGCCTAGTAGTGGGGAGGGAGGAGAGGAAACAGCTTGGTGATTTCTGTGTGAGAGAATGGAAACAAGGTGGTGACAGGCTGAGCGTGAGAAAAGGAGTCTGGGGAGCTCCCAGGATCCGCCAGGCTACGGTGGAGGAGACGCAGACCACTGTGCTCATGATCTTGCTGTTCCCACGCTACCTCTGAGTCCTCGTACCACTGAAAGGGTAAAAAGAATCAGAACAGGATAGAAGAAAATCCCACATTACCTCCAACAAAGAAGTCACAAAGGAGACAGCTGTCTGAGGGTGACATCGTGGGACTAAGAGAGTGGGGAGTTATGAGGAGAGTATTGTCACCCATCTCAGATGCCATAGTGAATTCAGATAAGACAGACAGCAAATGGTGTTCACTGCATTTCCAAGCTGGGACATCTTAGCTGAGAATGTAATGGGCGGTGAAAGTAGGAGACAGATTTCTGTAGCTTGAGTATGGTACGTTGATTCTGCTGGTCACCATTTCAGAGACGCTCTCTGAAAACACAGACCATGGCCCTGCTGCCCCAGGACTGTGGCAGATGCCCACAGAGGTCATGTGGGAAGGAGCACATACACCTCAGGACAAATTTTCCAAATGCAATTGTGTTTTCTGTGTTTCTAGTATCCTGTGACACAGGATCGCTCCCGCCTGCTTAGTACTTGTTTCATAGGAACACCAGATACTCTAGCTAGAGCACTTATAGCCCAAATTCCTTCAGGGATCAGGACTTCATTAGCAAATATAGTGGTTAATTAAGACAAGAAGGAAGTTTCCAAACTGTCTGAAGTCACTTCTCACACAGGGAGCATGGGGGTGCCATGCCAGGGGAGGATCATTCATTGTGCCAGCTGCATCTGTGGCTGATATAATCTGCCAAAGTCACTACTTCCTACCACTGAGAAAGGATTTGACGTCTTCATTCCTGAGTGTGGCAGCTGCCTGGACCTTAGCTCACTGGCAAGCCGCCTCAGGCTTTGCAGAACATTGCCCATTTCACAGTCAGCATCTTCACACTGAACAACCCAACCAGGAAAGGGGGGACTTGTTTTCCCCTCCTTATGTCCCTGTGTATGTGTTTGTGACAGGCAGGACACTGGGCAAGCAGATTTAGAGCTACCATGTGGCCTTCAAGAGAAGGAAGCTCCTGAGGCTAGTGTGAGAGACGCTGCTAATGCATTTGCTTTGCTGATTTCCAGCAACAGTTGTACATTGGTTCCCAAGATGGGCTGGTTCAGCTCTCCCTGCACAGATGTGACACTTACGGGAAAGCATGTGCAGACTGCTGCCTGGCCAGAGACCCCTACTGTGCCTGGGATGGAAACACATGCTCTCGGTACGCACCCACCTCCAAGAGGTAAGAGCCCAGCCAAGCAGTGCGGGAAGCCGGCCCTCTCTGAGGTGTGTGTTCCCTGGGTCCCCTCCAGAGTTCAACAGAAATCCACAGAAAGCTGGCTCTGTGGAAGGCATAGTAACATTAAAGTACTAGTTCACGGTTTTCCCTAAAACTAAGTATTAAAGGTGAATAAATAGATAAGCAGGGGATACATGGAATAACTTTTATAAAACAACTAGGTGTTCTGAAATTCAGAAATGTGGAATTTTGAAAAACTGGTAAGTTGTTTATACTATTTCCTCCCATTTACGTCATGCAACACGAACATTAGTTTTCCTTCATCGCTCTTCACACTCCTTCCCTCTTATTTCTAAATGTGCACGTATTTATGCTTAGTGTTTTGTAAATAATTTATAAAAGTATGTGTTCATAAATTTGCAGATCATATACCACGAAATGTCTATTCCGATGCCTTGGTAGCATTTTATCTTTACTCTAGTAACTCTAATTTGGTCTGTTTCCTTCACTCAGACACATTCAGTAAATGGTTTCCTGCTGTTTGTAGATCTTTGTTTTATGAGCTCTTGGAAATAATACTATTTTGAGCCAAGAATTCTCAACCAGGGATTTATTCTCTACACACATGTGCAAAGTTCCACAAAGCTATGAGATGTTCATCTCAACACCATTTTAATACCAAAATAATGGAGAAACAAACAAAGTGGCTATCAACATGTTCAACACTAGCTAAATAGGCAATTATTTTTAGATTGAGTTATAGTAATATTTTTGAAAGTATCATTTAAAGTGTATTTTTTTCAAGGTAGAATGTTAGAAAATTGTGATCTGTTTCCCTTCGCGTCTTTTTTTAAAAGCAAACTAAGAGGTAAGCATACACTAGTTGTAGTACATGTAAACTTTTTCCTTTTGACATTTTACTAATTTACAAAATTCTAAATTCTAGGAATCACAGAAGGAATGTATGGTATACCTCAAATACAGCTTCAACTTAGGGCACATTTTCCATTCTCTCGTATCTCTAGATGGAATATAATGAATATATTCAATTATTTAGAGTTAAATATAAAACTTCACTAGAAATTTTGTGTAGTGTTTTGCAAAGCACACAGCTCATCACAGTGAGTCCTTGGGGAATCCTTTTCTAGCAGCTAAACACCAGAAAGCTCATTAGTTGGCAATAACCCTTCAGTTTGATTAATCGACCCTGTTCCGTAAGAAGCCGAGATTTGAAAACATTCTTGACCTTGTGTACCTCGTCCTGTCGTAACTTTTCCTCTGCGTGGTTCCCAAGGCTGTGTCTCTGCTTTTGCAGATGCACCACTGTGGCGTTTCCCCCGAGCTGACACCAGGTCGGTGTGAGCCCAAGGTGCACACAGGGCATGGACTCTCTGACAGGGCTGTCATCAGGCCAGCACCAGCGTCGAAGAGCCCTAGACAGTCCAGAACATGTGTGATGCTTCTCTGATCTCTGAGGCAGCTGGGGAGACAAGGGGGAGGCAGGGAGGTGGGATGAGCAGCATGTGACCTGACTCTGTGCTGCCGGGAGGGGCCGGAAGCCCGTGCTCAAGCTCAGAGGCGGCTGTAGGTAATGTAGGTTCTGTGCATCTCTACACACGGCAGGAGAGGCATGCATTCCTTTCACCAGAAAGCGATGACCAGTGTTTGGAGAGAGCTATCTCTCACCTGGTTTAAACCTTACACAGTGTGCACATACAGAAAAATCACACGGTCTTCCACTAACACAAAGAGCATAAGTATTTTTATGTCATGTGGCATAGAAATACATCCAAAGCAAATGAAAAGACACTTTAAGAGCATAAACCATACTTAGTGTAGTTATAGTGGAGGTTTTTCTTTGTGTATATGATACTTCTTCTTTTCTCTGAAGGAAAACGTGACATAATGCAGAAACCACTATGTTATTGTTGTTTATTATTATTTATTATTATTATTATTACAGAAGAATGTGAGGTACATGTCAACACACACAAGTATCATGTAGCCACTTGTGCCATGTCGAACTTGGACTTCTTCAGATAATGTGAAATTCATTGCTCAACCAAATCTGTGCAACTGTGAATCTATACATGATATGGTGTTTCATTCTTGTGTCCTTGCTGACCCTTTAGTTGAATCCCTTCCCATGTTGTTGCTTTGCCAGTGGCTGACAGAGAGGAGGGTTCCTCTCGTGCTATCTGCATCTTTACCCTAATTATAGTCCGCCTGTCCTTTTGAATAATTGGTAACTACCAGTAATGGTAGTTAAATTAAAAAGAGGTAGTTAAATAAAAAATGGTAGTTCAGTAAAATTCAGATACTCTTGTTACATGAATTTTTATTAACTCTTACACTTAGAGGTATTTAAATTAACCTGGATTGATTGGAATAGTGACCTCTACTTAAGAAGAGCAAAAATGAAGGTATAATTCTGTGTCTCTGACTGTTAATGTTAGCCATGGCCTTATTTTTCTTTTGACGAGTGCTGGGATTGAGCCCAAGGCCTCACACATGCTGGTAAGCGCCCTACCACTGAGCTTCAGCCCCAACCCTGATGTGGCTTTTCGCACCCGATATTCTACTTCAAGTTCTAATCAACTGACTGCTTTCTGTAGGCGAGCCAGGCGCCAAGACGTGAAGTACGGCGACCCGATCACCCAGTGCTGGGACGTCGAAGACAGTGAGTATATATAGTTTCTTACATTTTCTTTCTCATCTCAGATGGTAATCTCAGCCTTTATCGTACGTCTCCAAACATCTATTGTGTGAGAATATCTCATTTCATGCAATGCTTATGTTCTGGAAAAGCAGCAGGAAATTTATAAACCAGCCCCCTTTCTACGAATAAGTGAATAACCCTTTGTTACACTGTGATTTGTTTCACATGTCATTTAAGGTTTGTATGCTGTGGCTTTTGTTTCATTTTTACTACCTCATCCTTGTAAAGCCTGAAAACTGCCTTTAGAGATGAAGCAGGATATAGCTCAAAGCATTCAGATGTGTGCAGCAAGCTCAGAGACCTCCCAGGAAGGCTGAGAGAGCTGCGGTACCAATCAAAAAGGAGTCGGGTAGCCTGCGTCTGATGTGTCCTCACTTAGGGTCCATGCGTTCACTCAGTCAGGATATGGGGAGCACACGACTATCCTGCATATTTTGTGTGACAAGGGCACTCCTCGGGAGCTGCTGTGCCCCAGGGAGACATCACAAAGCACAGTTGATGTTATGGGAGGTTAGCAGAAACCGAGATCACTAGAGGCAGTGCTGTTCTGCAAAAACAACTCAGAGAAAGGGGCATCTTGACAGAATGAACAGGAGGGGTGGGCCGGAGAGAGGTGCGGGCAGGGAGTCTGAGCACAGGAGGACCCGAAGGTGACTGGAGCTGTAGCTGCTTTCCATTCTCAACTGTGCCTCGAGGTAGAAAACGCACACACACTATAATGCACTCTCACTGTACACACACTCACACCTGCACGGTGCATACACACATCATACACACACTCGCACACACTGTTCATGCACACACAATACGTGCACACACCGTACGTACACACACCATACACACACTCGCACACACTGTTCATGCACACACAATACGTGCACACACCGTACGTACACACACCATACACACACTCGCACACACTGTTCATGCACACACAATACGTGCACACACCGTACGTA
>PVLD010000165.1:324803-359347 GCA_004027595.1 Dinomys branickii | reverse complement strand
AGTTAACACACAAACATTAAAGGAAATACCAAATTATAGAGAAGATAGTAGGGAATCAGCACTGGATGCTGCATAACATAAAGTTATCTTCACTTCTGTTAATACAAAAATGATTGAGGAAATACAAATTATAGAGAACATAGAAGGGAATTAGCTCTGGATGCTGTTCTACATAATGTTACCTTCACATGTTACTCAGTTACACAGATGATGGCCCATTTGATCATTCAATTTTCTCCTTCCTCATCTCCGTTGCCCTACCACTCAGTCATCTTCCCTGTGATAATAACTGTACTCCTAGGTTTATCTATACCCCTGGACTCTCGCCTTGGGAAGAGATATAGCTACCTCAGACTATACTATAGCATACATGGGTGTATACAAACTGCCATGGTTGGAGGTGGGAAAGCACCTATGCTCACAGTGGACCGCCTGGCTCCGCCCCGTCGCCCCGCTATGGGTGGGGGCGGGGCCCACAGCGGAGCAGCCGCGGTCTCTCCACTCTTAAAATGTGATGTGAATATATAGTTGAGCCATGTCAGCACAAGACTAGAATTTCTTAAAAAGTACATAAAGTTTTAATCTGAGAATTTTGACAATAATATAGTTATATAAAGAATATAAAGTATAAAAAGATAACAATACTTAGAACTTTTTTATTTTAAAGAGAATAAAAGTACAATAAAATAATACAGAGTTTCAGAACAAAATGATAGGAAATTAACAGTGGTTATTATACTGCAAATTGTTCCCTTTAAAGTACTTGCTCAGATTACCAGATATAGGCCTGTAAGATTGATAAAATAATATAAACACTAACTGTTCTATTCAGTGAAATAATAGATCATAGTCAGATATCAGTTTTACAGCCTTTAAAATATTAAAAAAGGACTTTGGTCTGAAGTATCGATGAACTAATAGAAATTAGTACTACCATTATCTTAGCTATCATATACACACACACACACACACACATATATATACGTATTATGTGTATTTGCCTTCCTTCTTTTCTCCTTTTCAGTCTTCATGCTCAGTCTACTTATTCTAGTTTTCTTCACAGGCTAGAATGTATCACAGTAAATACTGCTAAGAAAATTCAGATTGTATCATTTCCCTATTTGCTAATTCCTTTATTTCCTCCGGTATCTCTTGAAGTACTTTAAATAAAACCCAGAGTCCTTATAACCACCTGATGTCCGGCTACATCTCCTGCTGCTTCTCTCACCTCCTTCCCCTGGACTTGAGCCAGGCAGCATCTGCACTGGATAGTGTACTGGTCAAGGTCATGCCTCATGACCTTTGCCCTTGTGACCTTTGCCCTGATATCTTAGAAACTTTATGCTTTTGCTCTTGGTGTTCCACCCTCTGCATCCTTCCCAGGGGCCTTGGGGCAGGTCTTTCTTGCTTTCATCGTTACCTCTTAGAGTTTCTGAGGTCCGCAGAGATCAGAGCAGCCCCCTGCTTTTCTCTATAGTGTGTATCCCTGAGGTTAGGCCATGTGTCCCTCATTTATTCTTCCCGCTAAAATCAAACCGTCCATAAAGCAGCAACTTTTACCCACCTCCGCATCCCACCCCCGACAATAGCAGATGAAACACTGTAGGTCAGGTGACTTTAGAGGACTCCCTCAGAGTAATTACACACGTGCTGAAATCCAAAAGGAAACTCTAGGGCTGGGGCTATAGCTCAGTGGCATAAGTGCCTGCCTGGCAAGCACAAGGTCCTGAGTTCAATCCCCAGTACCGCAAAAAAAAAACGAAAGAAGTTTTTTTCCCCAGCACTGTAACCCTCCCTTCTTAACAAGTAGCATATTGCATAGTAATCTTTTACATAAGTATATGTTGTTGAAATTAATGAATAACTTCCAAAATTGAAAAGAATCACTGAGATTGATTCTTAAACTGTCAATCTGTTTATCATTTTCCTTTCTTTTGCTTTTCTTTCTTTTTTTTTTTTTTGAGATAGGGTCTTGCTATTGGTCCAGTAGGCCTTGACCTCTCTATGTAGCCCAGGGTGGCCTCAAACTCACTCTCCACCTGAGCGCTGAGATTATAGCTGCGCACCATAGCATCGGGTTTATAGTAACATTTTTCTAAGCTAATATATTCTAGAAATAACTAGAAGCCATGCAGTTGAAGAGGCAGTTGGCGAAACCTTTTCAAAGGCATAAAGAGATTAGAAATTTGAAATTGCTCATCTCTGGACAAACCTCTGAGCAGAGTGAAGCTGAAAAGACCTCTCTGGGGAGCAGGTCTAATCCTGCAGTCTAACAGTCCCCTTGCTGAATTCCTTTGAAGAAATGAATTTACAATCCCTCTGCTATCGCAGCTAAGCCCAGGGGAGCAGGCAGGCTTTCGCTGTACCCACTGGCTTCCCACTCTTCCATCGGGACAGAGTATGCGCCTCAATCACAGCATCCTTTACCACAACCCTAGGACCCTCAGAAAGCTCTCCAGGAAGCCGTGGCTTTCATGACAGCTTTTATTCATCACTATAGCCTGTGCATATTAATTAGTCTTGGGCAAAATTACCAGAAACTAAGAAAGAACAACTCATTGCTTTTCTTCATTACCTAAAGCAAGCATTATAGATCACGGATTTCATATGTGTAAATCTAAACTCGAAAACTTGGTCTTTGGTTACTTCACCTCCTTACTAGTCAATAGAGTGACCTTCATTTGGGGAGATATGCAATCCAAGCTTTTCGTGGGTAAAGAGGGTTCTTCTTAAAAATAAATTAAACTTTACCTCTTGGATACATCTCCTTAGATGTTTCAGATCAAAGAGATGCATGTGATCTGTATTCACATCAATTCAAATTCATAAGAATGTATACAGTATGTGTGATATGGAACAGTTATGTCCAAGAAGAACTGGTTATTGAGAGATGGAAGCTAAAGGGTAATGTCCCCAATGGCAATTGTATTTAGAGATGACACATCATAGTATTGTAAACTCATAAATAAAGGATGATTGTTTAAAGGGCTGGATACAAGTCCTATCTTAAACTTTTTTTTTTTTTTTTTTGCGGTACTGGGGATCGAACTCAGGACCTTGCGCTTGGTAGGCAAGCACTTATTCCACTGAGCTATATCCCCAGCCCTCAAGTCCTATCTTTTAGACTCTACTAATCCAACAGTCTTAAAAACGATGCCAACTCTATTCTAAAGTTCATTTTTAAAAATTCTTTAGAAAAAAATGCATCATTAGTTAAATTTGCAACATAAAGGCAAATTTGGTAGCATATCTCACCTGATAATTTTCAAGGATTCCAGGAATGGTTTTCAGTAGCAACAAGAAATGTCAATTAACCAGATGTCTTATCGGTCTGTTAAAGATAATCAGTCCAATGGGACACACATTTTGGCAAGATACTGATTCAAGATGCTAATACAGGTTGAGCATTCCTAACCTGAAAAAACAAATTCCAAAATGTGTTTAGTGTGAACATGATGCCATAAATAGAAAATTCCACTTTCTCGCTCATGATAGATCAATGTCAAAATGTAAGTACACTAAACATACCGTATTTAGGGCACCCAAATATGGTGTGTGTGAACTATAAATAAATTATGTGTTTAGAGTTGGGATCCATTCCCACAATATATCGTTATATATATGCAAATATTTCAAATTCCAAAAACTCTGAAATCTGAGAAATACTTCTGGTCCCAAGAACTTTGGATAAGGACAACCAACTTGTATGGCAAACTCAGAGCATCAAACATTTTGGGTCTAAACACACAAACAAAAATCTTATTCTTAACATTTTTCAGGTAGGTACCATTTTCTATATAAAAATGTTTAAACATGTTGGTTGCCAAATAACTAAAACTTTATGTAATGGGAATAAATTCAATGAAACAGCCAAAAAGATTCAGCAGAGCAAAACAAAATCCTATTCTGCCATCTACAGGACACACAGTAACTGGCTAGAAAATAGTTTACTTTGTAATAGCCTCTAAAACTTCAAAGATACTTCTTTTTAAAAAAGGAAGCTATGAAAGCTTGTATATTTTTCTATGTTCCTAATCAGATATCATCACAGAGAAGAAGATAACTTATTT
The DNA here is from genome assembly GCA_004027595.1 of Dinomys branickii. Taxonomy (NCBI): domain Eukaryota; kingdom Metazoa; phylum Chordata; class Mammalia; order Rodentia; family Dinomyidae; genus Dinomys; species Dinomys branickii. The sequence continues at coordinate 355,277 of PVLD010000165.1, read as the reverse complement.
TATAAAGTCAGTGGAGAGCGAAGACACACAAAAAATTGATGGGCTGGGGATGTAGCTCAGTGGCAAAGCGCCTGCCTGGCAAGTGCAAGGTCCTGATTTGATTTCAGTACCAAAAAAATAGAATTAATGTGCCACGTATGTGCACCAGCTCCCCATGATAAATGTAGTTATTTGGTCTTGCATACTAATTATTTTCATTAAAATATTAAAAATGCAGTAAGCATAATGAGGCATATGCCAAGTTGAGTTTTTTACACCTTGTCAAACTTGTGGCTTTCCCTGCTACTGCAGACTTCAGCCACTTGCAAAAGCAGAGTCCCAGCCCCAGCTCCAACACTCAACCCCAGTCCAGCCACGCTCGCCCAGCAGCGTGACATTGGCCGTGCCTGCCATGGGGCCATCAGAGGGATTTTGGGCACCCAAGTTTGACTTTATTGGACCCAACCATCAGTCTCTCAAACAGTGCAGTTGATGAGTCTTCTGACCAAAAGACTCATCCCAGATTCCTTCAGCCAATCCTCATAGTTTGGGCGTGTATGTCCTTTCGTTAACCTGGGTTCCTCTTCTGACGTTGCACCCACATCTGAACTCCTCTAGGGTTCTTTGTTAATGGCATATGGCAGGAAAATGAGAAACAGGGAAACAGGAGCAAAAAGAACAAGACGTGCATCCCCAGCTGCTTCTGTGACGGGTGCGCTGAACCTTGCCCTGCCCAGCACACAGCAAGAGGGCGCAGAGCCACAGGGCAAGATGAGAGAGGGGTAGAAGAAGGAAGAGAAGAAGCAAGATAGGAAGGGAAAATAGGAGGCAAAGGAAGAGGCAGACAAAAAAGGGGAAACAACAAATCCTGAAGCCTCTGATTGCTGATGACGTTTTATTGCTGATGCTTCCTCGTATACTATTTGTGACTGTTCGATGTGTAAACTTTTGTACTTTTAAGAGTCTCTAAATCTCCTCAGCTAATGTATGTCTATTAGTCTTATAAACTAGAATGCAAGTATTTACATTTAGCAAGCTTCTGCTTTTCGGTACATATTGCCTGTTATACGTTAGCCCTCAGCGTGCCAATCTAGTTGTCTTAAATTCAGTGTCATAATTGCAAAATGCGTCATGTCTTCCAGGTGTCTGTTTTGATGCTTGCTTTGTCTTCAGATATTTTTTTCTTGGGTTTTGTCTTTCACCATGCTTTGTACTTTTTTTTTTTGAAAGCCAGACCCATTACAATAGTAAAAGGAACTGAGGGAGAGAGATCTAAAGGAAGTCAGTGTGAGAAAATGGCTAGGAGTGAGGCCACGTCTACCATTTTGAGCAAAGCCTCAATGCAGAGTTTAAAACTTCCCCTAAGTGTCTGCATTTTTGTCTCTCCTGTTGTGCTGTGGTTTTCCTAGAGGCTCCCTAAATATGTTCTGAAACAGCCAGTTCTACCCTGGGTGCACTGTGATTTGTTTCTTCTTCTTGGTGGTCTCCCTCATCTGGAGAGCATCAGTTTGTTCTCTGACCTCAGCTCTCTGATGTATCTCTGAGGGGTGCTTGGCTTTCAGGTCGTGCAGCTATTTTCTTATTGTGAGAATGAAAGTGATGACTTCTAAGTTCTTTGTGGACCAGAACCAAAGTTCATCCTAGAACATTAAAAAAACAAAAAAGAAAATCTCATTTCAAGGAGGCTAGTTAAGGGACAGTATCAGGGACACTCAAGGAATATCTAAGCTTACCAGATGTTTTGAAGGATAAAGCACAATGCTCTACAACCTTTTCAACTGCTTGTTTCCACTAACTTTGATTTGTAGTCAGAGTTTTAATACTTGTAATCTAATCCAGTTAGGAGGTAACTGGAACAAAACACACAGGTACTGCTTTTCAATTTAATGTATAAGGTTCATTAAAAAAAAACACTAAACCTGCAGTATTTCAAAGTACACTGTTATGGTTGATACACTGTGTCAACTTGGGGAGTCTAGAGGTTTGGCTAAGTGACTGACTCAGCAGTTCTGTATCCTGGGGTGAAAAGGGCATGTCTTTACCCTTCTGCGATGTTGTTCACTGTGTCCATTTGAGAAGTTTAGAAGGTTAACTATGTGATTGAGTAGGGAGCCAGGGTGCTTACTTTGTATTCATCCTCAGCCTGTGCAAGAGGAGGGCATGGAGATTATGTGAGTGCTCCATGCCCACTGGGTGGGGGTAGCCTGCTTACAATATAAGGGAGGGAAAGAGGCTTACTCTTCTCTGGCAGACCTCCCTTTTGCTCTTGTTGCTTTGCTGTTCCTCTGCCATGAACTGTTGCCCTCTGCCATGTGCCACCCTGCCTTGGAGCCAGCTGAGTATGGACCAAAACCTCCACAAACTGTGACCTAAATAAACCTTTCCTTCCTTAATTTTGGGCATCAGGTATTTTGTTTCAGCAATGAGAGAAAAGTCCCCAAGACATATGCTGATGTTGTACTCCAATGCTGATTTCTTACATGGAATTTTTAGACCAACATAACTATTGTGTGTTTCTTTAGATCCTCAAACCTTGGTGTGCTTTGAAATGACCTATAGATACCTGTAAAACTGAATCTCCCTGGTTTCTACCATCAGAGATTCAGTAAGACTGAGGAGAGACCCAGTAATACATATACTGACCAATGATTTTGAAGCAGGTGGTCTGCTGACCAACCATTAAGAAGATACAGGGGTGGGGAGAAGTAATGGATTTATTATCAGAACACCTGAATTAAAGTTCTAACTTGCGTAACAGTATCACGCTTGAGGCTAATGTAGGGATTCGGGTGTCAAACACCTTCTTTTAGTAGTACTCAATATATTCTAGGCACTAATCTTTCTGATTTATCTCTTTAATGTTTTCAATAACTCAGGTGAGATTTAAAAAAAAAACTGATGCACAGAACATAACTTGTCCAAATGTATGTGGCCAGAAAATGGTAAAGCCTCACACAGCCTACTCTTTACCAGTAAGTGGACAGTACTCCAGATTCAGTTACAGGCAGGTCAGTTAACTTATTCAACAGTTCTATCAACTTCATAACCTCACTGGGTCTCCATTCCATGATCATTACTGCTTTTACAAATTCAATTTATTATCATGCCAATGCTGCTGCTAGAGAACTTTATATTGCTCTTAGAAGCAGCATACATTTTATAAATTATGAGCCTGTTAGAATTATGCATTTCTAAAGTGGTCGCTGAAATAATACCCTCGGTAACGTTCTGGACAGAGTACACAAAAGCTGCTGAAACCGCACTTGCAGCATATGGCACAGTAAGCAGAGGACACAGTAACTGCCGAATCTGGGCGTCTGGCTCATAAAGTGGCTATTGTGCTGTCTTTCTAGTCATCTTAAGCTTTCATGAACCCGTTACCTACCCCATCTACACTCACACACTCGTGTTCACACCACACACTTCCACCTGGACACAGCATACCCACTGAACCTGTTCTGGGCTGATCACAGAGCCTCTCTACTATGCTTTCAAGAAAAAGTCTCCTTTCCTCTTTGGGAGGAAGGACAAAACCTTGGCACTGGTGGAAGGGAATAAAGCCGTGATGGCCAGTGACACAGGGTGAGAAGTGGGATGATCTTCCTGGTGTTCACATCCCCGAATCTCTCGTTCCTAAAACCGGGCATGTGCTTACTTTCCTGATTCTTATGAGACCCAAAACTGTCCTTTTGTTTTTCTTATGAATGTTTGACTTTCTATCATTTGCAACCACAGATACCAACACTAGTCACTGAAACACACATCTGTAAAGATTGACTGGTGACAAGACAGGCTGACCAGGAAAACTCATCACTTCTGAATGTCCCCATAGCATTTGGAGAAATTCTGAACAGGTCATTTTGGTCAGACTTGCTTTCCTCAAAGGTAACTAATTGATGGAGAGTGACTTGAAGTCTGTAAAAACAGATGAAGCTGGAAATCCTTAGGATATTGGTATTAGTTTGCTACGGCTGCTGAAACAAAGTATATGACCTGGGTGGCTGAAACAAGAGAAGCCTAGTGTCTCACAGCTCCAGGGGATTCAAGTCCAAAGTGAACAGGTCAGCAGAGCTGCTTCTTTCTGTTGGCTGTGAAAGGCCTTATCCAGCCATTTCCTAGGCTTGCCGAGTGCTGTCACATCACATCACCTGCGCTTAGTGTATGCCTGTGTCCACATTCCCCCTTTCATAAGGACACATCACTGGATTAGGGACTGCACAAAGGCCCCATTTCAACTTGGTCACTTCTGCAAAGGCAGTCTCTAAGCCTTGCATGGTAGGACAAGCCTGTAATTCCAGCATTCCAAATAGCAAACCAAACATACACAAATAAAACCCAAAACTCTTCAAATAAGGTCATATTCTAAGGTACTGGAATTTAGCCCTTCAACAAAGAAATTTTAGAGACATCTAATTGCTCATCAAAAGTTGGACTTTCCCAGATTTTCTTTTTCTGTATTTCTCCTGTTGTTCCCTCCTAAAAGCTACTGTGTAACTTAGGAATGTGCACTTAGTATGTTTGTTTATTGGAAATCATGGGTGTTGAAATGACTCAGCATATAAACTTACCTCTGACACACACGTATCTTTGGCTTCTGTCACAGTCATTTTACATTTGTTTACATTTATCTTCCTAACTAGACTGTAAATTGGTGAGGGAAAGAAAGGTCCGTGTTGATATTTTCTTTAGCCACTGTCTCTTCAAGGCTTGAACAAAATTGGGACTCTATACTGAATATATTCTCTTTTAGTTTTACTCAATGCCACAGGCTCCAGGGAGTAAGAGGTGAATGACAGATCAATGCCTAACTTTTGTTCCCATCAAATTTCTCCTTACCAAAATAATGCGTGTAACTAGCATGTTCTGCGGGTTTGGGGAGATTGGTAACAACTGAAACCCATCTGGGGAGGCCTTGGATGTCGAACACGGTCTCAGGTGCTCTGGAGGGAGGGCGGCAGCTGTAAGCATATACAGCCCATCTCTCGGGAGGAAGACTGCACGTAACAGGAGGAGGACTGCACCTAAGTGATTGGTACATATGTCCATTTTGTTCAACTGCACATTTTCTTTTATGCACTCTATGATATGAAATTCACAAAAGAGGAAAGTATAACATTGGTTAGAAAATGAATCCAGGAGACTCCCTTCAGGTCAAGATTTTTTTTATCATGTAACAGAGTCCCAATTCCTAGGAAATTAGTATTTCATGTAAGTTAAAGTGGCATCCTAAAGGCAAATGGACTTGCATGCCGGCCCATGGTCCTGCTTTCTGAGTCAGCTGCAATTCTGGGCAAATTTCTAAGCAGTAACACTAGCACACCACTGCCAGAGTTTGCTATTGTGGCTTCCCAGCAACTCTGGCCTGACCAGCCTACTCCAAACCATGCTGGGTCTTAGATGTTCAGTTAGAGAGCCTGTTGAACACAGATTAGTAACTACACTGACTTTCATGGGCACCAAAAATGTCCCACTTCCTTGGTTCATCCCTTTACCCGAAGTCCATTTTGTATCTTATATTTTGATGAGTCAGTGTTTTAATACAATGAAAAAAATGTTCTTCCTGTTAAAAACTGTATCTCAATCTCACAGACAGGGCTGGGGATGTAGCTCAGTGGCAGAAGCGCCTGCCTGGCAAGCACAAGGTCCTGAGTTTGATCCCCACCACCAAAAAAGTAAAAAGGAAATCAGTCTTACAAACATGGTAAAAAGATACCTACATGTTTTCAGTGCTAATAGGGTGCTACCAAGTTCACTTAGGGACCACCTGTCTAGGGGGTAATGTGTAATTCTGCTGGACTGTTAGGGCTCAGGTTTGGTAAAGTGACATGTTAATGTAGAGACTTGGTAAGTTTATAAACTTTTCAGATGTATACTCTTTTTAATCAACTTTTCAATCTGTGCATTCCTTGATTATTCAGTTAAATAAATCTTTTTTTTTTTTTTTTTGAGACAGGGTTTCACTATGCAGTTCAGGCTGGCTTTGAACTCAGTGATCCTCCTGCCTCAGCCTCCCAAGTGATAAGATTATAGGCATGTGCCACCATGCTCAGTGAGTTAAATAAATCTTTTGACAAATTCTCACTGCATACTTACAGGAGGACTGGGGGGGGGGTAAACCCAAGGCCTGATGCAACATTCTACTGAGCCATGCCACCAAGTCCTGTCTTTAACTTTTTAAAATTACATTTTGACATCATGGTCCTCTGATCAGAAAGCAAAACAAAAATCAGCCCTGTAAAATATAGGAATTTCACGCAAACTTATGTTAACGATAAGAAAATAGGAATACTGAGAAACTTACACGTAAATTGTATGCACCAGCGAAACACAAAGATTTTGGGTAGGTTTAAACCTGTGGTTAATCAAAACTCACTTACTGACACTCTGGTGTTTGGTCATCTGTTGCTAGGGAGTAGCACTAAAAATCATCAACACTTTAAATATATTAAGAGAACAAAAAAGTAATCCACAGCCTGGGAGGCAACTGTAAGTTGGATACTGATGAATCACTGGAATTAGAATAAACAATTCTCAAAACGAATTTAAAAATAACTATTCCAATTTAAAACTGAGCAAGCCCCCCACTTCAGTGGTAGGGTACTTAGCAGCTATGCGTGGAGCCCTGGATTCAATTCCCAGTACCACTAAACAAAAATCAGCAAAATATTTGAATGAATACTGCATAATGGTGCAAGGCAAATAGCACATGAGATCTCACTTTCTTTAACCCTTAGAAGAATTCAAGTTAAACTCACAAGGATCCATCAGAATGTCAAAAACCAAAGAATCACCGGGTCAGTGGATGGCAAGAATGCAGAACCACCAGGACTTTATACATTAATAGGGGGAATGTAACATGCTGTTTTATAAGTGTGCACTACCCTATACTTGATGTTGCCAAAACGCTGAGAAGTGATAGAAGTGTGCAATGCCGTAGAAATTCAATACACACTTACATTGTGACCCAACTATTCATTCCTAGGGTGTCTAGATTTACCCTAGAGAAATGAGAGCAAATGTACATACAAAGACTTATGCATGAATGTTCGGCAAGTTTCACCAGTAGCTCACAACAGGTGAATGGGTAAGCAAAAGCAAATTGTGATGTATCTATCCAATGGAATACTACTCAGTAATAGAAAGGAACGAACTGATACACAGAACAAGATGAAAAAATCTGTAATTATACTGATTACATGCAATTCTATGAAAGTGACCGAGAGCAACAAAAAGCAAATCACTCGTTATCTGGGGACAGAGAATTGAGTGGAGGAAGATTACAAAGGGGCACTAGGAAACCTTTAGCTCACAGAGGTATAATTTTAATTGTGGCTTCATGGATATGTAACACATCAAAGCTTTTCAAATTTTGAACTTCAAGCACGTACAATTTAATGTTAATTACACCTATACAGAGCCATTTAAAAAAAATAATCAAGGTGTAACCTTTTTGGTTCCTGGGGTAACCTTTTTGGTTCCTGGGGTCTTTTGGAGGAAATCTAAATGTTCTGTAGCATAAAACAAAAATTCTTAAACTTCCACAAAAATTTTAACTCTGTACGTATATATAATTCATTGTTTGGTTTTTATCAGATTCTCAAAGGGTCTGAAAAAAGGGTAGTATTAAAAATCTTTACTTTTAGATGAATATCATGAATTGTCATCCTCATTAGATTACACTTGCTTTTATTATAAGAACCCAGTTTAAGTGGAAACAATGTGTAGAGGAATCACATAGCCCCCTTCTCTGGTAAATGTACCTTCCTCCACTTGTTCAGATCACAGTGGGTGACTGCCTGAATCTGGGCCAGTGATGGTGAACCTTTCAGAGCTTTCGATAACAAACAGCCACTGCAGCACATCCGCCACAGATTCGCTGCCACTATTTTCCTGGGCAGTAAGAAATTACGTGTAATAGTCTAACAGCAACCTCACCTCTCCCTTGTACAAAGGGAGCCATTGTAACACAGGAGCCGTGAGACTTGTCCACGATCATCTACGCGCTCCAGGAAAGACAGAAATCCCGTCTGGTGAGAGACCGAGGGGGCCAGGTGCAGGAGAAAGGGGCCTTCTGGCTTCTCGGCGCTCCAGGTCTTCACCCCTGTCTCCTCTGGAAATCCAGCTGCGTTTCTCAACCCCTACCATACCACCTTTATAATCAAATTCTCATCTCTGATTGCTTAAGTGGGAGTTTCTATCACTAGCAACAAAAGGACTTAACATATATTTTACCTTTAAAAGAAAACACTGGGTTCACTTCATATTGGAAAATTATTTATTATGACAAAAATAAAACTGTTGACTGAAAACAAATGTTACACTGTATTGCACCATGATTGCAAAGGAGCCAAATCCTGTCTACAAGATGAACATCCCAGATCAAACAGCGCTGTTTTACTTGGGTAAGTAGGCATGCAAGCAACTCATTATAACATAACTGCAGAAATAAAAAATCATGAATATCAGCAACCTAAACATAACATACAAAAGCATTTCACAATAGTAATGGAGTATTAAAAAATTTTAAATGTCTTTTAAACAAGCCCACCATCAGAACATGCTTTAAACCATTTGCAAGAAGCAATGTGAATGCAGAGTAATTTGCTTTCAAAATTTCTTTTTTATGCTTATAGATTTGGCCAGTGGCACACATTTCAGTTAGTTAGGGTTCAGAAGTGGTTTGTGGTAACAAAGGCATTTTTTCTTTCTCTGTACAATACCAGGGAGAAGGGGTAGAGAGATTTAATTCAGTTTTGACCTTCTTGATACCATCTTCTATTATGACCAAGCTGATTTGCTAAGATACTGTTAGAGCTTTTGCAGAAAACCTGAAGCCTGATGGATAAAAGTTTCTATTTCAGTCTTTCAATGAGCTTAGATCTGAATAGAGACACTTTCAAGTAGTTTTACATTCAAAGGCAAGAAGTATTTTGAATCCAAGGCCTGCTGCCTCCTCTGTCCTCCAGAGCACCAGTTTTCAGTAAGAGGGCAGCGCATGATTACAATCACTACACTGATGGGAACAAACGCAAGGGCAGGGCTGCAACTGCTTTCAGGTTTCGGGTTTTGTTTTTGTTTAAACCTGTGTTCCACAGAACAGACGATGAAGTTTGTAACGAGTCCATAACTGAAAAAAATCTTAACCATCATTTACTGTGCACTTTCAATGAAATAGCAGCTAAACTTTTAAAAATCAATATTAAAATTTTTATAATTACACTGAAAGTTTACTCCAAGAGAATAAAAGAAGGTCCTCAAAGTTCCTGAATTTTCTGATGGAAATATGTTAGGTTAAAAAGAGTACAGTCTCTTATGAATAGGGCCAAAACGTGCAAACAATTCTTACGAAGTGAGATCAGGTGATAGTCATTTCCTATCTTACCAATACTGAAGCAAATATATTCAACAGCACAATGTAATTAAACTCATGAAGAATCTTTCCCTTCCCTTTATTCATGTAACTATTTAAATATTAACTGAGCACTTGCTCATGTGCTTTAATGAAAACTGTGGGTAAATCTGACAAATCGTGTTAGCCCTGCTGGTGGTAAACAATGAAGAAAAAAACCAAACTCTCCAAGGAATGTTGCCCTACAGTTGTAAAATCTGTGTATTTCACACAGTTTGTGTGAAGAGGGCATCTATGGGACAGTGCAACATTCCACAAACTTGAACAAAGCACCCTGTGGATTAGACAGTGAGGTAATTGTTTAATTAACACTTTAAAACTTTGTGCATTAGAACCATCCTTTTAGAACTTTATTTTCTATGGCAAAAGCTATGAACAGGACATTTTATTCCTTCTCCCCTTCCAGAAAAAAATGTAACTACTGTCCTTTAAAGAAATGCGAGGGGTACCTCTGTCTGAGCACAGTTGCAGATGCTCAAAGCTTCATCAGTCTTCAGTTTTTTGGCCACAAGAAAAATGTCAGTCACCTGCCAATTCTAAGTGCCTGAGCCAGGAAGAGGAAGGGACAGTCCCTCTTCCACTCACACTTCCCCTTATGTCTTTCTGAACGTAGTTCTCCTCCAAGGTTTTCATTTCAAATGTTCTGAGTTTGTTTCTGGGTGTGCCTCTAAACCTCCAAAGGAACATTTTCCAAACATTTCACTACAACATACATATTTTAAAACCAATTTTAAGCCCAATGAACACGTTTTTTTCCCTTTAAATTTAAAACACAGTAGTCAAACCTACCTCTTAACTTTCTCTAGTTTGGGCCACCTAGAATTTTGGCACGGCACGGGCAGTACTGAGAACTGAACACAGGGCCTCTTGCATGCTGGACAAGTACTCCATTACTGAGGCAAATCTGAGCTCTTCTTATTTGAGACAGGATCTCACTATAAGTTGCCCAGGCTGGCTTCGATCTTACGACCTTCTTGTTTCAGCCTCCTGTACAATTCATACAATACTCGTTTTTTGGGAACTTGGCTTTTGAGTTTCAGTCTTCACAATAATGTTAAATGGATAAGGATTAGACAGGACTGAAAAACTAACCCTGGTTAGGAAGCAGTTTCAGATGTATATGTAAACACTGGTTAAATACTAATACTCCGGTCACATTATCCTTTCAATAGTGGAAAGTCAAACAAAACTAGAGCTTAGGGTATCAGATAGGCAAGAAAGTGAACTAACTGCTTCCAGTCAATTAGTAAATCCAGGAAAATAAGCAAGGTAAACTTTCTAGAAGAGATTACTTCCAACACCCACCGATGCTCTATAAGCAGGTTAGTATTTCAATAATATGGCTTGTTTTCTCTTTTGCATTGTCATTAGCTACTAGTTCAGTTTAAACTGAATATTAGTTATTAACTGATCTTTTATTTTCCTTGATTATATTCATATACTATGAAATGTTGAGTGGAAATCAAATAACAAAATAAGTTTAATTCTACATTATATACATATTATTTGGGGCTTAAAAATTATTAGTAATAAAGACTCAGAATTTTAAAACTAAAAGACATGGTAGAGCTCCAATTGGCTGAAGTTTCTCGCTGTGGGAAAAACAAAGCGCAGGCCATGGGCAATAACTGTCTTCGGTCAAGCAGACAATACAAAGACACCTTAAGATGCAAATCTATTTCTTCAGACAGCCAACACAGTATTTGACTAGGTACAAGAGAGTATGTGTGCCTTCGAATGATTTTACCCAGAAAGAAAGGAAAAAAATCATTTAGAGCTAATTTAAATGTAAAGTTTTACTGGTTCAAAAGCCATGGATTTAAAATTACACTCAGAAAGGTGGTCCTCAAAGATGAGTGTCAATAAAGCTTCTAGTGTACAGTCATAACACTGGTGGATTTTTCTAATGTATGCTTTTTTTTTTTTTTTTTTTTGCGGTACTGGGGATCGAACTCAGGACCCTGCGCTTGTTAGGCAAGCGCTTATTCCACTGAGCTATATCCCCAGCCCCTCTAATGTATGCTTCTAATGGTTAAGGATTAAAGGGTGCCATTCAGAACGATTCCATCTAAAATTTCACCTAAGGAACTACACCAAAGAGTTTTAGAAAGTTACTGTGTTGCTCAAAAATTTTTTCGCTTTGACATTTCCACAATTCTTCAGAGACCACTGTTAATAGCACAGTCTATGCCACGCACTGTTTCCACTGGAAAACAATTACTTTTTCTTTAAGCTTTTGATAATCTAAGTTAACTTATGCTTAATCAGAACAGCTATGCGATAGGGAATACTGCCATAAATTCATTATCATGAATGAAATTTGTATTATCTTTCCCCCAAAGAATCTAGAGTAAAAGTGATTACTCCTTTAAGTATTCTAACATAAGAACTTAAAAGCAAAAATTAATTAATCCTTTTTAAGACATTATATATATATTAATTTTTTTTACAAATTAAATTACACTAACAGTAAAAATAGTCAGTAAATTCCCTGAAAAAATGAAGTATTCTGAAAGTTCTCAAAATGTTTTCAGTAAAAATGAATGGATAGAAGATGAGAAACATAAGATGTTTAGAATTAAGAAAAACGCCATATTTGAACTTGGCATGGTAGCTACACGTTTTAGCTGTAACATGTCACAACACTTCCGTTAACACTGAATTGATCTTCCAGCTGAAAGGACCACCTAAGGGAAACGTGACGGGTTCCGTGCTTTCCACTTATTAGGAGCTTTGCCAGGTAACATGGTCTGCAAGGCAGAGCCCCCCTCAGCCCACTCACTGCTTGAACTCGGCAGCAGCTCTGACTGTAAAGAACAGATGCTGTAACTGAGAACGTAGCTCAACAGGTAAATAAAGGCACTAATCACACATATTTTCTTATGAAGTCAGCTGACTTGTAATGAATGTCAAAATCAATGGCACAGCATTAGATACTTGCTTGGGTCAAACATTCTCTTGGAGTAAAGGATAATCAGTTTTCATACCACTAAAACTGGAAAGGTCTGAGGAAAACCTTTTAACCTTTTAAAAAGTCTCATTTGAACTTCGAAATCATTGGCACAAAGTCTACTTGAATGGCAATTCCTCAATAAATACTAACATGCATCACTTTTAATGCAAAAGTAACATATCTTTTTTTTAAAACAAAAGATTCCGAAAACAAATTGTATTTTAAAACAAATAGGACATTTGAGTCTATTCTAGTAGCTGTTTGACAAAATACAATTGACTATTAAAAACACTTTCAATATAATGCTGATGTGATAATATAAAAAATAATCACATAATTTGACAGAAGAAAACGGAACCAGCCACTCGTATTAGACACAGGCAGACAATTATTTCAAAGGGAAATAAGGAGGATTAAATGTTTTCTCAGAACAGACTTATGAGAATTGTCCTCAGTATTTATGGTAAACGATAGAACCAAGAGAAATTCAGGCAAAATGTGCTTTAAGTAAATGGTATTTTCTTCAGTCCCCCCATCATTGCCCGCCACACACACATACCACAAAGCATCCATATTGATTTATAGCTGCTTTTCTCTTACATTCTTGATTATGTTTATATTAAAAACAAAATTAAACTTACTCTTTATTTACATAGAATCACTAAGAAAAAAAGGTTCAAAATAAACTATTTTCCAAAGTTCAGAAAGCTTTCTGCTGGCCGCTTTTCTTTCCAGGACAGGCTACTACTAGATGCAAATCAGAAAAATGTTGCCAAGTCCCACTAAATTAGTTGATCTCTATATAATAAACCAAGCGCATCTGAAAACAGAGCAAAATTCTTATCAATTTATAGATAAAATATTAAAATATCACTTTTGAATATGAATTTTGAAATTCTTATGAACACTGAATCTTCTTTTGGTCCAAATGAAAAAATACTGCAAAAAGCACTTACTACTATTCTCTAAATATACCATGCCTTTCATTACAGTAAAATTTTACTTGAAATAAACAAGATTGAAATTACAGTATTGTACTCCCTCTTAATTTAAGGTATGTCCTGTTTAGTTTATTTTTCATATAGACAACTGCCTCAAAGTTTTTAGTAGTATCCAGTAAATAAGTTTTTGATAGATTATGACTTCTTCATTCTATTTTTTTAACTTATAAGTTGTTAAGGATGTTATTTTTGAATGCCAAAGTAATATTCTAAAAAGTAAGATTAGATTTAGCAGTTTTCTATGTGATTTTAGAAGACAAAGCATAATTACAAAGATGAGAATTGTTTCAAGCCTATTATACAACAACCACAAAAAGATTTAAGAAAAGTTACATGGTTTTTAAAGTAATATAGCGCCGGTTCAAAAATGCTGACACACTTTTCTACACTGCCCAAAACAGAAGTGGTAACTCTTGCAAATAAGATAGCTACAATTTTGCTATAACAAAGTTGTTTGCAAATTAATAGTACAATATGTTTTCGAGTATATTTTAATTTTAGTTTTAGTGTACTATAATAACTTGATAGTTATGTATGCACTGAATAATGTGACATTCTTAAAAACACCAGATTTATCCAACAATACCTGCTATCAAAGCTTGGTTCTCAAATATTTTAACTTGATTAAATTTTGACCAACTCATAAAGGGAGAAAATGAACCTAATTCCTTGGGATAAACAGCCTACTTAATTTTCATATTAATAGCAACTGAAGTTAGGCCATGATATGCAATAATGTGAGGGAAGTTTAAAGGAAAGTATTTGTGATGTTTAATTTTAGTCTTCCTTATTACATAAACCTTCTAGGCAGATTACTTTCTTTATAATAAATTTTGTTCAAAAGATAGTTATGGAGAGAGTGTACTTCGTGTTGGAGACGTTCACAGGTACTGTCAGGGCTTCCATCATTACTCCGTCAAACTATCTGGGAGCGAGGGGGTGGGAGTCAGGAACCGCAAGAAACTGGTCAGGAACGGTTATAACAATACTTCTGAAAACATTAAACATATGACGAACATTTTTACAAGGCAGTCACTGAATAATTAGAATAAGCAGTCAGAAGAGTTCTGTTGTTGAAAACATACATAATGTTCATCCAACTGAAGATTAGTGCATTTAAAAAAAAGTTAAGAAAAAAATCTTTTATGTTCCAGTTCAGCTGCACTTGATTCAAGTGTCGCTTACAGAGGTTTGTGTTGTTATAAATTAAACATGCTGCTGCCTTAGCAGCCAAAGAGACTAGGAAAAGTGTTCATGTCACAGAATAAATAGAAGAGTCTCTTTCAAGCAAAAGAGTTATCTCACACCAATCCGGGAAGTCATCCACTCCAGACCTTGGCATAACCTAATCAAAAAAAGAAAGAAGCATTTTCAAAATTAAAAACTTTGTGCTTAAAAACTAAACAGCATGCTTATTACTTTTAAGCCTTACTTAAAAGCATGGGTCAAAGGTGTACACACAGCTACTATACTACAGGCCCTTTGTAACCACAGGAAAACTACCAAGTTAGGTGGTATGAAGGTAAGCAAGCTCCCAGGTCTGAACTGGGAAACCGTAACATCGTGTTCTCCTTGACCTAATATCCACTTTCACGTTCTCAGGGAAGGACGAAAGCATGAAGACAGCTTTGTGTCATGCATGTCTTGTTTGGAAGTACACCTCCCCAAAGCACCCTGTACTCTTCTGAGAAGTTAGCAGTATAGGTTTAAGTCCTTGCAGAAAATGTGTACATTTCTTAAACCTTCTTCAATGCAGATGACACAGTTTTTCTCTTAATTGACAAATGATTAAAGTAACAGATGAACAAAAAAAAAAAATTTGGATTGTGGAAACTTATGTCAAAAGTTTATTATTCCCCCATTTTGGTTATACGTTACGTTTACATTAGAAATTACAAGGTCAGTAATTTTGTTTACTAAAATGATTTCAACCTTCTAGTGAGAGATAATATAAAAATACTTTTCAACTAAGACCAACAATAAAAGGAATATGAGCAACAAGAAAACAAGTTGGCCTCAAAAAGGGGAAAGAAATTTGAAGTCATCCTTTCTGCTAGACTAACACTTACCCTTCTCCTGTTAAAGCACAGCAGGACTGAATGTGCCACGGATGATCCTTAATTGAACTTAGAGTGAGGTATTTAGAGATTTCAGCTGCAGTCATACAACCTTTCATGTCCTGTTTGTTTGCAAAGATAAGCACTCCTGCCTTCCTTAAATCCTGCAATTCACACAAAATACCTATTACGTGAAATATCGTAAGTCAAACTAAAGGAATAAATGAAGGAGGGTAAAATGTACTCAGCTGGACTATTCTAATTAAACGTCCTTACTTTAAAGTAACCAGGCATTAATATTTTTAAAATGTATTGAAATAAAGATAATCTCAAATAAGCACAGTTTAATGATTCATTCTAACAAAGACAAATGAACACAAGCCAGGTAGTTAAAAGTAATTTTCTATTTGGGGGATAAAGGAGTCAATTTGAAAAGAAAATAAAAATGAACTCAAATCATTTTATTTCATTTCATGTCATTTCACTGGTACTAGGGATCAAACCAAGGGGACTGTGCATGCTGGGCAAGAATTTTAACAATGGGCCAGACTACTAGGCCCTCAGTCATAAAATGTACCGTACAGTATGGTAGTGTATTGCCAAATACAACAGAGTTCTCCAAAATTTAAAACAGAATAGTAGAAGTGGAAAGTGGGCGATACTTATTTTTAGTCTTTTGTACAATATAAGCTCACTGATTAATGTTCGCTGCATTGCAGTACTCTTTGTTTCTTTTTTATAACTGGGTCTTGCTATGCTTCTCACAAACCTCTCAGACTCCCAAGTACCTGGAATTACAGGCCAATGCCAGTGCGCTTAGCCAGCACTGTTCTTGCTATGCAAACACTGGAAATAATGTAAAATACTCACTAATAGAGGTGACTGACTATGGGATACTGTATCATTAAAAGAGATGAATTATAGTTCATGTATTGACATGGCTAAATCTAAATGTTGTGGAAAACGTACAACTTACAGAAAGACATATAATTTTACGTAATGTTTTAAGAACAAAGAATACATTATTTTGTACAATTTATACTAAAATGTTACATACAAAAATATACATGGTAATAATAATCACTACTTTTAATTGCTACCTCTGAGATAACTCTAAGAAATTTTTAAAAATCATATCTACAGGTCTTGCTTCAAACCTGAAAAATAGCTGGTGTGGGAGCGCAGGCCTGTAATCACAGCACTCGGGAGACTGGGGCAGGAGGGTTGCCATGAATTTGAGGCCAGCCTGGGCTACACAGTGAGACCCCGTCTCAAAACAAACAAACAAACAAACAAACAAAAACAACCAAAAAATAAAAACAAAAAAAATCAAACCTTCTAAAATAACTGGGATTACAGGTGTGCAACACCTTGCCCAGCCAATGAATGTGTTTTATTGTCTGACTTTGTATTTCTCTTCAATATGCAGAATTAAGTGATCTCAAATTATTCAATAAGGAATTTTTGAAGAAAAAAAAGACATTAACATGATACATTAATATTTGTTTAAAAAAGCCAAAGTACAGATATTTTATTCTATTACTTTTCAAAATTTACCTCATGAGCCAACATTCTGTATAATTCTTCTTTCGTAATTGCTAGTCGCTCCCTGTCAATGCTGTCGACTACGAGAATGATGAACTAGAAGATAATTTAAAAAGAAAAAATTCAGTATTAAGAAATTGAACAAGATGCTGAAAATTTTTCTGTAAAATTTGACATGATGTCTTCACATATTAACACCATTGCTATAAAATATTTTTTATCACAAAGGGATTATATAATATGGAATCATATAATCCAATGTTAATAAGAAAATAGTAACATAACTTCAATAAAGAAAAACTAACCAAGCTTACTTTTTTGAAGGAAAGTGCTACCTGAATAATACCATGTAATAATTTCTTTTTAAACATGGATAGTAAAAGCTAACTTTTAAAAATAAGCAGTAATTTAAATAATATTCTTTCTAAAACTCCAAAGTACTCTAGCATTTAACAATTGCCAATAGATTATTTAAGTGTAAGCAGTCCACCTACTACAAAGATAAACATTTTAAAAAACTAATAAGGCATTTTTACAAGGCAAGTACAACAATACAATGTGATGAAATAAATGTGCTGAATTATATATATATCAACATTAATATGTGAAAAAGAAGGTGCAGGTGAAATTAGGGAACAGCAAGAGCCGAAGACCTGGAGAAATCCGTTGGTGGAGGCATACATGGAAAAAGAGAAAATCAAACAGGATTTGCTCATGAGAAAAAATGAAACACGTAAAGCCAAGCTTGTAAGTAAAAATAAGATATGTTAAAAAAGGACTCCTAAATCAAACATCTTATGCAGAAGACAAAGTTTTAAAAATGAGATTAAATAGAGCTAAATGTTATATATAGTAGGAAAGCGGTAGGATGAAAAGGATACAGTCAAGTTACAGAGATGACCCTAAAATTAGGGAGAGTCAACCGGAGTAGCTCAGTACAAAGCAAGAAGGGCCTACAAGGAGATAAAAGAGAAAAATCATCAAGGACAGAACACTGAGAAATAACCAAGTTAAAGAAGAGCACAGCCAGGCACGGTGACGCATGCCTGCTACCCCAGTTCTCTGGAGGCTGAAGCAGGAGGATCACTACAAGTCCGAGACAAGATTGCACTACAAAGTGAGCTCAAGGCCGGCCTGAGCTGCATAGCGAGACCCCGCCTCAAAAAGACAAAAAACAATGAAGACGATGAAGAGCACAGTATCAAGAATTACCACCTGCAGCCCCCTGTATTAGAATGGGCACACTACAGCTACTGCCTGTTACCTCCACGGAAAGAATTTTCAACAAGCAAGACGACACGCTCGGAGAAGCGATGAGGGAAACACGACCGCAGATGCTAAGCTGCACCCGGAATCTGAGACTGCAAACGCTGCGCCCCATGAGGCTGTTCCTCAAAAAGTCCATTCTTGGCAGTATTTTTGATGTTCTTGTAGAAATAGTTTATTAAAAGAACATCTTGTGCAAATAAATCAGTAATTACTCTCTTTTTAGACCGAAGCTAAGTCTTCTAGACTCTGAGCAATTTCAAAAACCTTTGAAACGTTTCAAGTATGGTATATGTGAATCATCCATAATCACCTTTGATCTATCATCAAAGAAACCTGCTGTTTTCAAAGCTAGAATTAACTGTGAACTTTGAAAAAAGTACCTATGCTATTTAAATAAGTCATACGCTAAGGCGTCTTTCTTCCCCTACTCTACCTAGCTTCAGAATGTTATTTTACTGTGCAAATGTGTGCTCGGCTAACTTACGACCACGTTTGCTCATCAGTTTCTTCTGCTGTCTTCATCCTCTCACTCAAGCAAAATAATTAAGTGCCGCTGCAAGTGCTGCATATCTGTCATGTGTCATCTGGCTTTACTATTGATACACAGCGTTAGAATATATACACACACATAGGATATTACAATACAAATTCAGGAGAACAGGATTTTAGGGTAGGAACGCAACCTTGTGCTCAAGAACATCTTTGCTTTATATCCTCTTTTATCTCCAATTTTTAAAAAGTTTCATTTTAGGAAAAACACACATAGGTAACTGGTCAGGTGTACTTCTTCCTCTTTTCAATGAAAAAATACCTGGACCCAAGTGTATATGCTCCAAAGCTACAACTCTCAACACCGCCTGGTCTTTAAAAAAATCTGCCTCTCAAAACATAGAAACAAACCGAAGGAAGCTCAGATTTGTTCCTCAGGCTGGGTCAGAACTAATACACAAGTGACAGAAAACTCGGGGGATGGTCTACAATTTTAATCCCATTAAAACAGAAATGAGAACTCTGAATGTTTGTGCTATCAAAAAAGCTAGTATTACACCTCAATATTTTATTCTTCCCTGGTCAGGCCTTCTTATAAAGTTTTGAGCTCTTGGGAAAACTCAATTTCTCCTAGTGTCAGATTTCTCCCATACTTGAAGACATTACAGTTATTGTGAGAATAAACTCAGACAACCTGGCCAAAAAGTAAGCTCTCAACTATACTACCAGATCTCCACACGCTTCCGAAAATTCAAAAGTCATCATAGCATACCTCTGTGTTTGAGTAATATGTGTTCCAGGACGACCGCAGTGACTCTTGTCCCCCAATATCCCACATAAGAAAATGAGTGTTTTTCACAACTATTTCTTCAACATTGCTTCCTATGGTTGGAGAAGTATGAACCACTTCATTCATTAGGCTGTTGAAAGACAGGCACCGTAAAAACTTTTTTGTAAATCTTGAGAACGAGAAGATTTTCTTTTTTTTTTTTTGGTGGGGTTTTAAAGACAGGGTCTCAGTACATCATTCATGCAGGCCTTGAATTCACACTGATCTGCCTTGCCTCAACTTCCCAAGTGCTGGCTTTTGGGTGTGTGCTACCATGCACAACTTCTGAAGCAAGTTTTAGCTCTTTATGAATAAAATTTTCTCATAGCTCAAAAAATGGAAACTTGGAGAGAATTTGTGGAAACAAAGATCTAGGTGAAGGAAACTGATTTTTTGGGGTGGGGTCTTTTTGAGACAGGGTTTCATTAGGTAGTCCACGCTGGCCTTAAACTCACTTTGTAGTCCTGGTTGGACTCAAACTCACAGTGAGCCTCCTGCTTCAGATTTGGCCTCCTGAGTCCTGGGATTATGGTGTGATTGTCATTTTTTAAAATGGATTGAACTGCAGGCTTATTATGGACAAAAGGGAACACTGTGGTGTGAAACTTCTCAGCAGTCAAATGAGAACCAATGCCCTGTGATGCCAAGAGCACAAAGCGGCCACCACTGACTGGGTACCTGGCTGTGAAGGGTGTCTTTGTAAGGGTGTCCAGGCAAGAAAGTTGAGACTTAGTTCAGGCTTACTGAACAATACGTAAAAAGATTAACTTTGTCCTAAAAAGATAAGGTCATGGGAAAATTAAAATTTTACTTAAAAGGAACTATAAATATATTCACAGTACTGATGTTTGTATCCCTTGTATTATCATAATCATTTGCTTAAGTTACATTATAACTCATTGAACTCGTATGTGTTTGCTGATAATTTCAATACTGTGTTGGAAGACACAACCTCCCCCTTGGGCACTTTTCTCCCCTTTTGAGGGGAGAGACTACTGAGGTACTGATTGAAGCCAGGGCCTTACACATGCTAGTCAAGGACTCCACCACTGAACTGTATCTCCAGACTTCTCTTGAATTTTATATATTTTGAGACAGGGTCTCGCTATGTAGTTCCTCCTACCTCAGACTCCCAAGTGCTGGGATTACAGGCATGCACCACCATGCCCAGCTTTGAATTTTATATGTATTTGTGAAGCTATGTGTAAAATGATTCCAACAAAAATGAAGTTTCTGAAATGTTTGTATTTGATGCTTAAAGGCTAAGTCACATTACATATATACAAAAACCAATTAAAGTGCTTTAAAGAAAAACAAGTAGCTATTTGGCTCTGAAACAATAAACCATCAGGAATAATGTTTTTAGCAAAGCATATGAAAAAAATGCTATGCATTGGGTTATATGAGTATTTCTGGTGAGGTCCCTGGACAACAGATAAGTATTACTGTGTTTCTCTCAGGGTCCAACCTCTTGTTTTCGCAAGCTAGAAAAGCACTATTCTGACTGTCGTTACTTCAGACAAGTCTGGCTCTGTTACATAATTCCGAAGCTATGAGTCAGGGGAATAGCAGCTTCCTAGTGATTTCCATCTATTTACATGTATTTCAGTGCAGGAAGAACTACGTGAATCCATTTTATCATCTCACCCAGCACTATAATCTGTGCTTT
Source organism: Dinomys branickii (assembly GCA_004027595.1). Taxonomy (NCBI): domain Eukaryota; kingdom Metazoa; phylum Chordata; class Mammalia; order Rodentia; family Dinomyidae; genus Dinomys; species Dinomys branickii. The sequence goes on along the minus strand of PVLD010000165.1, from coordinate 334,077 downwards.
CTTTAGTTTATTAATTCTTTCTGTCAAGGCCAGAAAATAGTGAGGATCTGTGAAGGCTTAGAAAACATCTAACAATCTATTCACTTTTTTGTACACTTTGTTTGGTAAAATGAAAAAAAGTTTATTTTCTATCACATTAAAGAACTGTATTTCATTCTTATTATAAAAAGTTTCAATAATAAAAACTGTTAAGTAAATACCAATACTTACAATTGATAAAGAATGGTAGTTTTCCCTGCATTATCCAGTCCCACTATAATTACTTTGTGTTCTATGAAAAGAAAACAAACCAGAAACATTTAATACTGTTGCATAATTACAATAACATGCTTTCAACAGTGATTATTAGTTAGCTTGTTAGTGAGAATTTTCTGGGTACTGCTGAGCTAAAATAAAATAAAGAACTAAAAAAAAAACGAAGAAAGAAACTCTATGATGTTAAGGACTTGGCTAAAGAAGACAATCTACTGTGATGTTCTCCATCCAGCTCTCTTGTAAAAAGCGGAGCAAATGGAGAACTTTGGTTTGGCACGGGGGATCCAAATGGTAATCTAGACATTATGGTTTAAAATATATGTTTCAAGAACTGTCTGCTTTGCACACCTGCTTAACATCTCTGCTTATCAAGCTGGCTGTACGTCTAATTGGTTCCATACGTGAAGTTTTCCCATCTACAATGTATCCGGATTTTTTTTCTTCCCTTCACTTAAAAACCCCTTCATTCAGAGCTGAAAACTGCAGTGGTTTCCCTGTCACCAGACACACACACTCAGTTTTTCATTCCTTCCAGCAATTTACAGAAAGAGAATACTTAGTCTTTAATACTTTTTTCTATGTAGAGTCTACATTTCTGAGCAGATACTGTTATAAAAGCCTCTTCAGTCCTCTGCCCCTTCTGGGCAACTTACTTACTAACAGTCACTTTTAGAAGTAGGTAAGGCCATTCTTCTCTGTCAGCGGGTATGGATTGTGAAATCCCCTTTGAATGCAGAAGAGAACACCCCCAGATACTATCTTTTCTACATTTTAACTTACACAGAGCATACAAAAGCCTCCCTTTCTCCAGGGTAAACATTGCTTTGAAAAGCTACCGGGGAACTTCCGCAGGCAGCGGTACCAAAGTTGCCAAAAGCACCACAAGCAGTCAGTCATTCCATACTGGAGCACTGCATCTCTTGATAAACTGAGAAATGACAAAATTCTGATAATACATCTCACTGAATCAGGTCATGTTCCTATTAAGTCTTAATACTGTGCCATCCAAATGAAAAAGAGGAGTAGAGTACACAGACTAGTTCTTGAGCTGACAAAACATCTTTGTATCTTCCAATGAGCTACAGTCACACTATAATGCACTGCCTATACTACTGAGAACAAGGAGCCACGGTCCCCCAGAATAGGTATTTCCACTACTGCGGACGCTGCTTTGTAAAACAAAGCAAAACCAAACCCATTTACTTATAACTCACTATAATTCTCCCTAACATTTTGGTTCATGTCCCCCAATTTCTAAGGAGCACATTCAGAAATGTCGTGCACTTTGTTCTTCCTTACAGTGCATGACAAGAGCTTTCTAATCGGTGGAAGAACAAACAGAATGCTCGGGGCCAGGCATTCTACATCTGGTAATAAACTGAAATGCCACTGCCCGGTATCAAGACAGCACAGTGTCCTGGAACAGTGAGAAAGAAGCCACTTATTTAAAGGTCAGCAAAACACAGGTGCACGTACTCCTGGTAGGAGGAAGAGCCTGGAGACACAGGACCAGATGGCTCACTGTTGGAGCAGCTCAGGGGACTGCCTGAGGCCATTTTCAAACAATCCTGCTTCACATTTTGTATTATGTTGATGATGGTAGTATTGAAGGCCTGATGGAAAAAGTTAAAAATAATGTATCATTTTGAAAGTTTGGTCCCACATGTGAACTAAAAGTGGACAGCATATGGATTTCATTGAAGTTGCATAAAGTTTCAAATGTATGATGAGCTTAGAGCATGATTCCAACTCCTCCTTCCCCATTCCAGAAGTGACAGGGAACTCTGACGAGTAGAAAACACACAACTTCACCTTTATCTTGTGGTGAGGGTTGCACAATTACGCTTAGGATAAAATGAGACCTTACTTCTGAAGTTAAAACTATCATCAGTAATCTGAATCCATATATATGTAAAGAAATATCAATAGAAAAAGAACTACATGCTTTATTAAAGCATAAAAGGATTTATTTTAGAGTTATACTCTAAAAACATCTTTAATAACATCTCCACAGTCAGAATATAAGCATGTTCGAAGGTCAACTACTGAACACCAAGTAGAAACAAAGCTGTTCTTCGCTATTCCTTGAGTTTGTCAGTGACCAAAGGTTTCACGCTACATATGCTAATTAGGAACCTTTTTTAGCCTTTCAAGGAACAAGGAGAAAAACATGGATGACACACACAGGGTGACCAAATCGTTTACATTTCAAAAAAACCATGACCATGAAGGACACATTATCGTTAATCTTCCTCAAAGCACATTCCTCTCTCCCACTTCCCCCGCGCACTTATTTTACCGTCCTTGCCACGTTCGTTCGGAGCAATCCTGGAAGTCTTCTTCCCCGCTTTTCAAAAATACAGTGAATGTCGCCCTGTCCAACGGAAAGGCAGGTTCTTAAAAACCTAAGGTGGGCCCTCATCCACCTGGTGCAGTGACCTGGAGCCCCAAGGCTTCTGGTTCTTTCCTGAAGTCAACAGGACTGTGAAAGGTAAACGCTCTAACTGACTCAGGACATCAGGGCAGCCACACAGAGCAGGGAAAGGCACAGAAGAAGACTTGCACAGCTGTTTTAGAAAAGTGGCCGGAATGATGAGCTGAGTGTGTTGTGTGTTCGGAGGAAGAAGGAACATCCTGAGGGGGATTTATCAGGCAACATCTTTTATTGTAACACATTTTTACAACTTCAAACAGTCACTATATTTTTCAATCACATACTGTGTATGTGGACATTCTTCAAGGAAAGGAAAAAAATGGAATATGTTGCTTTAAGTATCCACTAGTGTCAAGATTTGATAAAGCACAAGGTATTTGATGGGATTATTGAATACAGTGTTTTATCATGTTTTTAGTATATCAAAAACAGCTATTAGCAGGTAGATTTATATGCGATTGCTTGATGATAATAACGGGCTCTCAAACTTAAAAAAAATAAGACTGCATGTTTGTGCACTTCTGTCTTCTTGGCTGGGCTTAATCAATGGGCCATGCGTATTACCCCATATCCAACACTGAAACACCCACAAAACTCAACTGTGTTACAGTACTTAAGTGTCAGAAAGGTGTTCTGTAAGTCTGCCTGAGTATGAACGCGTCCCCTCTTCTGCGACAGTTCCAAGCAGGTGAGGAAAGGTGCTTGCTTGTCCTATTTGCATTACCCGTCAATCACTTTAATTATGCTGACCCAACACTCAAAAAACTTTTAAAATATCACTTAGGGGAATGCCACAAAATCAAATTTTTAACTGCTGGTAACACCCACAGGACGAACATCAGGTGTCAACAATGATTTACCATTACCATCATTTCCCTAACAGAGTAGGGTAGAGGTTTCTATTTCACTAGAAGTGAGATATCTACAGTATGAGAAGTACATGAATGTAAATGTTTACAACTTCAGCTGAACTCAAGACACATGTAAACGGATATGCGTAATTTACCTCAAACTCCACAAACTACTTCAACAGAAACTAAATATTTAGCTGACTGGCTGAAATAGTCAATTTCAATGAGTGTTAAGCAGGACAAATAATAAAACATCTTTACATTTTGAAGACATAAATTTAGCATTTTTTCAAAAGCATTATAAAAGTCAATTTGCTGTTGAGTACAAGATGCTGTCATGCTTAGAGTTGGAACATTTGTATTGGGAGTGTGCTAAAGCACAATGTAAAACTTTGTGCACAACCAAATGATTTTAGATTTAGACATTATCATAACCATGAGGGTTTCTGTAAGTTAGAACGTTTTAAAGCTAAGCCTTCACACCTCGAGACAGTTACCCAGGAATCACATCCCACTGGAAATGCCGTGTGGACACCAGGCAATACCCTTCCCCAGTGAAGGGCTGAGATGACTTTTCCAGTGGCACTCAGCGGTGCATCTCCAGAGCCCAAGGCAAGGAAGTTTAATTTTGATCCAGAAGTTTATCTGCAGTTTTGGCTACTGTGTTAGTTTCTTTCAATTTCTTGACAATATCTATCTATCTATCTATCTATCTATATTTTAAAAAGTACAGAAAGACAAACTAGGATAGGAACTCAATTTTAAAAACTATGAAACAGCACTGGAGATATTAGGTCTGTGTGAAAGTTCTACTTCAATCCCCAGGATCATTCAAAAAGAGAGGAAGAAAAAAAAATGAAAGAAAGAAAGATTTTTCTCTTTATACTCCATTTTGCTTTTACTAACTGAACAAAGAAACTACAAGTCTCACTATGTAGCTCAGGCTGGCCTTGACCTTAACCATGTGGCCACGTCTGGACTCAAACTCGTGGCAATTCTTCTGCACCAGCCTCCCTGGTGCTGAGAGTACAGGTGTGGGCCATCACATCTGGCTCTAAGAGACTAAGTTTTAGTACTGAATACCAAATGATGCCAAACAGACTAACACTATGAGAAAAATACTACAGCAGGCCTTAAAAATAAACTGGCAATGTGCCAAAATTTATTTTATCACATTAAAATTTGGTATTGCTAAAAGATGGCCAAATTTTCATTTTGATATGTAAGAAAGATATATGCCCACATTATGTAACTAGAGCAAAGCTTGACTTTACAGAGTAACAATGTAACTAAGCATTTTTTTTAAACAGCCAAACTTGGTGACTCAGTAAATTTGGAATATAACACTTATAGCATAAAAGATCAGAAAATACATGCTATCACAGATAGTGAGGGTGAGATCCCAGGTAGCCTGGTTCTTGGAAACAAATGCTAAGCCCAAGACTCTTAACTCTAACCCAGTATGATGCTAACGCTGACTGCTAAGATGCTGTAGGATGGCACACAGCGCAAGCCCGAGACCCATATTTCGATCTCACACTTCCATCTCCAAACAGACTTCTGAGGAAAGTAGATCTCTGAGAAAAGCACAAAACCACTGACCTGAGCCACTTCGCTTAATGGATAAATAAGGAAACCGAGGTCCTATGAAGTTCAGAACTTTGCTTGAGTAAATGTAAGTAGATGGATGACAGAGTGAAAGCCACAATCGCGTCTCCCTGCTCCTTTGGCTGCACTGCATGAACCCTCCTGTCCAGTTCCTTAGCCTTTGCCCACTCCTCCGGTGGTGGCCACATTCCGGGATGGCTAAGTTTTTCAGAGCAGCAATGTAAATGATATGATTCAATAATTCAACATTTACCGAGTTCCCTAAATGCCTTCCTGTGCGGTATCTGTGACTAAGGTGAACAAGGTAATACTTCACCCTCAAGAATCTTAAAGCAGAGGTACAAACAAGCACTCACAAAATAGCGTCAGTACTACCCAGGAACAGATGGAGAAGCAGCACACGGTAATATTCTTAGACAAGTATGGAACAGGATCTAACTCTCAGCAAGCTGGGTCTGGTGGCCCACAGCGTGATCCCAGCAGTCTGGGAGGCAGAGGCAAAGGGATCACAGCCCAGCCTTAGCAGCAATTTGATGAGATCTTATCTCAAGAAGAAAAAAAAAGCTGAATTGATGGCGCAAGCCTCTAATTCCAGCAGTCTGGGGCAGAACCAGGATTGTTGGGAGTTGGAGGCCAGTCTGGGCAACGTACTGAGTTCAAGACCTGCCTGAACCACACAGTAAGACCCTGTTTCAAAAATCAAAAACAAATAAAAGGTGTGTGTATGGGGGGCTGTTGCTCAGTGTGAAAGACCTAGATTCTATCTCCAGTACCACCGCCATCAAAAATACAAATAAAAAAGGTTATTCTTTACTGTCACTCTTAAGTATTTTCATATGTAATGTATTTCAAGCTTTATAATTTTTTTTTTAATTTTAAAAGTAAAAGAGCCAGGCGTGGTGGTGTATGCCTGTAATCACAGAACTTGGGAGGCTGAGGCAGGAGGATTGTTCCAAGTTCGAGACCAGCCTAGGCTACAAAGTGAGCTCAAGGCCAGCCTGAGCTGCATAGTGAGACCCTGTCTCAAAAACACAAAAAATAAATAAATAAGTAAAAGTAAAACAATGAAAACATATTAACGAACAGTCACAAAGTAGCAAAAAAATAGTACAATCAAAACTGAATTACAGACAGGGTGACGGAATTAACAATGGTTGTTGTATTACATATTGATAACTTCGAAGTGTATACTCAGGAAAACAAATACAGACATGCAAGATTGATCAAACAACTAATCATTAACTGCTCCTTACAATAAAGTGACAGAAGTCAGTAGTACAACTATGTTAGCCATCCTGCATAAACATACATACATGCATAATTATCCCTTTCTTCCTTTTCTCTTTCCTTTTATCCCAGTTGCTCTGTACTTTTGAGCAGTTTCCTTGCATACTTCCTAATTTATATTCACTTTCAGGTTCTTACACTAGTGATACAATACGTTGCTTACACATGCACATCTGATTTATTTCACTTATGAGTATGGTCTCTACTTGCCACCATTAACCGATAAAAGTCTCAAGTTTGTCTTTCTTTATAGCTGAGTAATACTCCATTATATAAAAATGCCGCAATTTTTTAATCCAATCCTTAGTGCATGGACATTTGGGTTGCTTCCACGATTTAGCTATTACAAATTGCACTGCTATCAACATGGGTGCACATATATCACTGTGATATGTTTTCAGATCTTCCGGGAAAATACCCAGAAGGGGAATACCTGGGTTGTATGGGACCTCTAGACCTAGTTTGCTGAGGGATCTCCAAACCGATTTCCACAGTGCTTTCACCAGTCTGCATTCCCACCAGCAGTGCAGCAGAGTTCCTATTTCTCCACAGCCTCGCCAGCATTTGTAATTGGCTGATTTCTTAATGCTAGCCTTTCTCACTGGGGTGAGATGAAATCTCAGTATTGTTTTAATTTGCATTTCTTGAATGACTAATGAGGTTGAACATTTTCTCATGTATTTATTTCCCATTTGTATTTCTTTATCTGAGAAGTGTGTATTCATCTCAGATGCCCACTTTAGGATTGGGTCTTTGAATTTGGGAGGTTAATGTTTTTTAATTCTTTAAATGTTCTATATAAAAGACCTTTGTCCGAGGGAGAGCCAGCTAAGATTTTTTCCCAATTTGTGGGTTTTCTTTTTACTCTGCTGGTTGATTTCTTTAGATGTGCAAAAACTTTTCAGTAAGATGAGGTCCCAGTTGTTGATTCTTTGAAGTGTTTCCCTTGTGGCTTGATTTTTGTTCATGAACTCTCTGCCTATTTCTGTCTTCAAGATTTTTACCTACTTTCTCTTCCAATAGATTTAGTGTTTCTGTTTTAATATTGAGATCTGTGATCCAGTTTGACTTGAATTTGGTGCATGGTGATAGACTTGGGTCTATTTTCAGTCTTCAGCAAGTGGCAAGCCAATTTTTCCAGCACCATTTATTAACGAGGCTATCTTTCTTCCAGTGAGCTTGTTTGGCCCCTTTGTCAAATATTAGGTGGCTGAGTGTGTTTGTGGTAGTGGCTGCATCTTCCGGTCTGTTCCACTCAGGTCTGTTTTTTAGCCAGTACCAGGTTGATTTTATTACAGTAGCTTTGTAGCATGATTTCAGGTCAGGGATTGTGATTCCGCCTGATTTATCTTTGTTGCCCAGGATTGCTTTTGCTATTCTGGGTCTCTTCTAGCTCCAGATGGATTTCAGGAATGTTTTGTCTAGATCTGTGAGATATGCTAATAGTATTTTGATGGGAATTGCATTGAATCTGTATAGCAATTTTGGTAGTATGGCCATTTTTACAATGTTGGTTCTTCCTATCCATGAGCAAGGAATATTTTTCCATTTACTGAAGTCCTCTTCAGTCTCTTTTTTTCCGAGTACTGTAGTTTTCATTGAATAGATCTTTCAATTCTTTTGTTAGATTGATTCCTAAATATGTCAATTTTTGGATGCTATTGTGAAAGGTATGGTTTCCTTAACTTCTCTCTCAGTCTGTTTGTGTACAGGAATACTACTGATTTTTGGTTGTTGACTTTGTATCCAGCTACACTACTGAATTTGTTGATTAATTCAAGGAGTCTTCTTGTGGAGTTTTTGGGGTCTTCCATGTAAAGGATCATGTCATCTGCAAATAGTGATAGTTTTACTTACTCCTTTCCTATCGTTATTCCATTTATTTCTCTCTTGTCTAATTGCTCTGGCTAATGCTTCCAGAACTGTGGTGAGCAGAAGTGGTGACAGTGGACATCCTTGTCTTGTTCCTGACTTTAAAGTGAAAGCTTTTAGTTTTTGTCCATTTAGTATGATGTTGCAAACAGAATGGAGCAAATCATAAAGAAAATTATACACCATGAACAGGTTGGATTCATTCCAGGAATGCAGGGATGGTTCAATATACACCAATCAATTAATGTAATACACTGTATCAATAGAGCCAAAGATAAAAACCACATGATCATCTCAATAGATGTGGAAAAAGCTTTTAACAAAGTCCAACTTGCATTCATTATAAAAACCTTAGAGAAAACAGGAATAGATGGCTTTACCTCAATCTGATCAAAGCCATCTATGACAAGCTTTATAATTTTCTATGAAAAAAGACTATTATTTTTCATTTTACTGAGAAGAAAACTGAGTCTTAGGATGAATAACTTGCCAATGGTCATATTGCTGGGAACTAAAGAATTCTGCCCAGGTATTTCATTCTGAAGATAAAACACAGTACTAGTAAGACAATATATTGCCTTCCTGGACATCTTTTAACACTACTTTATAGATTTGTGATAGACTAGCTATAAGTACAATGTTTAAGGAGTTTGTAGTAATCGCTCAAAAGTATTATTTTAAATGCTTAAAAAAACCTGAATGTAGAGTCTATATGGGTGTCTTTGAAGAAGTTTAGAGCCTAAAGGAAAAAACCATGTTTCGTATCTCCATTTCTCAGTAGTAGTAAATGCTGGGAGTGGTAGTGCACCCCCATAATCCTAGCACTTGGGAGGCAGAAAGACTGCAGTGAGTTTGAGACCAGCCTGGGCCACATAGTTCAAGGTCAGGCTGAACCACATAGCAAGACTCAGTCTAGGAAAAAGAAAAAAAGGAAGGGGAGGGGAGGGGAGGGGAGGAAAGGGGAAAG